>VZRO01005107.1:0-97656 GCA_013397915.1 Daphoenositta chrysoptera | reverse complement strand
TATATATATATATATATGTGTGTGTGTGTGTGTGTGTGTGTGTGTATATAAATATATACTACAACCAGCCAATGAGATCAGTGTCCGTGCTTACAAAGGTAGAAACTCCCCTCCATATTCAGGAACTGCAGGCTGGAAAGCTGTCAGCATCCCATCAAATTCATCCCACCTAATCTAGCTGGGGCAACCCTGTCCCAAGGAGCAATCCCTGCTCTCTGTGCCCAGCCGCACTCACAGGGGCTCTGTGCACTCCTGCAGGTTGCACATCCTACGGATGGGCTTTGGCTTTTTGCTGCCTTCACAGAAGCTTCGATGAACCATCTTGTTGTCACTCTTCCTGCGGCACCCATACTTGGTGTACTGGAACCCTGGGAAACATGACAGAGAAATCACGTCTTTGTTAGAATGTTTGGTTTAAATAGGGTTTTCTGGCCTAATAAATGGGTTTACAGGAGAGGTATTTTGGTATTTGCATTCCCCATTCTTTGCTTAAGAGCCATGGACAGACCATGAGTACAGGGAATGCTCAGGAGCATCAATGTCTGAGTTTGGGCATCCAAAGTGGCTTGGGCTCTGAATTTAAACACCTAAAGAAGCCTTTTTCTTCCTACGCTGGAAGTGTGACACCTGGGAACAATCATGCACTTCAGGTATTTTAAGCTTGAGCCCTAAAATAACAAACCGTTGTTACAAAAGGGAAGACAAGAATTCTAAATCATTGTCTTCCCCCAGTTTTTTGTTAATTTGTCTCTTGTTACAGGTGCTTCATCCCCTGCTCACCTCCACCGCAGGGTTTGGAGCACTGGGACCAGCTCTTCAAGGCCCACTCGAAGGTGTCCGTGTCCTCCCGCAGCACGTTGTTGCTGTGGATGGTCGGCACTGAATCCTCGTGGATAATGTATTTGTACGTCAGGCTGGATCTGGTGTCGTTCTCCCGAGGAATGATCTATGAATAAGAAAACATAAAGCCAGTGCTCTTCTTGATTCCTCTGCGAAGTACAGACACCAAGGTCTGGCTCTGGGATGGTCCTTAAGACCCCTCCCAAGGCCAAGCCCTGTGTTCCCAGAGCTCGACATGTCACACACCAGCACCACCACGGCGTCATGCAGGGGCCCGTCTGTGTGCAGCGTTTCTGTGTCATCCTCGATGCTGTACTCCCACTGCACGCCCAGATCGATGAAGGATCGGGATCTGGCCTCCTCCCCTTTCCCATTCAGGATATAGTGTCCTGTAGCCTGGTTCTTGATTGCTGGGAGGAGTGAGAGCAGAGCCTGTCGTGCCTCCCCCGCACTGGCAGCAGTTGGGGTGGCACGGGGAGGGGTATTTCCATCAGATTATGAAAATAACAGATTTTCATCACATTTTACTTTCCTCTGTGCACACAGGTGTGTCCCAGATGCTCAAATCTGTAACTGAAGAGCTGAGGAACTGGAGCCCTGTGGAACTGCCTGGGTTTGGGCTTCCACAGCACACCTCAACAGCCAGGTAGAGGGCAGATTAAGATGATGATAATGCTTCAATTAGAAGCTAATTCATTAAAAATTGGAATCACAGAATGGTTTGGATTGGAAGGGACCTTAAACATCATCCAGCTCCAACACCCATTAAAAGATGGGCTCATTTTTTCTTCCATATAGCTTTTTGCAATGCACCATAGGAATAATTAAAAGATACTGAATTTGATTAACCCTGACAGTATCCACTTTCACGTGAGTCATCACAATCTTTGGTTAGTAAACATGCAAATTGGGGTGAGTTTAATATTTTGGAGAATTCAAATAAGCAGATGTTTGCTGAGCTGTAGGACTGCAGGACTAAGCCCTGACCACACAAGTTGGAAAGCCCACATTTACCCACCCCCTTCATTGGATTCTCTCATCCATCAGGTTCTCTGGCATGAGCATCCCGTGCTTCTTCTCAAGCCTCATACCAAACTCGAGCAGAGAAACACTTACCAAGAAAGTGAGGAGAGGCCTCGTCTTCTTGGATAAACACATGTCGAGCCCCGGGAGGGATATCAAACATCTTAAGGTACCCTTTGGCACGTGCAGGGTCAGCAGAGGCAGCAGGGAGGAAAAGAGAAAGGAACAGCCATGGTCAGGAGCGCAGGGCACGGCCCAGCTCCACTTGCAGGAGAGGGCATCCAGCAGCAACTGATGAGCAGGGCCGGGAGACATGGAGCCAATCGGTTTGTAACATGTGGGACAGGCCTTCCCTGGGCTCTTCTCTTCCAGGGAGAGAAGAGACACCAGTTACAGATCGATTTGCCACTTCCCAGCTGGGATCAGTTTAATATTTACAGCCGTACTGCTCCAAGCAGGATCTATCAACAATTAAGGCAAAAAGATGTTTCCTGTGTTCCTCAGCACATGAGGGCATAAGCACAAGTCTTCTTCATTATTTTCCCAAATCAGTCCCCCACCAGAGGTTGTTGGATTGGAATTTACTGACTGCCCTGTCAGATGGTCATGTCTGAAGTGAAAGTAAAAAGTTGTTCCCAAAGAAAAGTATTCTTAGTTTCAATTTCAATTATTTACCTGTGCCAATCACAGGTAATTAGTGTAAAATTAAGGAAGCACTGCCATTAGGAAGACTAGAATCTCTTCTAGGGATCAGTCACAGGTACTTACAGATCAAGATTTAATCAAGAGCCCCATAAGTTCTCTGAGTGCATGGGATTTTCATATTCTTGTTATTTTCTTTTTAACTATTGCAGATTTAATTATGCAAAATCACTGGATTCTGGGACTACCGGATGTACTGGCAGTCTGTCCTGCCAGTCTGTCCTGCCCCTGACATACACAGCTCCTGAGAAAATCCAAGAGAAGCAACAGAAGAGCCGGGAATAGGGAAAATCACAGTCCAGGCTGAGCAGTGCCTGTGCCCAACAGCATTTCCAACCTTTTCCTCCATTGCTTTTAGAGCACAGGGAACATCAAGTTTTTGCCTGGTTTGGCATTACCTGTCCATGTCTACAGGAAGATGGAAACTGCCGTTCCCATAGATGCCTCTCTCCCTACAAGCTGTTGCACTTACCCAGAATGTTTTTAGCCTCCTTTGTCCCAGAAAGGGAAACACTGTGAACTCCTCTGGGTAAGGGAAAGGCTCCTTTGGTCTTCCCTTAAACAGAACACCTGGAATTAGTGTCCTGAGAGCCAAGGCTGGTCATTCCACTGATTGGGTGTCACCCAGATGCTCTTTACAAGCAAAAAATATAAATTACATCATAGACAAATGCTTTTACAGTGGATTTGGACACAACTGGGCAAGACGACCAGTCCATGGAAGCTGGACAATTCGGGCAGGATTTTAAGTTGGATACTTGCAGAAATTGTTTTCTAGAAACTTGAATTCTTTTTGGCACCTCTTGCTTACGTTTCCCTGTAGAAAGAGGTCAATTAGCCTTTTTAATGACCAGATTACCCAGGCTAAGGAAAAACTAGTAGCATTCCCTGAACAACTCCATCGTTTCCATATCCATCCACAACCACGGGCTGATGGACAGCACCCTATCCTGAACAGGCTCAGAGATGGGCCTCAAGGGATGGTGTTATGTCCATTATTCCCAAAGTTTGCATGATTATGGCACTATCCTGTGTCTGTGAGGGTGACACAAATCCCCGAGCCAACAGGAGCTGCAGCCAGCTGTAGGCAGCTGTTATCCCTACCGAGCTTTTTGGGAGTGCGGGTGTAGGTCCCCTTCACCGTTCGGCAGTGGGAGTCATCCCCGCCACAGACCCCGCACTGGTCCTCAGCCTTGCTGGAGCCAATTTCCTTGTCACAGCCCACTTTCTGCAGAAAAAAGGGCCAGATTGGATATTAGGAGGGAATTCTTTCCTATTAGGGTGCTAAGGCCCTGGCACAGGTTGCCCAGGGAAACTGTGGCTGGCCTGTCCTTGGAAGTGTCCAAGGCCAGGTTGCACAGGGCTTGGAGCAACCTGGTCTAGTGGAAGGTCATGGCAAGGGGTTGAAACTGATGATCTTTAAGGACCCTTTCAGCCCAAACAAGTCTGGTATCCTATGATAAGAAACAATCAGTGGAAGAGAAGTGGAATATTTCCATGGAAGGGATCTGTGCTGTTCTCTAATTAAATTTAAATCTCAAGGAATTAGAGGAATACAATGCTGCAAATATGGAATTTATAGACATCTGAAAAGTCTCTCTCTGCCTCTGAGCTGTTACCGTAAGTTGTTCCTGGAGTATCCCCGGACAAGCTGCCACTCACCACGCATTCCCCACGGACACAGATACTGTAGGGATCCTTGTAGGAGCAGCGAGTCCCATCGTGCACCGGCTGCTTCATGTGAGCCACATCTCCTGTTTCTCTGGACTGGCAGTACAGGTGACATCTCTTGGGAGCTGTGGAGACAGGGAAAAGAAAGGACTGCATGGAGGACAGAGATCCAGGTGTGTTCCCGATAACTATATCACTGATGGAGTGAGGAATGAGAAAGGACAGGCAGGTTTGGGGGTGAGGATGGGGGCAGAGCAGTGGAATGGGGTGCTTTGGGAAGGAACACATGGATTGTGGGGAATTTTTGGAGGAAATGGGCAGTTTGGGGAAAAATGGGGAAGTTTGGGCAGAAACCTGGGGATTTAGGGCAAAATTGGTGATTTTGAGATATAATGTTGCAATTTTTGGCAAAAAGTATCCATTTCAGGGCTAAACAAGCAATTTGAAGTTATAAAGGTGAATTTTAGGGATAAACAGGGCGGCTTGGGGGGAAACGGGGGATTTTGGGTGAAAATGGAGAAATTAGAGCAAGACTTGTGATTTTGAGACCTAATTCTGCAAGTTTGGAGCAAAAATGTCAATTTTAGGGATAAAGGGGCATGTTTGGGGGGGAAATTGGGACTTTGGTAGTAAAAAGGGCAAATTTGTGTCAGAGTAGGGAAAATGCAGGTTAAAATCAGGGATTTAGGGCAAGTCTGCTAATTTTTAGATATAATGTGCTAATTTTGGGTCAAAATTGTCGATTTTAGAGATAAATGGGGGTGAAATGGATAGTTTGGGGCTAAAATGGAAAAATTTGAGTCAGAGCAGGGGATTTGGGTATTAATATCCGGGATTTATGGCAAAACTCCTGATTTTCAGAGAAAACAGACAGATGGGTGGGGAGGGAACCAACTTATTTGCTTTTCTGGGAGTTCTGGGCCTGAGATATCCAGGCCAAGGGGAATGGCTTCAAACCCTTCCAAGTGTCACTAAAGGCCCAGAGCAGGACGCACGGTCGGGGTGCTCGTAGGGCAGCCAGTGGTGTCGGCTGCCCCGGAACTCGAAGTGGGAATTGCGCTGCTGGCACTGCTGCGCCCTGAAGTCCTCAAAGTGCTTCGGACACTCCTCAGTGCTGCACAGCTGGAACTCAAAATTGACCCCGGCGCAATCGTCACCTCCATTGATAGGCCTGTGAGAAGAAAACATTGCAGATATTCTCATCAGGGAGAAATTTTTCCCTCTTGTGGTGCTGAGGCCCCTGGCACAGGTTGCCCAGAAAAGCTCTGGCTGTCCCATCCCTGGCAGTGTCCAAGGCCACGTTGGACGGGGCTTGGAGCAACCTGGGCTAGTGGAAGGTGTCCCTGCCCCTTGGTAGCGGATGGATCTGGATGAACTTTAAGGTCCCTTCCAACCCAAACCAGTCTGGGATTCTGTAATTCTAAGGAATTATTGGATTCTCCAAAAATGATCCCATTTCAAGGGGCTTGAACAGAATGTCCACCCAAAACCTTAACGCCATTTCAAGTGACCCTTCTGAGGACCCCCAGGTGGGTTCAAGTCCCACACCTACATTGGGTTGTTGCACTGGCGTGTGCGGAAGCGAACCCCAGTTCCACAGGTACGTGAGCAGGAGCCAAACTTGGTCCAGGGTCCCCAGTGTCCATCCTGCTTCAGCTGGTTGGTGTTCTTCCACATGCAGTGACCCTTGTAGCACCACTGAGGGAATTGGGGCAGGAAAACAGGTGAGAACAGACACAATCCCCAAATAAAATGTATAAATACAGTTATATTTTGCTGCAGCTTGGGGCACACTCAGATGTTACAAGCGGCTCTCCTGTATCTGAAAATAAAGGGAATTTGCTAAAAAACCCAAGGTATTTGAATATAATTTTATAATTGAAAATGGATTGGCAGCAGGACACCCACACTAATGGGGATATTAAAGGGAAAAATCAGGTGCTAATCCTCAGCCTACACAAACATTTGCCACAGGGTGCCTGGACAACGAGTTCTGAGCAGCCATCCCACAGTAACAGCATCATCTGCTTCCCTGGATTCCTAAAGGCACTTACAGAAGTTGTGGTGCAGGTGAGACAGAACCCAAAAAACGTAACAAAGAGGTCACAGAATAGGTTGCACCTCAGCTGGAATCTCTATGCCCAAAATGCGCTACGGCAAACCTTGTACGGCTCCCAGAATATCCCATTGGTAAAGCACGGCTCCCGTTTCCCCTTGTTCTCACTTCACCCCAGGAATGACAGGCAATTCCCCACTTCCCTCTGTGCCCTTCAACCCAAATGGACATAACCGTTGGTTTTATTCCCAAGACAAACACAGTGCAAAGCCCAGACTCACTTTTCCTGGGGCGCATTCCGTGCCATCGAGGGGAGGTCCTTTCTTGGTCTTGCAGAAGTAGGGGTTATCGGGATGGCTGCACCACAGCTGCTTGCATGGATCAAAGGTTCGGAACTGAAACACACAACAGTCATGAGATGAGATGCAGAACATGAGATTATTTATACTTTTTAGATAAGTAAATACTTTTTGTATTTTATTTATACTTTATTTGTATCTATTAATTTATTTGTACGTTTTAGGTAAGGATCCAACCCACTCCATAGATTCCATCTCACACATCCTAATGAGCCCAGCATCTTCAGGGCAGTGCTTATTTCTAGCATCCCCCAGCCCTGGGCTAGTAAGAAGAGGAGAGAAGACACCCAGAAGTGGGACGAAAATGAGATTTTTTTTCCTTTTCTTTCTTGGGATTGCTCCCACCAGTCTGTGCCACGTGGCCCATGCTGCCAGTCATTCTCCCATTATTCTACGGGACCCAGAGGACTGGGTTTCCCCCATAAATATCCCTCAGCTCTTTACAGATCTCTTTAAATACTCCATTAACTTCTGTCCAATGATAATGACACTGCAGCTCTCCCATCAGGCCACACCCCCTTGCTGTGTATCTCTGCCTGGGTGCCCAGGACGTACTGCTGTGCACATCCTATAGCCCACGCCAAAGTCAAAGCGGCACTGCTCATCCATGGAATAGTTGATGCCTGGCAGCTCAGGAAGCTTGGGCCAGTCATGCTCGAAAGGGTCATCGAGAAGACAGTCATAAGAGCTATGGAAAAAGACACAGAAAAAAATATCATGAGAAGATGTATACTCCTAATTCCTGCCCCATCCCCAGAAGTGTTCAAGGCCAGGTTGGGTGGGGCTTGCTTGGAGCAACCCGGTCTAGAGGAAGGTGTCCCTGTCCATGGCATGGGGTTTGGAACGAGATGAGCTTTAAGGTCCCTCCCAACCCAAACCATTCTGGGATTCTGAGGCCTATTCCAAATCCTGCTGGAGTTAGAGGAGTCTTTCCACAGACTTTCCATCCCCAGCAGATGGACTATGGAACAGCCCCATGTGAGGACATAGCGTTCATGGGCTGGAGCTTTTCTAACAGAGATTTGAAGGGAAAGAGGGTCTGAAAAAAGAGGGATTAGAGACTGGCTACACCGGGAAGGCCTTACTGGATGTATCTCCTGAGCTCCTGGCCGCTGCAGCGAGACCAGTGGTAGCGGTGGAAGGCAGCCTGCACCAAGGGGGCCATGACACTGCCCATCGCCGTCTCGTCCCCACATCTGTTCCCTTGCCCATCGTGCTCCATGCCAAGCCTGGAACAAAGAATCCCCCTCAGAGCTACTGCAAAAACAACTGTAAGGAAACAGCGACGGAAGAGGTTCCAAATCTGACCCACCAGCACAGGCAGTTGGGGAGAAGGCAGTGAAGGACACTCAAACCAGCTCCTGTCTCCACTGCCTGGACCTTCCAGGTCCCTTCCTGATCTTTCCCTCACCCCAGAGAAAACAAGTTCACCTTCCCTCCCCTTCCTTTCTTCTTCCACTTGTCTCTCCATTGCTTCAACCACTACTGCATTCCCAGGGGGATGAAAATAAAACCAGGACAGCCTCCATAGATCCATTAAACCCAACCCCCTTGGAGCAAGCAGGAGGTGCAGCACAGCATTTTGGTGTGATCTGATGGTAAAAGTTGCACTTACACGTGCCCAGTCTCATGAGCAACAACAAAGGCTGATGAAAACCCGTCCTCATGGTTGAGGGTGCAGCTCCGGACTGGGTGGCACATGCCTGTCACAGGAGCATATCCTATGGAGAGACATCAGGGCTGAGTCTTGTGCTCAGCACATGTATTTTTAAATGAGACCCCCCAGTAAACTTCCTCAGAAAAAGCTAGCACTGCTCTAAGGCCAGGGCAGCCTGCCTGGCTCCTCATCCTGACCAGCGCCTGCTCTGACACATTCCAAACTCTGGGAATTTCTCCCCATTATCATTAGTTCCCTGAGTCCAGAGGATGGATGGAGGTGTCAAAGTGGCTGGGATGTCTATAAACGGAAATCTATGGTGAAAGATGCAATAAAATAAAGGGAAGTGGAATGCCACATGCATTGAGGTTCCCAGTGATCCCTGAACACACTTTATTTACAATTCTCAAGAAAGAAATTCAATCTACAGTTGGATATAAATGGCAAGGATTCATGGCAAGGTCTCCTTGCTTTTGAAAAACTAATGAACAAGATGAGGAGCTAACAATGCAATTCCCCATTTTTCCTCTTTTCTGGCAGATGCCAGCCAAGAAACACTCAGCCCAGAGCTCTGCTCCAGGTCAGCTGCATTACCTTGCATACCAGCGGGCCCAAAATCTTGCCTGGTTAAGAAGATGGCATGGTCGTGGTGCTCGGCGTGGCTGGGGTCTGACTTCTGCTGCTGATAGGCCCAGCGGCACACGTTCTCCAGGCTGCGAGAGGGGTTCCCCCTTTCGATCAAGCTGATGGACTGAGAGAGCAACACGTTAGACCCAGTGGCTCCTAAAGGCAGCAAATTCTGGTAAGTTGGGATTTTCTGCCCAGGAGATGAGGGTGGAGAAGTCACTCACTCACCTTTGCGTACCCCAACATGATCATTCGGACCAACACGACGTTGATGTGAACACCCAGGGACTCGTCATGGTAAATTTCATTCACCTTAAGAAAAAAAGAGGAAAAATTAAAAGGAAAAAAACCCACTGATGATACCAAGGAAACTTCCAAGGCCATGGAGATGTTATTTCAAGAGCTTGTACCACTACAGTCCTCAGAAGAAGATTAAGGTCTTACATCATTTCCACTCAGTAAAAAATGTAGATTCACCTCCTGTCATCCCATACCCCCTTCACATGGAATTTTGGAAAGCACATGTCAAACCTCCGCTCATGTTTAATGAATCAGGGCTCAAAGAATAGGGGACTGGGGAAAAGACTTCATGTACAAACCCTGTAAATCACAGAATCCCAGACTGGTTTGGGCTGGAAGGCACCTTAAAGCTCATCTCATTCCACCCCTCTGCCAAGGGCAGGAACACCTTCCACTAGACCAGGTTGCTCTAAGCCTTGTCAAAACTGGCTTGGAACACTTCCAGTGCTTCTTGTTTTGAAGAGTATTTTTTTTAGGAGCAACTTACACTCCTGGCCTACTTTTTCAAGATCAGTTAGAATTCTGTGGTCACTTCTGTACTAAAAAGAGGCTTTGTGGAAGGGAAGTTAGAAAAACAGATTTATGCAGATGGGCCCAAAGTTGTCCTTCTTGAGGCCCTTCCCTGTGTCTGGGAAGGTGAGAAATGTCCTGGCACCAGAGTGTGAAACATCTGCAGGTCCTCAAAGAAGCTCCTCATTCCCCTAAAAACAAAATAAATATTATATTATGGGCAACTGGTGAGAAATAAACACCCCTGTTCAGAGACTGGTGGGTTTGAGCAGAAGTTAGAGGGTTGTTTTATTTTTCAGTCAGGCTAAACAGAACTTCCCCTGAGGAAAAAAGGTCACTGGGAATTGTCCAGACTGTGGGCCCTGGCACGAGGATTTCAACCCATGGTTTAAACCTGAAATCCCTGGACCTGAGAGCAGTGTCAGCAGGGCAGTGGGACAGAGAATGAGCACAGAGCTCAGGCTGCCTGTCCTGTGAACCAATCATCCCTAAGGTTGCTCCTCTCTTATCTTCTCCCCATTAATGCAACAGCATTGTTCCCATGAAGGGCTAGGCCAGGATAAATGTTCACAACATCCCTTTTGCCAATAGACAACAGGGGAGTTTTCTAGACACAGGAGTGACTTGTCTGGAGACAAAAAGGACCCTGGAGTTGACGTAAAGTTTCAAGTCTTCAAGATTTCCCCATAACCACCCATTTTATCCCATTCTCTGAATGGCTCTGGACAGCAGGGTGTCAGCTCGCCCTGGCTTCAGACCCACAGCTGCTCCCAGCAGATGGAGCTGCAGGCGTGTAAAAAACATGGAATGGTTTGGGGTATGGATCAACCCTGCTGCTCACTGAAAGGTTTTTAAAACCAAAAAGACAATATTCTGCAATAATGTTTAATGGAGATTTAATATTGATGTTCCATGGGGTAGGTGGGAAAAAGGAAATTATTTTCTGAGTGATGCTGGAAAACATCACATTGGTTGGGTTAAATTCATACAGGAATAATTTTTTTTCCTCTTAGATTCTAAATTCTCAAATTTAGATGATCCGTAAGCTTAAGGAATCATTTTAAAATTATTCCAGGAGTAAAAAGGGTGTAAAACATACAAGAATCATTCCTCATCCATAAAATCATTACTATTGAGAATCATTATGGAAATAATTAGTCCCTCATCTTCATGTTTAAGAGATTGTTTTGCTTTCCTGGAAAACCTTATGATCCTGAAGTTTCTAACACAGATCTTCTGGTATTATCAGAAGGTTTGCTCTGTCAGAGAGCCATTGAGGGTTTAGAACACTTTTTCCTCTACATATTGATGCTTTAATCAGTTTTTCTCCACTGTGTTGTGGGAGAAGCTTAGAATTACTAGAAATGGATCAAGTTAACATTTCTTCCTTACTGTTTTTCAACTACTTCCAAATTCTTGGATTTACCCTCAAATGTGCCCTAGGAAACTACTGTGAAAAAGATGAATTAAAGGAACATCTTACAAACAGAAAACCTTCTCCAGCAGCAGTCAAAACGATCCCATTGCCATTTTTCCCAAACCCAGTGCTCCTTCAAGAACTCCCAACAGCCATTCCAGCTCCCAAACAAGCTGCGCAGTGCTTTGTAAGATACTCACGATGTTCATGAGGGTGAGGAGGTAGTTTTGGACATGTTCTTTGCCATGGAATCGGACGACAGAGTCGTCCACCCCCAGCAGCACCTCGATGTTGTGGTCGTCATCTCCCGCGTGGCGGCGGCGCCGCAGGGTCTCGTTCAGCTGCTGCTCAATGTGGCCATGCAGGGAACTCAGTGCTCCGAGGCCAGCGAGGAGGGACTCTGCAAGGACAGTTTGCCATCAGCGGAGTGCTAATTACTGTCCCATCCCTGGAAGTGTCCAAGGCCAGGTTGGACAGAGCTTGGAGCAACACGGTCTAGTGGAAGGTGTCTCTGCCCATGGCAGGGAATTGGAACTAGGTGGTCTTTAAGATCCCTTCCAACCCAACCCATTCTGTGATTCCTTTATATGACCAATGGAATTCCACTTCCATTTCAGAAACATCCTCCCACAAAGTATCCTCACCTCCAGAGTCACCACTTCTCAGGACAAAATACATCAGGAACCCTGAAGAAATTATTCTTGTGGTGCAGGGCTGGGAGAAATCACCAGAAAACCAATAAAAAAATTCATTCAACCACGTGGGTCTGTAATTTATCACAGTTCCTACTCCACACACAAAATCCAAAGCTGTTACTTCCTCTTATGGCAGTAAAATAAAACATGCCCAAGGATTTCTGACAGGTAAAACCTCACAGGTGTAGGATACTTGGCTCTTCTCAAATCTACACCAGTACTCCAACATGCTCTGAGCAATAAACATCAGTGAGGAACATGTCATGGTGCACACACTGAGCTGCGTACTACAGTTCCTGTGCCCCTGTGACAGTCAGGAGCATCCCTGTTCTCCGACTCTTCCCAAAAACACACAGGGATCTCCCTGCTCTACGAAGCCAGCTAGAGCAACCAGCATCAAGTGGATGGAGAGGAGAGAACAGCACTGCTTTCCACGCACACTCTATCAGGGCACTTTCCCCTACAATGGCAAACTTCCAGCCCTTCTCCTCTGTGCCGGAATTCATGAATGCTAAGGCTGCAAGTCCACAAACTGGCCCTTCCTGTGTCTTGAGGCCCTCTCAAGTATGCCAACCCTGGGACAGCATACCAGTGGGAAAATCATACACCCACTCCAATTCCAAAAACCACTCCAGCTGGCAAAGCTGCCTAGCACAGCATCCAAGGGAAACCCAGCTGGAACGCTGTCACACTGTGGTGCCCACAGTGCCAACTTCCCATACCTTGCTGGGAAGTCAGGCGCTGGGTCCTCTCCCTATTTGCTGTGCCCTGTCCAAAAAATACCGGGTCACAAGAGCGGTTTATCTATTCTCGTCTGTTTTCCATAATGCAGCACTTCAGCGACTTCAGACTCAAACAATCAAGCTCAATCCCAGGTTACATGTACTGCTGATAGGTGTTTCAGAGGATGCAGTCTGCACCCATGGCCAAGCACTTAACACAACATATGGGATCTAAGTCCATCGCGTCCAACTCTTCCCCCAGCACTGGCAAGGCCACCACTAAACCCCAAGTGTTGCATTCACACAGCTTTTAAATCCCTCTAGGAATGGGAAATCCATCACTGCCCTGGGCAGCCTGTGTCAGGGCTGGACAATCCTTTCTGTTAGAAATTTTCCCTAATGTCCAACCTAAACCTTCACTGGCACATCTTGAGGCCATTTCCTCTTGTCTGATCACTTGTTATTTGGGAGAAAGACAACACATGAGGCAACGGTGAAGAAACACACCAGTCTGGCTGTTTGGGGATTTGAGCTAGACAGACTAATCTATCCTAATCTCATTCCAGAATTAGCTGGTTTGTTATCTCTTCCTTTTTTAATTTGCTAGTCACCTGCATCACTTACATCCCAATCTTGCCTGTAGGAACAGATGAGCCCATGCTCTTGCGCCAAGAGAAATGGTTATTCTGGGTTACAGCATGTATTTGTCCTAGAGTGTAACTGTAAAATAATGGAGCTACAGCTCTTACCCTGCTATTAAATAAAGTTGCAATCTGCCCATATAGAATTTCACCAATGCTGTTATCAGCCAACCCTCTGTGTACCTAAAGAGAACCCTCACCACCACTCACATGGAAGATTCTTACCATCTTATTTCACATTGTAAAATATGTGGGCTGAATTCTGTGCTAGTGATAGAAGCATTCCTCAAATATGTATGTACACCTCTCATCCATCCATCCATCCATCCATCCATCCATCCATCCGTCTGTCCATCCATCCATCTATTTATCTATCTATCTACCTACCTATCTAGCCATCCATGCTTCTCATACATGTTCAATTGCCTAATTGAGCCTTTTCCTGAATATACAGCTAGGAAAAGTATCTAGGGAAGATCCACACCCTCACTCATTCAAAATTAAACTAATGAGAAATCAGTATGGAACCAACCGAGATCAATCTAAGTCCCTTTCCAGAGAGTGCGTTAATGTACAAAATGTCCCCAGGGACAGAAGTGTTCTGCAGCTACTAAAAAATTCCATTCTGCTATTCTCAAAGTAAGGAAACTAGGCCAGTCCATCCTGTCACTGCTTCCTGAGCCTTATTTTGAAGTGTGCCTTTTGAAAAACCAGTGAAGAAAAAAATAATCATTTCGTTCAAACACACATTCTAAACAGTTCCAACGGAATTCTCACTGATTTCCACAGAAATTGTGTACATGCAACATTTCTGTGGTGCTGTCGGTACTGCCTCATTGTGAGGGATCAGCAACAGAAACCACCCAGGTCATCAGGGCTAAGATATGATGACAGGATGTTCTCATTAGGTTCTGGGATGTGCTGGAACTTGCGTGCTTTGATTTATTAGGTCCTTAAAAACCAAAATTCTGGCCAGTTGCACATTCTGCTTTATATTTTCTTGAAGAATTGCATGAAATTGCCTTTTACTCCAGAAGCATCAACTGACTTTCTACCACTACCACACTTTTCTGGCATGAAAAGAATGTGTCCTGTCCTGAGGCCCCTGCCCCAAACACCCTTCCCATGTGGAGCACTGACAGTGGGACTTGCAGTCTTGACTCCATGATTTGGATCCTTAATATTGTCAGTGTCTCTGTAGGAGAGTTTGTTGTTTGCTTAACTGCTGCCAAAACTTCTGCTTGTTTGTTTTTGGGGGCTGAGGGAAGAGTTTGTCTCTTCAGTGACCCTAACTGAGCCAGTTGGCCATAAAAATACACAGTTTTACTTGATGTTTCACTTTATGTTCAAGGCTGTATCCGTGAAGTGCTTCCAGAAGCCCCTGCAGAGCATCTCTCTGGGATATTTCACAATAAATAAATATTATCTATGAACTTTTGATAACACAAAGCAAGCCAGCTCTGCTGCTGCAGAAACACAGTGCAGTTACACAGACGAGAACATTGAATTTAACACTTCCCTCAGGGCAGATGAAGAATCACTTAATTAACAAAAACCAAACCAGAAAAACTCGGAACAACCTGCAAGTCACAGAACCACTGAGGTTAGAAAAGACCCTTCTGACCATCGAGTCCAACTGTTCACCCATCACTTCCCAGTCCCCATCAGCTAGATGTCGTTCACCACATCAGGATGGAAGTGCTGCTGCACCTGTCAGTCTTGGGATGTGGCAGGTAAGGTTTGGTGGTGGTGTCACCTTTCATAAAGGTGACTTAGTGTCAGAGGAGGTGTTAGCAGAGGACAAAGACACTAAAGCATTTCCTAATGGAAATAAAAATGCCAGCAACCAGGTTCAGACATAGCTCCATTATCATAAGAGTTTCACTAAGTAATGAAGAAAAAAGAGAGAAAAAGTTCTTGTGATTTCATATGCAGACCGCCTGAGATGATTAAGCTCGGAGAATTACCTCTGTTTATGTTCTCTTCCAGCAGGACCTTTGGAGTGACAGTGACTCGCAGAATTACAAACAAACAGGAAGGTCTGAATCCTGAGGCTGCAGGATTAGTCACAAAATGCATGAAATCCATGGGCCACAAACACAGACTCCATCTTACTTTGTTCTTACACTTAAAAGACCAAAGGAAACATTCCAAAGTGACGACTGCTTCCATGAAATATGTCCTTCTCTGGTACCTGAGCAGTTCCAGCTGCAGGGTGATTCTGAGAAGGACAGAAGATGTCTTGCACCATATTCCTAGCTCTGACATCACAGGAAGGCTCTCCCCTTCCATACACCATCAGTGGAAACATCTCTTAGCCCTGGTTTACACCAGGGCTCGAGGTCAGCAGCACACTCAGGGAGCCACGTAGAAATGCATAATCCTCTATGTATTTGAGTTATGTCTAGAGCCAACTCAGGATAAACTTTTCCAATAGAAAAGGCTGGAATTTTACCCTGTAATTTTCTTGTCATCACTTCACTCCCTGGCATGAGGCTTTCTAGGACTGCAGGTTATCCTTACCTGGCAGCAAACACACAGAGAACAAAGTCAGAACTTCAGGAAACTATAATTAAATAGGCCTGAATTTAGGTCAACTATTAACTGTTCTTTTTCCATAACCATGAGCAGAAACAAACAGTAAAGAGGAATGCCAGCCTGTTCCAGAGTTCTCAGTGCTGGAGAACAAGCCTGACACACTCCCTGGACAGTCTCCAACAGCTCTGCACTCACCTGATTGATGGTGAAAGTGCTTTTAGATCTGTGGAAATCTAGTAGAGATGGTGCTGGCAGAAATGTTGCTGTGAGGCTCTAACATACAATCAAAAGAAGAGGAATAAGGCTCAGGATCAAACTGAGCTTGTTTGGAATAAAGATACTGCCCTCTAATAATCAAAAGCTGAGGCAGGACACTGGACAAGCAGAGGAGAAGCCACAGAGGCTGCTCTCTGCACAGCCCACAGACACGCCAGCACCTTGTCTCACCACCACTAATACCAGATCACAGCTCTGCGCTGGCTTAACACAGCCTCAGGACTTGCCCGGCCTTGCCCTGGCTCATCTGCTCTGCACCTTATTTTTAGCTGGGCTTTAGCCCTGACAGCCAACTTAGCCAATAGGTAGTTATCCTAGAACTACAAACCATGTCTCCTGGAATTACTGCTTGCCTAGTAGCAAGAAATCCTCCCTTTCCCCATTTCTTTAATTACGTGGCTCTATCTATATGTATATATAGCAAGAATTCCATCATAATTTTATTTTCAAGGTACAGGTGATTTGGTGGTTAGTTTTGTTTGTGCATTTTTTTTTTTTAGAACAGGTTAAAGATATATATTTACTACATGTCATTATTCAAAAAACTTAATTACAGGTAGGGCTAGAGTATGGCTTTGACCCTGAATTTTGAAGCATGAAAATATATTAAAAACAGTCTCTTGACAATTCCAGGTCTTTTACCAAGACATTATTACAAGCTGTCACTCTTCCTTCTGTTTAGCAACTTACACATGTAGCTCAGAGACTTTAATAGTAATAAATTGAATTTTTCTACTTTGATCCTAGGAGAACATTCTGTTGGGTAAAGGCCTTAATTTATTTGGACATGTAAGGAAGACTTGAGCCTTTGGTTCTGGCATTTTAGAAGACCTGGGCGACACCTTCTGCTGGTGCTTACATACAAACAGAAGATATAGAGAAGCTGGTGGGTCACACATTAGACACAACAAGCCAAGCAAAGCCATCCCTTTGTCACTTTACACCACACCAAGTTCTTCAATTCAATATCAATGGAGCCCTTTAAACACAACTGCAATAAAAGGTGAAAAATAAAAAGGAAAAAAAGTCCCATTTTGCAAAATCATCATATGTATCAATGTCCAAATGTACAGAAAAAACATCCGTAGAGGCTCTGAAATTCGGTTTGCAGATGAGAAAAAGTAAGTCAGCAACAATGTGCAACATGGCCCACTGCTGAGGTGCACACTTGGGTCCCTGGGCTGCTGGAACCAAACCCAGTTTGGGTATGGGAGGGCTTGTTTTTTACACCTCAGAGTGGCCAGGTTTTATTCCCAAAGTTTCCAGCTCTTAAGAGCATCAAATCCATTACTTTCCAAGTCAGACACTCTCCCAGGAACAAGAGAGAGCTCTGCATTAACAACCTTAAAAGCACTCATGCCTTCATGTAACATTACATCAACCCAAAAATCATTTTTATTTCACAAAGGAGTACACTTAAAGCGTCCTTGGATTCCTAACTGGAATAATGCACTGTAAAAGGACAGAGCAATCCAGAAAAGGGGATACCCACTACATTCTGAAAGCACAGGTCGCATTCATCATTTATCTGCTAATTCAGAACCCATTGCAAGAAGAAATGCTGGATGGCCTGAGCTGTCTGCAGCTTCCCTGAGATCCCAACAGGCTTCACAGGAATTCTAGGATCTAAACTCTTTAAGCAGGCATTTTCAGCACCAGAACACTACTATGAGCTTTCAATGCTCAAGGAAGTTGCTTTGGCAGAGATGCAGTCCCCCCAGTTCTCATTAACTAAGTCATCATAGCAAGGCCTTAACATTCTCTCACTCCTTACTTCTTGGCATCTGACCCAGGTTCTGCCAGCTGGCTGAAAGCGTGGTGGGAGCCAAGCTTCCTATTTCACAGACCCACTGAATGGTTTTGGTTGGAAGGCAGCTTAAAGCCCATCTCCTTCCACCTCCTGGCCATGGGCAGGAACATCTTCGACTAGACCGGGTTGCTCCAAGCCCCATCCAACCTGATGCTGGACACTTCCAGGGATGGGGCAGCCACAGTTTCTTGGAAAAAGACAGTAAATGAATTTTCAGTGGTAAAGACTGGGGCAAATGGGAGCAGTATCCACATTGAGGGCACTAACTACTCCTTGGGTTGGTCATTTCTTTGAGATAAAGGGAGAGCTGTGTTTACATGCAGCTGCTTGTTTTTAAAAGCTGTGTAAGGAACCTGTTCCAAAACATGTGGGACCTTTTACCTCCACAGGAACAGTGCAAAAGGACACAGCCTGGCTGGTGATCCTCTGCAGGTCCAGCCACAGCCCTTCTCATCAGCAAGCAGCCCACTGCCCACTGTCAACAGCAATTACCCTCTGACCACCACTTTATCTGCCCTAAGCCTCTGGAAGTCAGCAAAGCCTGCTACACTGTCCAGACACAACAGCGGGACATGGCAACAGAGCCCCGTTCCCTTAGAAGGGGATTATTCTGAGCAGGGAGCATTGCCTTGTTCACACAGCACACAGACACACCACCCTCCACAGCTCTTGCGAATGAGGGATGGAGCTTGACAGGTGCTGAGGAAGGACGTGTACAAGCCATCAACATACAATTTAATACTTCACCTAAATATCCTAAATGTGTGCTCTGGACCAGCCCCACAAATGATGTAAAATCCCCACATCAGAGGCCTGCTTCTCTGATCCATGCAAAGGGGAAAGCTCTCCCACCATGATCTATGCAAAGGGAAATCTCAGGAAAAAAATCTTTGCCCTTTTCCAGGACAGATTTGCATTCTCCTGCCTATGGAGAAGCCGAAGAGCTTGTCTGAAGGGCTCTGCATTACCCACCTGGCCTGAGCCAGAACTGCTGTCTGGCTGGAGCGCAGAGCCACAAGCAGCTGAGGCAGCTAAGCTTTCCCATTAGAGCAATGACCAACAGTGAAAACACGTTGTAAAAATGCAAGGGAAGAACACCAGTGGTGACAAGGTGGGGCACAGCAACCTGCTACTACAAAAATGCTGAAGGACACTGTGGTGGCAACAGTGGAAAAAGCAAAAAGGTACTTTGAGTGTTTTTTCGGCAAAAGGAAAGAGACATGAACACGCTTCTCACTGACTTGCTCCAAGTTCTCCTGAACCTCAGTGAGACAGAACAGACCACTACCACAACAAATGAAGGACCAGTTAACACTGGAATCTGGGTCCTGTCTGCTGCCTTGGCAGCCCTCCCCTGGCCTGTCTGTGTGATGGAGCTCCGGAATCTGGATAATCCATCTAGAGGTCACTGGCTGGAGTGAACATGTGACCTGTTACAAAAAACCACAGAATCATAGAATTGTTAAGGTTGGAAAGGACCTCTAAGAGTCTCAAGTCCAACCATCTGACACCTGAAGTCTAAAAGGCCAAATGAGAAATGGAGGAGGGAAGAGATGAAGCCCTGTACAAGTGCCAAAGCCAGAAGTTTTGCACAGAAAGAAATCAAAGGAGATTTCTGAATTTATTGGGCCTTAAGCCACTTCTTTCCACCTCTCACATGTTCACAGAAGACAGAACAGGAAGAATACCTGGGCCTGGTTCCATTCTAAACTGAATGAACTTCTTTACAGGTATAAAAGGCAAAATTATTCTTCAACACCCTCAGTTCGATTCCTTCACATGGGCACTGGCACAGGTGGAAACCAAGGGTGTGAACACCATGGGCAGACTCAGGTATGCCATGGCTTTTGCTGAGATCAACATTTAAAGGAGACGGGAGAATGGAATTCACAGTAATCACTCACATAAAAGGAATAACTGAATGTGTAAAACTGGAAAAAAATGTGGGAAAATATTTATACCGAGACAAAGAGAACTTCAAACGCCCTGCCAGTGATAGTGAGTCACAAAGTGTGCGGGTGTGCAACAACGGCTCCCTTCCTTCCAATGTCTTCTCCCCCATTACTCGTTAATGTAGCTGAAAGCATAATTGTCCTTAATTGCTCAATTGGCACTAAGTGGATTCCAACCTTCTGAGAGGACAAAGTCCAGCAGCTGGGTTTTGGAGTCCAGCCTTCTGATGAGCCTGTGCACCTGCAGCGAGACCAGCCACGTCAAAGGCAGGGCTCCTCCACTGCTGCAGCTGACTGCCAGGCAGCAGGAGAGCCACATCTGCATACAGGAGAAGCCCCTTCCCACCCAAAACATGCCAGGATTCCACAGTCCTATGATACACATACACTACATTTAGATACATACACTGGATTACAATTTTTAGGTATTAAGGTATGTAAACCAGAAGTTTTGCAGAGTTTCATATGCCCATCAACCCTATCTCAAGCTGAAACCCTTAATTTTTTAATTAACTTGTACATAAGAACTGTCTGAATTAATGATTATGGAGTAAAATTTTTTGGAGAAAAAACATACATGAAGTGAGCGATTATAAACATATTCCACCTAGCTGTGCTGGGTTGACAAATTTTGATTCTTTCCTGAAAAGTAGTATTCAGTGTCACACAGGCAGATTTTGTGAAATCACAAAGTCAGTCAAAGTCTCTGCTGTCTTCTAGACAAGCATTTTCTGGAAGGGAGGATTTTAAAAGTGGAAGGGCTGACAGGGAGAGAACAGTCCTGAAGTAAAAGCCAGCTCTCAATCCTTATAATTCCTTACGGAGCAGAACCTCATCTACCCACAGCTCTGGCTATAATTACTCAGAGTAAGTGTGATACCCTTATGAAAACCACACTGCCTGACTTTACAGACATACTGACATCACACTATTTTTAGTGAAAAAAATCAGCAAATAGGCAGCTTTGGAGGGTGTCACATCACAGAACTGGTTTGCAAACATGAGAGTCCCACCTGCACTTTCCTGTCGCCATTCAGGGCGGGGAAGTTTTCTGCAAGGCTCAAACACCAGTCCTCAGAAACTGACACAGATTTTTTTCATTATGGACCCACCTCCCTTTTATACTTTCTTTTTTTCATTTAGACTCTTACACAACAAAGCACTTTTTTTTTCTTTTCCACCTCACCAGATTCCTACAAGCGTGCCAGCCTCGCCTGCACCTCGCACAGATGTGTTATGAATCTAACTCACACTGTTTCCACACAGGATATTTTGATCATTCCCCTCTCCTTTTCCCCATCCCGATCCCATCCAAAATAGCACAGTCATAATCATAAATTCTCCCATTCTAACCTGAAAGACAGGACTATTTCTCTTGAAAAAGATGTGACTAAGGAGACGGAGTTTTTCGGCAAGGTTCATCCCTGCAGTCTGCCATGGGAGGCGAGGTCTGCTGGAAGCATCTTCCATAGGAAATTAGTACTTCTTTCTATCCAGAACCCACCTTCTCCCTCCTGACACTCAAGACCACTCAGATAAAACGTAAGTTTCCAACTCCTATATACAAATTAATTCAAATAGATTGGAACGTTATTGCTAGAACCTCATCACAATGTGTATCCAAAATGCCATTTATTTGTGGAATGACACTTCACCAAGTGCTTCATGTCCCTTCAGTAGCACACTCTCTCAATGAAGCTGCTTCTTGAATCCAAGGAATTTTCCTGTGAGAGGAGAGCTGCCAACTTTCCCTCTTAGGCTAGCAGGGTCCCATTCTTGCACTTCTCTCCATTTCCTGCACAGTGCTGCTTTAATGAGCCCTCCAGTCTGGTGGAAAGCTAACAGAGACAGCGAAAAAAAGTATAATAAAAAGGAGAAGAACCTGAGAGGGGGAAGATTTAGGAAGAATTTTCCATTGAATATACAATGGGTCTGACTAGAAATGTTACAACAAGAGACAGTTCTCCTCTGCAAAAGGAGGGAAAACACCCTGAGGGTTCAGTTTAGACACGTAAAAGGACTTCTTAGCTAATCAATAAATTTAATGACTTAGAATTACAAAGAAGAAACGCCTAGTCAAATACTATTTGTGCTGCAGAAAACGCAACAAGAAAGACAATCCAACGCACCAAAATCAATCAAGACTACAATTTTCACTACTGTCATCTGAAAATGCAGCCTTCATCTTGGATTCAATCCCTAACTAACACAAAGGCAAGCTTATCCCAGCTCTGGATCCCGGTTTGATAGTGTGGTTGCAGTGGCTGAACTCCCAAAGGAGAATGGCAGTCCAAGGGTGAGAAAGGCTGTTCAAAATTAGGAGACAACAGAATCAACCAATATAGCAGAAGAGTAGAAGTGGAACGACAGCAAATAATTCCAATTTTAAAAAGTGTATCCAAGCATTAGTCACGGATAATAAGCTTCTCTTTCTCGCCACATGGAATTTCAGCCATTTCTCAAAATTCCACTGGCATAAATATAAAGGAAAAGCTCCAACTATAAACTGTCACTGAATGCTGTTGAACTCGGGTTCCTGCTTTCTTTTCCATGAATGCACTGTAAGTCAGCATTCCAAGGGCAACAAATATCTCCAAGTCCAAGCTATTTCCCAACAGTCCATGGACCACAAGAGTGTCCAAGATAACAGCAAAAATATGCACAAGGCCTTTCTACCCAGATACCTCCTCCACAGAGGAGGGGGGTGTCCCAAAACCCCAGGCTGATCTGCAAAAAGGGGGTCTCAGGCTGGGACAACAAACAGCTTCAAAAACCCAGCTGAGCAGAAAGATCACTGTACTGCTGACCTGAAAATCCCCAAAAAAAAAATAACATCCAAGTCACTAGCAAGACAGAATATCTGCTTGGGATTTGGGAAGTGTGGTTTGGCTAGAAGCTCTGCCACTGTGGAACAGCCACTTCCAAACTGTGGGCATCAACTTAGCCACTTCTAGTTGGGGTAATAATCTGCAGTGTCTTTGAATATCCCACTCAAGCTGTAAATATGATCATCATCCCAAATAAGCCTTCAGAGAAAATGCTGACAGCAGCTTATTATGTCCCAAATACCTAAAAGGTTTCACAGATGCTCTTGGTTGTCCAGTTCCACTCTTCCACTGAAAAGCACCTGAGGGAACTCACTGTCCAGCAGCACAGCTTTCCAGTTTCTCCCTGGCTTTCTAGCTGCTGCCTCAGCTTCCCTCGAATTGCAAACACAATCTTATCTTTTACCAGTGCCAGTGCCTCACCACTCACATTGTAAACTTGTACAGGGACGACAAAGTAAGGAGTTATGTGGAGATACTGGCAGCTGGAATACCTGTACACTGTGCCATCACCTATGAGGTTCAGAAAAGGGATGTTAAATTCAATGCAGTGACTTCTCTCTCTTTAAAGAAATTTAGTCTAATTTCTTAAGGCTGTAAGAATGGAGACAGGGCAGCTAGAGGAAGAGGACTCTCGATTTCCGTAGAGCATTACATCTGATGAACAGCTGTGAGTCAACCTGCGTGGCAAAGGCTCAAGCATACAACTGCTCAGCTTTAAATCATACAGATACAGACATGGAATGACCTGCAGGAGACATTGCTGGCTTTTCTCCATTGGTTCCTCCCTCAAATTACACGTTTCTTCTTTACACAGAAACAAACATCCTAAATAAGTGGTATTAGAGGGCCTGATCTAGAAACAGGCATTTGGGGATAAGTGCCTATCGAATTTCTCTCACTATCAGAAATTCTAAGTGAGCCTGGAGATGGAAAGAGAGCACATCTGCTCACTGCAATGCTGGTGAGACGTTCCTAATAACGATGCAGATATTTCCAAATGGAAGTGGATGGGATGCCCAGATGGCTTTCATTGTCCTATTTTTCCAAGCAGCCTGACAAACTTCAGATGTAAAAAAATAAATATGAATGATGATTCTGTCTCGCCANTCTTGCGCCCACAAAAAAAAAAAAAAAAAAAAAAGCTTGTTTGACAAAGAGCAAACGAAGCAGATCTGAGGAGTTCAGAACTTTATCAGCCTTCCTCCAATTAAACCAAGTATCTAATCAACCCCCACAACATGGCACAGTGCTGCGTGAGCCCTCAAAGAACAGATACTTTAAACTGATTTATTGCCCCTTGTGTTCCCTATTAAAGAGCACTGTTAACTAAAGGAAGACTGATTTTTACTTCTAGTAGTAAATGTTCTCAGCACCAGAAACTTGGAAACTTTGAAGTGCTGGAAGTAATGAAAATATATTGTTACTTATTCTTGGCAGGGAAAACTCTGATTAAGAAAAAGGGCTTGAAATAAATCAAGAATCAACCCTGTAAAAGCAAATTGAAAAATACCATTAAAATACCAAAGCAGAGGCTCAAATGCATCTGTTTGCAAATTCACTTGTGATCAGGCATAAAAAGAACATGGACTTGGCTATGGAAGAACCTGAGCAGAACCCAGGGATACAGTAGTGCATTTTCAAGGATTGTTCAGGACAAACTATTTAGAACAGTTCCCAAAATTAATTATATGGTTTCTGGATAGTCACTGCCTGTTGGTTAGAACTGAGCATTCAAAAAGTAAATAAATAAGGTAATAAATTATTTTGTGAACTGGATTTTAATTGCTATCATAGATCCACGGAATACAGGGCTTTTGCTGAAAATCAACAAAATCTATGATGCTACTAGTAACATCATCTGTGATGATATCAATTAGCATTTCTTCCTAAGCCACAGAGTATAATAAGTTAGCCTTTCACTCCAAGGTATTTCACAAGAATTTTCAAAACAGCTTTTGCCACAGATCAAATGAAAGCAAGAGATATACTTGGAATTACTCTCAGTCTACAAGCACCAGATGAATTTTTCATGTTTAACAACAGGATTTTTAAGTAAAGTCTGAGATATTTGCTCTATGTTGTGAGGCAGCATGGAAGACCAGAATGCAGTTTCACCACGGCTTGGCTCTGAGCTTCCTTTCTGCCCTAGGCAAGGGAAAAAAAACCCCAAGAAGAATCTTCATCATCAAATCACAGATACTCAAAGGCAAATGACAATCTACATCCAGAAACAGAAGAAGAAAAAGACACTAATTCGGCTGGTTCCTAATTAGCTCCCTAACTTGGTTAGCAAGTCCAAGACCTAAGTGAAAAGTAAATCACTATTTGGTGGAGCCACCTGTAATCATCCCCAGTGATTCTGCTCAAGTTACATTCAGAGCTCCTAAGAAACATCCTCAGCAGCTTCTTCTCGTTCCCCAGGTCCTCTTCTCCTGGGTACAGACACCCTCCACTATCCCAGCTTGCTCCAAGCCTTGTCCAGCCTGGCCTTGGGCACTTCCAGGGATGGGGTAGCTGCAGCTTCTCCGGACAATCTGTGCAAGGGCCTCACCAGCCCCACAAGGGAGAATTTCCTCCCAATATCGCATCTAAACCTGCCCTCTGGCAGTGTGAAGCTGGTCCATGCTGCAGACTGCAGAAATCCCCAGACCCACAAACTTTCACTGTCTGCTTGCATGGACCTTCTCAAACCTGAGTGCACCACTCCACACCACTTGGAAACACAGTGCAGAAGAGCCGGGACAGGAGGGAACAGGGTATATACTAAATTGGTAAACTATTACAACATTAACTTTGACATGAAAGGGAGGAAAAACACCCAAACCCTTCAGGCCCAGAGGTTATTTTGATGCTCAAGGGCAGCCACAGACCCATCACTGACTCTCCCACCCATCTGACTTCTGTAAATAATTAACAGAGTTACTACTACCTCTTACCTTAATATCTCTAACAAATTTATTGTCAAGGAGAGAAAAGCACAACTACTATTCCTCCTGGAAATTGTGACCTTATGTTCTCTGGAACTATGAGTGAGAAGAATTGGAAAGGCAGAGCAGAGCTCTCCATTAAAAAAGAACAAAGTTCCTTGGATGGCCTTTCATCACCTGTTACTGTTTCCAGAGGAGACTAAAAAAGCTCAGTTTACACTGTGTTTAACCCTGTTGCAGCTGAAAATTTATCAGCCGAAAGATTTTACGTATTATTAGGATTTTGCACAAGATGATCAGTGTAATTAGAAGTTTTTATTCTAATTTGCAATAACCAGGTTGTGTTGATTTCTTACCTGATGTCCGTAGGATTACAGAACAATTATTTGGCAAACAAACTGTTATTCAAACTTTGTGATCCAGATTTTGCATTTATGGCTACAAGATAGTAAGTTCATACAAAAAGACAGCACTTGCTAATCAAGTGTGTGTTTTCACACACAGTTGCAACCCGTCATTCCCTGTCCTCCATGGAGGATGTGAGTGTCTGAATCCAGCTTTCTCCAAATATCTAGGTCGTCTGTTAGGCATCCCATGCAGAAATATGGGAGAAGAAGGAAAATCCTACCACTTCTAGCCACCTGATGGACAGAGCCTGTTGCCAGGAACAAGGGGAAGGACAAACCTACTCCCTGCAGGCATGTCATTAACTGCTGGGAGGCAGCATCCTGCTTGTTACCTGGGTGGAGAGGTAAAATGCCAAAGGAGACACAAGGGCATCCCTCCTACGGACAGGTCCTCAAACTTTTCCAGAGAATGTTTAGAAACAGGCTGTGCCAATAATGCTGCAAAGGAAGACACACCAACGAAACACTTCCCTTGGCTACTCCTAAAGTACAAGCCAGCAAAGGTCTTCATCCCTCCCTGGGTTCTCTTCCCAAACCACATGGTATTTGATGGAATCCAACACAAATTTCCCACAGGTCAGCCTCTCCCCATCACCACGCAGAAGTCAGCTTCACTGAGACATCAATTCCCTCCTTTCCAGCTCTAACTGCAGACTCAGACTTGTGTGACTTTTAATAACCTCCAGAACCCTAATTATCTGGCTGATCCTGTCCCATGTTATTGGAATACTCCAAAGAATGATTAGGCAAGGTACTCTGGAAAAAAAAACCCTGTTTTCTTAGCAAACAACAGCTGGGTCATGCTGTTACTCTGCAGTGTTTTACTATGGCATTTTGGAAAGATTTATGCACTTGTGTAACCCAGAAATGGATCTGAAGAAACTCAGTCCACTGGGAGCAATGTGAAGTATGAGGCTGATGTTCTCACGTTAGTAATTTCCATCCACGTTCCTGTCTGCTCCAGCTGCCCAATTCTGTGTCATCCCACATAAGACAAACCAGATTACTTATCATCTACACCATGTTTTGAAAGGATAAAGGGGAGGGTGCCGTGAGCTGTGGAACATATCGGTGTAATACATGGGGTAAAGCCAGAGTTAGTCCACAGTAGCCCCACATGGACCCCACCAAAAGCAGGAACATGGCATCCAAACTCATTCAAAACACACCAGATCCATTTTCCTTCTCTGTAATTAACCAGGGATGCCAACATCTCATCCAAATATTTTCAAAGATATAACTGAATTAAATTGCCCTCAGTTTGGATTCTTAAGCTCTTTCTAGAATTTTCCTATAAATTTACTAAGCATCAAACCCATTAAAAACCAGGTGTCTCACAGCGGGGAAAAACACTAAACCTGCAGAAAATTCAGGGGGAGAAGGTCCAGCGAGAGTCTTATGGTATAGAAATTACTCTTTTATGTTATGGCACAAATTGCTATATTTTAGTTCATTTTCCCATCAAAAGCCTGCTGTAGAACACAGACTGATTAAACAAGGCTCTTTGCTCTCAGTGAAAGAGTCTCTCGGTGCTCTCATTTCGGTCCTAAATTTGTAGGATGCGCATGTGAAACACATGAACAAGCCTCAGCCCCCGCAAGCTGTGGGAGGATTCATTTCCTCTGGTTCCTGACCTCTAATTCACATAAACTCCCCCTGATAAGGCAGCTCTTCTGCTTCCCATTCCCATATTCTCAGACAGCGCCATCCTGGTGCGTACGTCCTGGTCCATAAAGAGCACTTTAAACCATCTCATGTGAACCTTTCTGATCAAACTCAGTAGCAGAAAAGAGCCACTTCACATCCAAGCCAGGGACCTCAGTCCTACATGGACCACCTAAGGGTGATCCTCACCTTGGCACATCTCTCCCAGATTACTCTGAGAATGTCATCTATAAACCAAACAGGCTCCTTCGCATAGGACCAGTTGCTTACATAATATATAAAAAACCTCTCCTGTCTGTTATCACCACTGTTTGTTGAAAGTTTTCTTCTTCCTATGCAATTTGGGAACACAGAGAGTTTTTATTGGAAAACAGTATGAGCCTTGGAATGGCCACAAGCTGAATGTACTGACCTGTCTCCATTTTTTCAATTTTCCCTTCATACAGATTTTGCTCTGTGTTTTACTACTCTGGCACTGGGTGCCTGCAGTTGGAATGAAGCCTTTATTCTTGGTTTTATTTAAAAATCATTTTCCTTTGTTATTGCCAAGAATAGAAGACGACTTAAGCAGATGGATGTTCCTGCTCTCATCATCAAGCACCACCTCCCCAACACAGACAGAACAAATCAGTCACTTCACAGCACCTTCTGATCCACTCCTGCACAAGCTTTTCTTTCTTAGAAAAAAATCGGAAGCTTTTCCTCACTATAAAGTCTGTTTCCTTTTACTTCCTGTACATCCATCACCAACTCTCCTTTTCTTTTATACCTTACTATGCTCTTCCTGTTCTATTTGATTACTTTTTCTTTGATTAAGCAAACTGTTACCTGAAAAAAAAAGAAAAAACCCAACCCCAGAAACTACATTCGATGAAGAACTTCAGAGAATCCACTTAAGTTTCAATTTAAGAGAAGAAGGCTAAATTAAAAGCAAAAGCTCCAGAAGCTCTGGATAAAGAACAGGATGTCCTTAGACAACCCAGGTTATTATTATTATTAATAATAACGCAGGTTATTATTAACTTATACAAAGTTATTGGTGGCCCTTTCTTGGGAGGACTACAAGAGAGCTGGAGAGAGACTTTTGACCAGATATCAGGAAGAAATTCTTCTCTGTTAGAGTGGTGAGGCCCTAGCACAGGCTGCCCAAAGAAGCTGTCCCATCCCTGGAAGTGTCCAAGGCCAGGTTGGATGGGGCTTGAAGCAAGCTGGGATAGTGGAAGGTGTCCCTGCCCATGGCAGGGGGGGGAGCAAGATGATCCTTGAGGTCCCTTCCAACCCAGACCATGCTGGGATTCTGTGATTATACAAGAATGCCCATACTGAGCAGAGGATGTTACACAACACGTTGTACTGAGTCTACACAGAAATCATTTCCATCTTTCCCATTGTTCTGATGCACAAACTTGTGTGGTGGGCTGTACAGCATCAAAAATATCCTCCACCAGAACACAGGTCATGAGAAAATCTGCTGAGAAAAAGTTCAGACACCCTCCGGCACAACAACGTCCCTGAGAACCACTAATGTGCCTGGGGAAGTGCAGAGGGAGGTCTCTCAAGCAGGCAATAGTCTTCCCATTCTTCTACCTTCTATTCCAGGGTTTCATTCCCAGGCAACCAGGAGCAATTCCCAAATCATTTCTTCCTCCTACATGTTTCCCACCTGGGACAAAGACACTCGACGCCAGTGCCATGGCAACCCCATCAGACACACAAGCACTTTGGTTCTTTGGGGAAAATGAAAATTCTGAAAGGAAGCTGGGAGATAAAGGCTCCTACTCCTTGTTTCCCACTGTTAGGAAGTAATTACAAAAATACTTTCATCTCAAGTGCTTGCAGGGTGAATAGGTTGTCATTTAAAAAATACTATGGTGTGAAGAGGAGGATGAAATAGGAAAGCTCCGAGTACGTTACCATGCTGTGTAACGGCCAAGCCAGGGTTGGTTGTCATCATTCTACCACACAAAAGTGCAAAGAAAAAATGATAAATGAACAAACAGGAGGAAAGATAAATTGAATACTCAGTTATCAACTCGAGCAGCATATGATCCAAACCCTGCCTCATCATCCCACTGATGTCAGCTTGAGTGTTCTCACTGACTTCAGCAGACTTGGATCAGGCTTTTATGCTTCTAAAACACAGCTTGGGTTTTTTTTTACCACACTTCTGAGCCAAATTCAGTAGAACTTGCACAGGCGGCCTCCTAAGTGCAAATTTGATTGTAAATTCCACAGGTTCTTTGCCTGTTTCTGTTGTGTCTTAAACACTTTCAAGGAATAACGTTAATGATCACAAATCTCAGTGATGCTTCTCAGCTTATTAACAAGGAGCAGCTTCTTTTCATCCCACCCATACAGAGTAATATCATTGTTACACCTCCAAGACCTCCCAAACTCAGGCTCCGAATTCTGGAGCAAAAAGCTATTTCGGTGAGAAAATCGTAAGGATTTATTTAAATCATGTTTTAACATGACAGCCTCATACATTGTTTTATTTTTTTTAGCTGTCTGCAGAGCTCATTCGCTCTCTGTCCTTCAGAACCTTCTCCCCCCCACCAAGGAGAGTTTGACTTTGTTTCTTTTTGCCCTTAAGGATAAGTATTTTTTTATTTAAGAGACATTACTTGGGACTAACACTCACAACATGAACTACCTGTAGTACTCAACCCAAATGAGAAGCACAGATGTTCAGTGTCTTTAGGATAAAGACTTAAATGACTGTGGAAGTCAAGCTTACAAATGTCATCCCAGGGCAATCCGACATGGAAAAGCTGTCAGGGGACTGTCATGTGTATTTACACCCATGGAGAACTCTAGACACTGTCCTGCTCTGTGATATCATCCCCAGACCTGAGTTGACCAGATGCTCATCCCAGATGCTTAAAAACAAATGTCCAGTGTCACATCCCACTACATTTATGTGTTTTTTCAATAGCTGGGATTTCCCATGGGAGGCCTTGGCTTCCATCCCACAGAAGAGGAAGAGCTTCCTTTGTCCAGGAGGACTAACCTGAGCTCAGCACTTCAAACCAGTAAACACCCTGTCTGATGGATATCACAAGGACCAAGTAGAATTTTGGGTTAATAAAATTAGTCTAACATTTGGTGGTCAAGACCTACTGCTTCCCTGCACTGCCTCACCTAGCAGAAGAAAGATCAGATTCCAAGGAATACAGTCAAACAAGATCTTTTGAACCAGCAGACAGATTACCAATGACATACAAATACTCAATCCTGCCAACAGCTTGTCAAAATACGGAAAATTATCCACATTTCCCTGATATCACTGAGTGAGAGCAGAGGCATTTTCTAAGCATAAAAGATATAAAACTATCTACAATTCTCTGGTATCAAAACAAACCCCAAATATTCAGGTCCATTTATATGCAAGAGATCCTACACACACCAAAATGACTGAAAAGACAAAGATATAAAGAGGCAATAATTAATGAAGGAATCCTTCAAGGGGCCTAAACTGGGTGTGCACACACGAAGAAAAATTCCCCACAGGAATGGGGCAGGATATCCAATCTGATTTCTTGAGTGTCTCATATAAGGCTTCTCAAAAAACCAATCTCTATGTAAAGCAAATTATGAAAACAATACATGCAAATTGCCATTGCCATTCCCTAAAGAGGCTATCCAGAGCCATGGATAGCATAGATAGGAATCAGCACAGGGTGCTGCTTCGGGGTGAGAAGGCTGAACCCACGCCATCCAGCAGCTTGAGGCATCCCAATATCTACCCAGAACCCCAGATTTCTAGTTCTCACTTAAGACAGCTCTGTGAAGCTTCACCAAAGAGACGGCCATAAAGGCAACAGGGAAAGAGAAGTGGGTAAGTGTGCTGACTTCCATGAGAACACAGGATACAAACCAATTAATACTCAACTGCACTGTGATCATTGCTACAACCTTGCTCTCCGGATGGCAGCTTTTCGACTTACGACTCCTATGCTCGTTCTGTCCAAATGTTTGAGCAATGTCCAACCAATTCCCAAACGCTATAAAATCCTGCAGGAATACCGGATGTCCTGTCAGACTGCAAGCTCCTTCCACATAGCTAGAGCTGGAAGCCTTCCTCTTAGAAAACTGACTTCTCGTAGGGAGAACATGACACAGCATGTCCTGTGTCACTGCTGAGAAAGGCTGTCACACAGAGTTTCCCAGTCTTGTAACGACTTCACTGACAACAACAATTTTAAGTACTTTTTTTATCTTAACAGCTGTTTTGTTGAGTCATCTGTCATCTGTTACTGAAAATTTGGATTCTTCTGTGTGCTGGCTGAACTCCCAAACTGTGAGCAGACAGTACTCTGCATCACTGCCTCGAGCCCAAGCACGGTGGTGGGGATGCAAGGGGGAAGATGCATGGCACCAATATGCAGCTCATACATGGACAACTCAACCACTGCAAACATTTCCTCAGGCTCCACAGGCTTGGGCACCTTGCTTTAACCTTGGTCATGGAATCGTTTAGGTTGGAAAAGCCCTCCCAAGACCAAGTTCAGCTATTCCCCCAGCAATGCCAAGACCACCACTAACCCATGTCCCCAAGTGCCACATCTACGTGACTTAAATCCCTCCAGGGATGGTGACTGCTCCACAGCCCTGAGCAGCCTGTGTCAGCGCTTGACAAACCTTTCCATGAAGAAATTTTTCCTAATACCCAATCTAACCTCCCCTGGTACATCTTGAGGCCATGTCGTCTTGATCTGTCACTTTTTACCTGGAAGAAGAGACTGAATCCCCCCTGGCTACAACCTCCATTCAGGGAATTTCAACCTCCTTTCACAGAAGGTCTCCCCTGAACCTCCTCTTCTCCAGGCTAAAGCCCCCCAGATGCACAGGCTAAATTGGAATGGCCATGTTGGGGTACTGAAAGCCAAGCACCTCTAGTTCTGTGCATTGTATGTACTTCTTTTATTTCCCAAACCCTTTCCAGTTCCAACAATATGTGAACACAATGTAAACACAGGAATCTGAGAAGCTGAAAGATACTGAAATAAAGGCAGAGCACTGATGGGAGCAGAGCTGCTCTTTCATCCTGAGCCCAGAGCCTCAAAACCCTTAACCTTCACTATGCAACGCCTTGGCTTGTGAGGATTTGTGAATTATTAAAAAGACATACAACCAAATGGATTAAACTACACGATGATAATTATTCTCAGACACAGTAATTATTCTCAGATGGACCAACCACATTATCTTCAAGGCAGAGGGGAATCCTTGGATGTGACAAAATATATCTGATCAACAGCAACTGCCTTCAGACCACTCTCATTACAACCAGTAGAAGGAGGAAAACAGTAAATTAGCAGTTTCACTGTTACTCAAAGGAACAGGACCCAAACTTTAAACAGGAGTTGTACAGCCTCTTTCAAAAGCTTCCATAGGCTGGAGTGACCTGGAATAGATCTGCAAGCAACCCCAGGGGGTACTGTACCTTCTGTGTGGACATCAGGGAGCATATCAGTGGGATGCTGCACTACTGCCGACCGCCTGTACACCATGTGGATTCTTCCCTTCTCCTCTTCCATCTGCTTTCCTCTTTCCAAAGGCTCAATGAAGTATTCATCCTCATCAGTTCTTATCATTCCAGCCTGGTGAGGGAGAGATAAAACATGTCCATATGTCATTTTAGAGCCTAAAGACCCAGCCTGAGGCTCTAAAAACAAATACCAAGAGGGATGAAGCATGAAATGCTCAGAATACTACTGTAACCCACACATTTTTCTCCCCCCCAACATTTCACCAATAAAAAGAGCTTGAAATTTTCCAAATGAATGGAGACGAAGGGGCAGAAGCAGGTTTTGCATTTTGAAGTGAATCTTCCCTGTAAGCTGTAGTGCCAACCCAGTGCTTCCTTCCCCCCAGCCAGAGAGATGTGGAGGGAGGTGCTTGGAGCACGTGTTTTTCAAGGCTCCCTTGGAGAAAAGGCTGTGGTGGATTTTCAAGAAAGAAGTATGTAGTGGAATTTTTTTTTTTCCACAAAAGCACATTGATGGAGCAATCCAGGAAAGCAGTCTCCAGTCTTGGAATGCTATTAATTTTACTACTTTTTTCTTCTAAATTACCGACATTCAAAATTTCCATCCACTGAAGGAGGCAGGTTGGAATCTTTGCTACTGCAGAGTTCTCTAGAGCTGTCCTCAGGACTCTGTGAAAATGGGCAGACAACAGGACCACCAAAATCCAAAAGCAGCCTTTGGGGCACAGCGGCTGGAATAAACCCGCCTGTTCCCAGCACCATCTCAGCCCTGAGGCTCAGGGAAGTGGATGAACTCCTTGGCTTTCCTACAGACTCGTTTCTCCCAGGGGAGAATCCAGAACAAACCTGGCCAAGGTCCCATCAGCATGCCATCTACATCTACCTTGCTCCCCAGTATCTGTATCTGTCTAAATTACTTCTGAGCATTAATTCCTTTCATCCCTGCAGTTCTTCCCCTCCCTGTCAATTCAGAAGAAATGGTGCAGAGTGAACAGAGGGAATCCTATGGAATTAGAGAGATGCAAGAGGAAGTGCTGCTGCAATTCATAATAAAAGGTAACTGAGCAAGACCAAACCCAGTCTGGCCCAGGCAGCCCCCCTAGGAGGGTTTTCCAGAGGACACCAAACCTTATATCCTTTACTGGACAATGCATGGATAAAGCAAAATCTGGAAAATACTTTTTTTTCTTTTTCAAAATGTAAAAGATGCAGATAAGAATAAGGGAATTAGAAACAATATAAAGCCTTGAGAAAATAACCTACAAGGGCAGGTTAAACTAAGGAATCACTTCCTGAGCCAAAATCAACAGAATTTAAGGGGGAACATGATTCCCTATAAATATGCATGGGGTGTTTGGAAGGAAGGAGGAAAGAGCCCTTCATTCAGGGAACACAACGGAGAGCTGTGGAGTGTCCATTAATGGCTACATTTACCTTCAGTATTAAACATTATGGGTGGGATTTCCAAAAGTATTTTAGGAAGTCAAATGCCCCGTTTCTAGCAGTTTGCAGTAAGGGCGAGGCAGTTAATTCCCAAGTGAGCTCTGGAAAGGCCACCCTCAAAATGGCAGGAAGTTTGTTCAGCAGTCACACTGATGGCCATTATCAAGTGCTTCTAAAACTGATCACCAGAGATCAGTTTTGGGCTGTTAAACCCATCCTACCATGCCATGGTCCACGCCATGAGGTCAGAGGATGCTCTCACCTTCTGCTCCCAGTCTCCATCCCAAACTCTGCTGGTACCTGTATTTTGAATACCTTGTGTTTTTATAAGACACAGAATCTACCACAGAGAAGATAATGCTATAAGTTATGTTTTTAAACTGTCCTTAGTGCCTCTGTACTACAAAGAAATAGTTTTTCAAACACCGATGTGACACCCTGGGGAACCGAGGCGTTAATTAGCAGCTATTTCTCCTAAGCCAGCTCTGAACAGTGAGAGAACAGATCTGTAAAGCTGCTTTAAGCAAATCAGCAACACAATATGGGAATTCAAGATGCACAGAGCTTCCATGCACTCTCTACAGGAGAATCTCCATTTGTATTACAGATATCTTTCATCTGTCTCAGGATCTGCACATCCCTGTGTCATACACAGTTATTTGGAAACACCACATGCTGGGTCTTCACTGGGAAGAGCTGAAATAGGGGAGATTATAAGCTTAAAAAATTGAAGCTTAACATCACATTCAATGCTCTACGTTCATCTCCAAACAGTGCAGGCTGTCAATAAGTGGAAGCAGATTATTAGGCAGGTTGGAGCTTGCTCAGCAGCATGAGACTACATGAAGTGGTCATCCTCAGTAAGAAAAAAATCAGGGATAAACGCAGGGATCTAAGGATGCCAAAACCCCCTTCCCCTCTAGAAGGAGGTTCCAACTTGTGACCCTTCAGTCACACACAGGTGCAAACATGGAGTAATAAAGCTGCACTGTACTGTTGGACTCTACCTAGAAGGGAAGCATGAGAAGATCACAGCTCTCACCAGAATGAAGCAGGCATGTGTGAAAGAGTCAGGCAGTTACTTTACAATTCAAGGACACTGAAGGATTCAGTGGGAAAAGGGAGAACTACCTGTGTCCTGTTTTATGGGAGATCAAGAGGATCAACCTGCTCAGCAGGATGAACCTGCTTGCTTCAAAGAACAAGATTAAGTCCAACACCTGCACCAACATAGGAAAACACAGTGACAGGGTCTGTACATCAAGAATTTCAGAGCCTAGAGATTTCTCCAAATGTTTTATCTTCCCCCTTCCATTCTTCAAAACATGTGGTGGGGCAGAAGAAGCCTTTATTTGACCAAGAGAAGATGAGTATCCTTCACTCTCATGAAGACCAACAGAAGTTTGGTCTATCCAATGAGGAGGGACACTGCCATGGTCTAGCTTCAACTTCCACCTGCATTTCCTACGAGCATCCAAAATGGACTCCCCTTGTTTCCCACACAGAATCATGGAGTCATGGACTGGTCTGGGTTAGCAGGGATTTTAAAGACCAACTTGTTCCAGCCCCTGCCATGGGCAGGGACACCTTCCACTAGACAAGGCTCTCCAAGCCCTGACCTCGAACACTTCCAGGGATCCAGGGGCAGCCACAGCTTCTTTGGGCAGCCTGTGCCAGGGCCTCCCCACCCTCACAGGGAAGAATTTCTTCCTAATACTTAATCCAAACCTTCCATCCTTCAGCTTAAGGCCATTGAAACTAAATTTCCATTCTATGGAAACTAAATGAAACAACCACACCGCACACCTTAAAAATTAATGTAGAAATACGTATCTGGAGTATTTATGGAAAATAAGACCTACCCCAAGTGTCAGAATCAGGACACCTAGATCAATTCTCACTTTGGGCCACACATTGATCATTCAGCTTGTAGCAAAATCTCTTGCAAGGGTCTCCACATGGGGGAAGTTCAGTTCAGGAGGTTCCTTATGCCATCCCACATTGTTTCAGCCAGTATCATCCTTCATTTCTTCATCCACCAATGCCTGGACTGCAGGAAAGGTTTCAGCAGTCAAACCAACACAAGGCTCTGCCTCCCAGAAAACACTTTCTTCTCACCATTCTATTGATGGAATTGGAAAACATTTCCAGGGCTCTCCCCCCACTCCTTATCCCTCCATTTTTCCCCGCTGGACAATCACAGGTGGCTGACAGTTCTACCCTGCCCCTACCTAAATAGAAGCCCTATTGAAAAGCATCAAGAGCTCCGTGTTCCCTCAATTTAATATCCCAGCCCCGGCCGAGCAGACACTGTCTCCTGCCAAGACAAACACCTGGGACCTGGAACGGGGAGGGGGCAGGTTCTGGAGACAGCCCTCCAGTCTAAACTTCTTAAGGAGTCGATAGAAACATGCTTTTATTAAAGAGGTGCTGCCTCGTCTGAAAACACCAATTCAGCCCCAAAACACTGCTACCTTTCACCCTCGCTGTTGGCTTAAGGTGGGTTCAGTTCAGTGACTGTGCAAAACCTGCGTCACACCTACCTGCTGCTCCGCTTTCCAATCCAAAGGCAAAAAGGTTTTGGAGTTGCACTAACACTGGTTGATTTATTGGAAGAAAAATAAAAGCAAAGAAGGATGCTTTGGCTGCAGCATATTTCCCTTCGCCGGCCTCCCCCAAAACTGAGCCACAGTGGGTGGACACTGATGCTAAGTTTGTGTAGCTCCAGGGTTATACCTTCAGTTCCTTGGGTGGATATTATATCCCATGCCACATGGGTTCCATATTTTGGCAAGAATCAACCAATTCTCTGGGTTTCTTTTCAAAAATCCTCTAGAAGCTTCTCAAGTTGTTGAGTTTACCCATGATGCCACTCTTCAGTTTATGCCAGTGCCTCACTACCCTCACAGGTAAGAATTCCTTTCCAATATCCCATCTAACCTGCCCTCTGTCAGATGAAGGCAATCCCCCCTGTCCTGTCACTCCAGGCCGTTGTCCCAAGTCCCACCGTGCTCACACACCCCAACAGGTCCCTCTGGCAGGGAAGGGGAAAGGCATTCAAATGGACATACTTCCCTCCCTTCACATCTTCTGGATGGTAAAGTATTTATGGCCTTGACATACTTGGCATATAAAAAAATACTACACATTAGAGGAATGTTGGAAAAAAGTAATATTGCAGCCCTGCGCATATTTTGGAGAAACAGATGTTATTGATCCAGTTGCCGGGTGTCTACAGAGGAGGTTTGCAGATGGAATTCCTCCTCCTCCATGGATGGGCCTCCAGTCTCCATGGAGGTGTCTGGGCTTTGGGAAAACATCACGGTTTTGGGGTAAAACATCCCCATTTACTAACCCTCTAGCTCCAGCACCCTTGGAGTGATTCCCAGAGGAGCAAGCAGAAATTCCACAGCTCATTTTCCCTCTCTGGAAGATCAGTGTGATATAAAATCCATGTTCTAGCCCATGTTTTATCCTGGCCATGCATCTCAGAATTAAAGCAGGAGCTCCTGTATCATTTTAGGCTCCATTATTGAAGGGTGTTGAACACAGGCAGCACAGTGTTGAGATTTTTCTTACTAAGTGCATGCCAAAAGTGAGATGGCATTTATTTAGTAACATCAAATTCGTTTTTGAATAAAATGAAAGATTTAAACAGGACGCATCGCTCGAGTCTCACAGCCACCTGAATTATTAACACAGCACCAGTTTGTGACTAATCATTAATACCAGATTTTTAAATCAAAACAAAAATCTTCTGCAGCTACCAAGAGAAGTCTTATTTGTTCAGAAGATTCAGAAAGAGGATGAAAACATAGGAATGTTTAATAACCTCTTCCAAACTATGGGCACAACAAATTTAGAAGCCACTTAGACAAGCTCCTACTAAAATACTGGAAATCATCTGCCCAGAGGAATTGAAGTCTTTCAACATACTAATTGATACCACTTTAAGGAGCAAATGGCATTTGGAAGAGCCATCAAATTAACCAAAATCCTGTTGAATTTGCACAGAAGAAACGAAAATGTCAGCATTTACTGGGTCACTGCACTGGACTGGAATTAAGCTTTTTTGTCTCCTCTGTAAATATCCATAACAAAATTCGTTTATGCTGAAATTTCTCATGCTTGGTTTTGATCCAAATGCTGGGTTTTCTTTTCTCCCCTTTCAGAAACTCTAAGAAAACTCAATGGAAGCCCTTAAGAGGAATACGAAAGCAGAGAGAAAAAATAAAATTTGATTTTATGTGGAAAAATAGGTCTCGATTTTTTTTTTCTTGGAAAACCTACCAGGATTCATTTTAACAGCAAACTGCCGCATAGAGCTGGCAGGCCAAATGCTTTGTCCTTAAAGAAGGAACTGTGGGTTGAAAATATCAGTTATTCGAGAGTGAAAAGTATGCATGGAACATGCTCAGAGAAGTCAAGCACCTCCCCTGATCCCAGTGTCTCCGTAGAAATATTTACTGAGCACAAGTTTTGTCTTTGTGTCAGTTACAGCATGTCTTTGCTAGGAACTATTTCATGGAGAAATGGTACATGAGACGGTAAATGTTGCCAGTTCTGCAGTAAATGTGATGTTTTCCCAGCTCCAGAAGTCATGGGATGAGACCAGTCATATATTCCTCTAAAAAGTGGAAAGGAAAACAAAAAGTGAGGACATCTGAAAGCCTTCAGAGAAGGGGAAACGAGACCTTCAAGTGCTGAATATTCCAAAAGTATAAAGCGAATAAAATGATGCCAAAATATGAAGGTCTCATTATCTGGACGTCAGCAGCACCATTTTTACTGTGGCACACAAAAGAAATACTGATTTATCTGCTGCCTGTACACAACAATCATGAATGACACCGCAGCATCATCACTCTTCCAAGGAAACAAAAAACTCAGTCCAAACTATGTGTGAGCAAGAGTCATCTCCTCGGAGAGGAGTCAGAGAAGTAGAGAAAACTGATGCAGCTTCCTCTGAATGGAAATACTTTGTGGATCAAAAGCTAGGAAGCACCAAAGCTAGTAATATTTCCATCAAACTCATCATCTTAAATTGGTTCTACATCCTTGCACAAAGGAAAAAAAACTATGGTAAAGTCTCTCAAAGGAAAAGGAAAAGTGGTTTTACACCTCTGGTTAGGTATAAACCAAGAAAGTCAAATGACAAAGGGATTTTTATAAGGTAGGGAAGCTGATTTATTGTTGCATTGTTGTAATTTATAAAAGTTCTCAGCCAAGCAGCCGAAGCACTTGATGAAAACTAAGTATCTATTTAAAATTGAAGTGAAAGCAAAGATTTTTTTTTTTTAATGGGAACAATAGTGCTGCACTTTATCCATCATTTCAAGAAGCTCCTGGGGGAGGGGGGGCCAGAGATGGAACCAACTGACTCGTCTTTTCGTGACCCTTTCAGAGCCTGGATGGGAACATAATGTTTAGAGTTGCAGTGTGACCCTCTGAAGAAACTAAGCAGGAAAGAGCAGACAAACTCTTTTTCTCAATGACCCTGCACAGTATTTTCTCTCCAGTCCTGCTTCCTGTGCCTTTGCAAACCTGAGACCATGCCTCGCAGGCCAAATTCCAGATCCAAGTACGTACAACACTGAATAAACATGAAACATCAAAAAAGCCATAGCTGAATATGGCTTCTGTACCTCCACCCTACCAACTGCAGTTACAAATTCAGCACCAACTCCACCATCAATGAGAACTTTGAGAGAGGCTATAAGGATTGAATTTTGAGAGCATTGACTATTTCAGTATCTGTTTACTTTCTTTTCCTGGGACACACACTTTCCCACAGGTGACATATGGAGGCAGGACATGAATGAGGAGTGAGAGCCCAATTCATGCACTCTTGTGTGTGTTACAAGAGTCCACAGAAGTTATACAATCTGGGATTTATTACTATAACTATAAAAAAGGGCTGTACTTAGTCATTTTAGTAAGCTTGTGCTACTTTATAAACTGTAAGCTGTGAGCCTCCAGGAATCAAAAAATTTAAGATGCGTCTGCTGTTTTGGGAACAAAGAGGAAAAATCCAGAAAGGAAATTCTTAATCCAAGTGCCCTAAAATCAGTGTTTTGTGAAAATGCATCGCTAGGACTACAAGGTGTGATTAAGTAACAGCTACAAAAGGCATATCCAGAGCAACACCCAACCATCTGCCCTTTGTTCCAGACCATTTTTAACCACATACTGACCTGTAACAGCAGTTCCAGCCCCTAAATATATTGCTTAAAAGGGAGAGATTACATGTAAACCCATGCTTTGCTGTACAGAATGATTTTTCAATATCAGAAATACACTATAAATAAAAGTCTGAAGTTGTGGCAATCAAAGTGGAGACTTTATGAAAAGTCTCCAGGCAGACTCTCTCCAGCTGCCTGTTCCTAAACCCCTTCCCAGTGGATGCTTTCCTCACCTGGCCTCACCCACATCAGACTGTCAAGTTTCCTAATTAACCTTCAAATATTGTCTCCAATATAAAGACAGGAAAAAAGAGACTAATGAAAGTATTAGGCTTCTTAGCATCGTATTTTCCACTCGTGGCTACATACCACATGCACATTTTGCCCAGCCTGGGGTAGTTGTTAAGTTCACAGCTCACGTGTTCTGAGCTATTCCTGTTAATTGTTCCAGAGAGGTCCCAGGAAGGCCCCACAGGGAAGTCCTCCTTTTCTGGAAGGCACCTTAGATGACATCACAGGTCACTCAGATGCCAGCCTGAACTCACTGCATCTCTCCTCAGCTGGAGGGTGAGGAATTCTGCAGAACTGTCAGAACACATGAGATTGATTCTCCTTTCCTTCTTGCTTTCAGTTATCTGATAACCTGCTGCCACCAGCTCCTCAGCACAGGATAGAGAAAAATAGTACAACTCTAATTTCAACTACCAAGAAGTGCCTACAAACGCTTCCTATGAGCCAAAAAGAGCTAAACTATCTCCAGCTTTTTGAACAGATGTAGCTCAACGCTGCATTTATAGTGCCCAAAGCTAATTTTCCATGTCCAGAGCTCCACGTTTATGATCCAATCAGTTGTTAGGGTCCAAGACACATCTTGAGTGTCCAAATCCTCGTCCCAATGTTTTTAGAGTCCAAGATACACCTTGAGTGTCCAATCCCTCATACAAAGGGTCTAAATCACAATTTTAGACCTAAGAACCCATTTTTAGGTCACAAAGACTCATTTCTGGAATTCAGAATTTTGACTCTAGGATTAAAAACCTTATTTTTAGAGTACAAACACTCACAAGTTCCAGACATCCCTTCTGAGGTCTAAAGGCTCATCTTAAGGGCCCAAAGCATAATTTTTAAGACCCAAAGTGTTTGAAGGTAGGCAGGACAGAGAGGAGGAGACACAGGGCTTGGAAATGAGGCAAACCTGTAATTAGACCAAATCTAGCCCTGTTAAAAGAATTTATAAAAACAAACAAGAATAAATAAATGGAGCTTGAGCAACCATCTACATAAACTTTGACTATGCTCCATGGAGTAAGGGTGAAGTATTCACTTGCTTTGAGTGGTAATTTCAGGAAGAAGCAAACCAGACATATAAAAGAATTTCTAGATTATATTATTTTACACTATATTGACACCTGACTTCAGTCCCTATCGCCTCCCTTCTCAATCAATGCTCCTCCCCTCTGTGTTTTACTCAAGAAGACCTAAGTCCTGAATACGGGAATGCATTTTCCCAAGTTTCTGGAGCTCCTGAACTTTGAGAAATCCTCTTTACTATAGATTACTATGGCTGAGGAGTCTGTATTAGCCTGTGGGAAGTGCTGCACAGCAGAGAGGTGACAGGGATGAAACCCAGCTGCAACCCATCACACCCAGTTCATCAGTCCCACCAAGTACAGAGAAACTCCAGTGTTAAGAGCAGGCATGGCAGGTCATGGGAGTTCATGGCAAGGAGGGAATTACTGTGGGAAGAGCGCAGTAGGGCAGGGGAGCAGGAATATCAGAGTGTTAAGTCAGCCTAAGACACTGCTGCCATCTGCCCAGAGAGGCACGCGGCCAGAGCCACTTCCATCTCCCCAGGGTTTGTTGTGCTTTCCTTTTCCTCAGGGTTTGTTCTGCTTTCCCCTCCCAGAAAGTCCTGGATGCCCAGACGTCTCCTCGGCCACAGCCCCCAGCTTGGACTGGAAGAAACCTCCAGGCCTGAGGGGACAGTCCTACCCAGTCCCAATCCCAAACTCAGCAAGAGTTTCCGATGTGCTACAATCAGATGCTCTGCAGCAGTTCAAGCATTTGTCTCCAAAATGCTATTCCCAATATACTGGGATAAAACACCATCGGGTCCTAGAATGATGTTTCTCCATTTAGGAACTCTGTCTTGCCAGCTTGGCGGAAGTCATGCTGAAACAGTACATTAGAACCAACACAGGAACAAGAAATAAGCCTTAATAACTGAACTATTAGTTCAGTCCTGATGAAACAATTTTAAATGAAAAGGATTTGAAACAAATCAAAATCCCCTGAAACTCCTTGGATCCCATATGTCCCAATTCCTGCAGATTTTTAAAGCTTTTCTTGAACCAAGTTTAAAGCCTGCGCAGTTATCTCTAGTCTGAGATATTCCAGCCTGTATTTCCAAAAGATTTGCCAAAGCAAAGTAGCTGTGAACATGCACAGACATGTTTCCTCACATCTCCATATCCTTGGAAAAATGGATGGCAATAAGCAACCGAGGAATAATCTGTCACAAATGACAGATCTAAGCACGTTTGGGTAGTTTTTTAATTCTTGACTGTTGGACAGTCTTCCAGGATTTTGCTGGTTTGGCAGGCAGATTCCTGAGCATCTTCCTCTTGCAAACAGCTGTACTTTACATGACCATATGCTGCCCTGGGCTTGAAGGCCATGGAATTTCAATAAACAAAAATACTCCAAATAATTTCCAACAAACAAAAACGAAGTCACATTTTACTTGGAATCTGAAGTCAAAGATTAAAGGTTCATTGTACTGGGCCCAGCCCTTTCATTTAAAACAAGCAAGGTTAACGCTCTAGGAGAAACAGAAACCAGGGTTGCCACTTGGCGTTGCACGGATGTGAACATAAACCAGATCCCAGCTCAGACACAGGACACACATCTACAGAAACATAGGTCAGAGTGGAAGTACAAGCTAAAGATATCACACAACAACACCTGCTCGGAGTTTGTTATGAAGGCAGGAAGCTAACTGAGATGATTTTCTATACAACAACAGGTAAAGAGTGTTTTAAGCCACTATTTGCAAATGTTAGGCTTGCTGCCTTCTCTCTATTTACAATCTAGACTGTTCGTAGTGTGTTCTTGAGGCTGGCACCTTCCACTCCCGAAGGATTCTGACAATAAATACTGCTATTTTGACCAAACAACAGCAGAAATACCCAGCAGAAACCTGTGGAAGCACCAGCTTTCTGACACACAGTGAAGACGACAAGAGGCAGCTCCTCCGTGACTAATGAAATGTTCTTCTGCCATGACAAGTGCAGGCACACACACGTGGGTTTTTTGAATAAACTGAATAAACAGGGTCATTTCCAAGGGAGATTAAGAAGATGGGAAGATAGGAATTTGCAAAATTGATGGCACACAGACAACTTCAACTGCAAAAGTAGATATGTAAACTATTTCAAAACAAAAGTGTTCAAGTAATTGGGGGTTTAAATGTAAGTTTAGATTCAGGAAGAGACTGTGGGCAAAATCTTACTTTACTAGTGCAAATGCCATTTATTCCACATATTTACTATCAACCAATCAAAATTTAGCACCAAACGGTCTTTTACTTATGATATTAAACCTCTTCTACAAGCTATACCTTGTGCAAACTGCTACCCCAGTGCTTCCCTTCACTTTCTCTCCAAGATTTCAGAACCTAGCTGGCTACTCTGGAGAGTGTCTACATTCCTTTGAAGTCGAAAATAAATCTATCCAAGACACACATGCCCCTAGAATTTCTCACTCTTCTTCCAGTTTCTGTTAAGCCATATTATCGCACTCTTCACGTCTTTAGTATACACTGAGGATCAAATATTCTAGCTGGATTGAGAGACATAGTACAGCAACAGAGAGGCCAGAGATGGTAATTGCAAGTTCATTTTGCTATCCTGGGAGATGCTGGGAGGAAAAAAACCATAAAATAAATCTTCAGGATTATTTATTTCTTTCACACTTACATGACTAGAGCTCCAAGAGATGTCAAAACCAGCAAAGGTCGAGATGAACAGAGAGAACAGAGTGACCCAGGAGCATTTACCCACTACAACTCAAAGAAAAAGCCCATGTTCTCCTACTCCAGTCCTCAAAACCACTGAAAGCACACAGGATGTTATGAGAAAAGAGGGACACATTCCACTAGATCAGGTTGTTCCAAGCCCCTTCCGACCTGGCCTTGAACATTTGCAGGGATGGGGCAGCCACAGCTTCTCTGGGCACCCTATGTCAGCACCTCACCCTCTTCAGTGTAGGATTTCTTCCCAATATCCCATCCAACCCTGTCCTCTGTCACTGTGAAGCCACTCCCCTTTCAAAAGTCCCCCTCTGGCTTCATTTACCTGAAAACACATCACAAACAGCTGCCTAGCCACATGGCAATCTATGACGGAGCTGCTACACTCCTTAATCTAATTCCATTTAATCCAATTTCTTGTCTTCACATGCTGTCTCAATGCAACAACTTCATTCAGGCTTACTGCCAAAATCCAGCTGCCAGTCCCAGGGTCTCATTCATCAGAACAATTCTCTTGGAAACTACATCTAGCCAGGCAGGGGTCTGCTTGGCCTTTGTAAACACAGTACACTGGCAATAGATTCTCCAAAAAAACTCACCAAAAGCTCCCAAAATACACCAAACTGACATTAGTTATCACCTGTGATGCAACCACTACCAGTATTTCCTTTCTCTAAGCAAGGGAATTCAAGGAGTTTTGGTCTGAATGGGGATTTTGAGCCATTTCTGCAGTTACTCCCACAGTGAACTGCCGCCCGCTGCTGAGGTGGGAGCTTTCCTAGCCAGGACTTATCTCAAAATGGAATAAAATCATGACCATGTGGCAGTTATGGGAAATGGGAAACCCACTTCCAAGAAAGGATGCTTGTTGCAGACTTCTTCATGTGATTCCTGTCCCAAACAGCAGGAGAGTAACTACAACATTTATCTCCCTGGATGTTGCAGGCGTATTCCACCAGTGCTCCTATGCCTTATGGAGCACAAGGTGAGTATTGTTGGCTTTCCCTGCTGCACAAGAGAAACAATGAATGGTGTGTGGGCTCCATATATGCTCAGCCTTTCATTCTGGGATTTGGGCATCTGCTCAGCCACAGGGAAACTCCGCATGTTCACAGACAGATCGAAAGCAAACCTGTTACAGATGTGAACCACTCAATTCTCATATGACATCTCCTGATGAAACAAAACTACATCTAAGACAACAAAAAGTATGCTCACTTTATAAATGAACCCTTTCAAACTTAATGCTGTTATTCTTGGATAACATGGCAGCCCATCATTTTGGTACCTGAGAAGCAAAGAGGGATGGTTTGGACACCAAATTCTAAATTCAGTTAACAAAAGGTCACCTTTCAAGTCTGAAAATGTCTTCACTATTAATTTTCCTTTTTGTAACACCTCATGCAAATAAAAAGGAAACCCAACAATACGTAGATTTGATTTCTCTCTCACACACCTGAGACATTAAGGACTTTGTTTATCAATATTTTCTAAGGGATTTAAGAAATGAAGTTCCATAAATGACATCATTAGCAATGCGTGATTAAAAGCAACAAAAGCTGTGCACAAAGTGTGACACAAGACACAAATGCCATGAAACCAGCCTTACCAGACCATCACAGTTGCTGATGGCCACTGCAGCTCCGGGGATGTCCGTGATGTCCCCCACGTAGGCACAGTTGGTCCACAGGGGCTCTCTTTTCCACAATCGCTCCGTACCAGTTCCAGTCTGAGTCGTGTTACCACCATCGTTCCCAGTCTCCACAGAGTCTTCGTACCACTCCACCACGGCCTCGGGAGCCACTAAACGAGTGTTGGGTTTCAGCCGGAGATGGAATTCCCTCCCGAAGGCAGTGACATTGAAATACAGCTGTCTGGGGCTCTGGGACACCTCCCGCGTCGATCGCCGCTGGTGACTCGCTGAGAGGATGTTGGACATGTAGCTTCCATCTGCGTTGGTGCTAATTGGAATCACTAACCCGTATGGCCTCGGTCTGCTTTTCTGAAATTCTGCCAAGAGACACACCCAAAAGCCAAACTAAAATAAGAACAAGAGCATGGAATGAGCCTAAACACTGAAGGACCCCTCTGCCTCACACCTCCCCTTTCAAAAATCCCAATTTAGGATTCCTGTTTGAGATACTAACATAGGCAAATGTAAGGCACATGGCACTGTTCCTCTTTTAACATGGAATCACAAATGGGGTCTGGGTTGGAAGGGACCTTCAAGACCATCCAATTCCAAACCCCCTGCCATGGGGAGAGACACCACCCTCCACCATCCCAGATACGCTCCAAGCCCCATCCAACCTGGCCTTGGACACTTCCAGGGATGGGGCAGCCACAGCTTCTCCAAAAAACCTGTCAGGGCCTCAGCACCCTCATAGGGAAGAATTTCTTCCTATCAATTGTTATTATAAAAACGATTTTCCTAAAACTTACAGAGAAAAGCCTGAAATATTCACTGACATTTATCTGGGGAGTTTACTGTGTGTTTCAGGTTTGGTCAACAGCCCCAGGAGAGGGAGTGACCCTCCTGAACTCTCCCATAAGAAGTGCCACACAGCTCTGTTGTACACCTTACACAGAACTTGCTCCTGTGTCAGAACTTCCATCAAGGTTTTGAAAATGAAGCACCAAGCTTGGTTATAAGCACAATTTGCTTACAGATTTCTCAGGAAATAAAAACAGGGAAAAAATCCAGTGGATCACACACCGCTAGTTAAGTAATACATGCCAGCACTTGTAAAGGCAGTAACTTTTCCCTCTACAAATCCCCCTACCCAACAACTTGCTTTCGCCCTCCCTCTGAGTAACAAAGATCAAAAAAACCAGAGAAAATCTAATTATTAAAAAACCCACCACAGATCTGCACAATTTGACCCTAAATCCTGCACTTTAGTGCAGCTGAGAGAAGCCATAAACCCAGCAAACCCACTTTGTTGGTAATCCTGGAGAAGCTCAATGGCACAACCCTCAGCTAAGGCAACATGTCTTCAAGTAATTTCAGACCACTGGAAAATAAATCCATTCAAATGAGTTTATCTTTTCGGTGAGAACTCTGTAATCTGGGAGCAATCACGATATTTGCTGTCCGATTTTCAAGCTGTAAGGGAGGGGCCAGGTCAAGCTGTGAGCAACCCCACTGCTCCGAATAGGTCCAAGGCCCAAGTCTAAGCCTGTGTATTTGACTACACAAGAGTTAAAAAGACATCTTGAACAAAAAATAGTTATTCCCTACTCCTCTCTTCCTGGAAGAGCTGGTGAAAGCAGTATCAGAGTGGTGTTACTGACAATTTCATTTGAAAAGCTGCAAGATCGGATAGCTCTGATGTTAGCACCAAGTGCCACTGAGAACTCCTCAAATAAATATACTAAATTAAGTGAGCTAAATTTCACCTGCTCCCACGGTCGATCACACTTGATACGAGAATTAATAGAGGAAAAGCTCAGTAGCAGATTCCTCTCTCCAGGTAGCAAAAGCTGCTGGTTTTAAGAGACACATGCATTCAACAAGTAACTTCAGTAGGAAAACGTTCCTAATGGCTTCATGAACTTTTTGTTTTTAATATTCTTTCAGGCAATTACTGAGGAATCTGATAGACAAACAATGTATGGTACTAGTAGGACTCACACATGTAAATTCTTGCACTATAAATATCTTAATATACAAATACTATATCCTAGGAATGTGAGAAGTAATTTCCAAGCCCATGGGTAGCCCACATCCTACAGCCAGCAGCCACAGGGTGGGTTTCAGCAGCAGCCAACTCCCCCTATTTTGCCATACACCCACAAGACCAGGTTCTAAAACTGGCATCCTAATTAGGCCATTATCCTTAGGATAATTCCTATTTAAAACACTGGGAATTCTGAGCCAGGATTGTTAATCTGTCTCCTTAGAGAAGGGACCAAATTAAAACTCTAAAGTCATTTTTATTAATTAGACACCAGGCCATGCCCAAGAGACACAGCTGCGGGGTTGTACATTCTAACTGGGTCAAAGTAAAAACATAGATCCTCACATTCCCGGTGCTTCAACACTGGGATTTCATTCCCAGGCTGACATTATGCCTTCTACCTCACTGAGATTCCTCATGGCTTGTTTTCCTTTTTCTTTAAAGCAGGAGGTTCAATGCCAGAGACCACAGTCTGGTGATCAAATTCTGTGCTCACCGCACGACTGAGAAACTGCTCTGCACATCTCGCAGCAGAATTCCCACATTCCCACAGGCTGAGGGAAAAAAGAACGGCTATTTTGCTAATAAGAGCATCCAGCTAGCCCCAAGAAGCTAGCAACAAAGGGTGGAAAAAAAGAACTGTCAAGGTTTTGAGCCAGTGAAAGCCTTTTCCAGAGTCTGTAAATGCTGACTTAGAGGAGGAAATGCCTTTTGTTCAAAGGCAATTAAAATTAAATGGGACATGACTGAATCCCAAAGACATCTAACTCCTCCGCTGACTTACATTACCCTTTTTCCACAAACTGCACGCTCTGAGGAAATGCTATCCCAGCTGTAGGTGTTCCCTTTCCTAAGCTAAAATTTCAGAGTCGATCTGCTCTGCTAATTCAAAGCTGACAGTGCTGATCAGAGCAAGAGGAAAAGCATTTAACTGTAAATTTTCTTAATTTTTTTTTTAATCTGACCTTAAAATGCTGCTCCAGTTGCACCATGTTTAAGTTGAAAGGAAGCACTTAAGAAGGAACATCACATTCTTTCATTGTGTGCCAAAACAAAATTAGCTAGAGAATGTCTCTGAAGAGAGCCGTCCAGGCTTTCTTTCCCCTCAAAAACTCATGAAACTGCAGAATTAACACCACTGGCTCACAAGAATTGTCTCTGCACTGTACAACAGCTGTGGTCAACAGAGATTTGAAAATCCTAAACTTTTTTTATCACCTACATTTAGAAAACCGGTATTTTTTATGCATAAGATTCAGAAAAATACATCGACCAAAAATCATTCAGGTGGTAGTCCACAGCAGAATGCCAAATGCCTGAGAACATCCACTTGAGAAGATTTCAAAGGCATAGTCGATGTGGAAAACAGTGCCATCAGTGGAAAAGGAAGAATTTCTCAAAGTTAAATTATTTCTATGCCTAAACCAAACTACCCAAGAAAAGAAATGTGGGGGGACTCCTGGTAACATCTCACATACATGGCCCCTACACAGGGCTCTATTGCTGAGTCCCAGGCCATTCCATAATGACACGGTGGGATGACCAGCGATCTTCCAGAGCTTCCCCATTGGAAGATGCATTTGGATGTGCCTCAAGGGTCAGGAAGCTCAGGTACCTCAGCACAAGGACTGGATCTAAGGTGACATCTCCAGAGCATCACCATGGAATTTTCTTCCTGGAATTCACAAGCTGTGATGCGACCAAACTGCTGGGTGGCAGACATCCAGCTCTGCTGTGGAAGTACTGGAGAAAAAGCAGTTATCTGCTGCTATAGGGATGAAGAGGACAGTGCTTTCATAAAGAGACTGTGCCATGTTCTGGGAGATCACGTTTCTGTACCGCAGATAAGCACAATGGGATAAGCACAGAGCTGTTCTGGTCACTTAGCAATGTGATGCTTAATAAGAGAAGATGGTGTGGAGATAACTGGACAAGCCCAGTAGGGGCTGTGTCATCAACCCTTTTCTGCTTCCTTGTTGGCTGGTGGCTTCCAGAAACAACAGAAGAGTTTTGGTCCCTCTCAACAACCTGGATCACTCCAGAACTACTGTTTGCTCTCTGTTTGGCTGCCTTTAGGTGGCAGGAATGTCCAGAAAGAAAGAGAAGACAGGAAAGGGGGACAGATTCCTTGAGAATTCCCACTCAACTCTGCGCCTGAGAAAGGATGAGGCTGTGTGGGATCTGGACACCCTAAGTTGGATGAATGAAAGCAAGGGACTGCAAGGAAAGAGACTGATGTGGGACACCTCTCTGATGTTCCTCTACTTCATTGCCACTTGTCCCAGGGACACAGACAGCTCAAGAGATGGTTGGTGTGGTGTTTTTGCAGCCTCTGCACAGCTGCAGGTGCTTTGCAGGTGCTTCCTGCAGGCGGGGGGGCCTGGCACTGTTGTGTCACAGATTTCTTCCAGAAGTGGCACTGAGCAGGGACAGAGCTCTGCTGCGTGGGAGGCGAAGGTGCAGCACAGCAGCACCTTCAGGCTGAGTGACACAGAACAACTTCCTCCTGACAGCTCCCAGGCACTGCGGCACATGGTGCATGAATGCAGGTAATTAAGTGTGCTAACTTGCTATCCCTGTACTGAGGCCTGTGATGATATTTAACAAAAATAAACCCCTAGGTACCTTAATTTCCCTAAGAGACTTTTCAGGCTACAAGAAAAGATCAGCTTCTGACAGCAGCCAGCCCTGGGCCAACTCAACACCAATGCAAAGCAATACTTTGTGGGGACTTAGAGGTACGACAGTGCATTTTCAGGCAGTTCCAATGCAGGTTTTACCTCCAAGTCATTAAAACTCTCAACTGAGTAAGCCATAGTTGGAAGTTGTGGCTGCCCCATCCCTGGAAGCATTCATGGCCAGGTTGGAAGGGTCTTGGAGCAATCTGGGATAGTGAAAGGTGTCCCTGCCCACGGCAGGGGGTTTGGAATGAGATGATCGTTCAAGTCCCTTCCAACCCAAACCATTTTAGGATTCTATGGTTCTGTACTTTTTGTATCAGAATTTACAGGATGAAATTCAGCCCCAAACGTTCCTGACTACAGCAGTGCCAGGGCTGTGGAAGAAAGGAAGACATTGAAGGACAAAAAGTTACTTTCCAGATTTGGGAATTTTGCCTGATGTATTGTGTAAGTTAAAAGACACATTCCTATATAGCTTATAGTTTCTGAAATTCAAATACAAACCATTTCTCATGGAAAGGACTAGAAATAAAGGACAGGATCAGCATACCACTGGAAAAACCATCTGTTTGCCAGTTAGCTTTAAATGTACCTCACTGTCTCTGTTCCCATTATTCACTGATCACAGTGGAAACCAACCTAAGCCCAGAAGCTCACAGTGCCAGAACTGAATTTGAGCCAAGGCCTCCAAAATTTACAGAAATGCTTGAAATTCTTTTCTGAACAAAACCTGAACCAAAACCTCAGGGCTGGAGGTCCAACGGCAGCTGGAAGCAGAACTGCCTGAGGTCCATTCCCACTGCAGAAGAGCTCCAGAGAGCACTCGTGTGCAGGGACATGTGCCCAGTACCAGAATGGTAAGACACTCATTTCACACTGGGTAAAGGAAGGAGCATACAGGATGGCACTGCCTGGCACTAACGCCCTGGAAATGCCAGCTTCCACATCCTTCCACATCCTTCTACTACCTCTTCCATCTTGTGGAGCACCCACTTACCAATTAGTCTAAATGAACACAGATCTCCTGAAATTAAACTGTGGGTGCATCCTCCCAATTAAAGGAAGCTTCCTCTTTTTGGGAAGAGTCCAAGAGGCTGAAGTCTCAGTAAGAAGCACCCATGGGCACAAACAGGCACATTTCCCTTCAGCACCCTCATGTGCCACAGACCCTGAACTCGCTGCACAGCACCTTCTTACCCATGCTATCAGTTTACAAGGCAACAGTGACCAGCTAGAGATGTTGTAACATTGATTGGTTTGTATTTCAGAAGGGAAGCCCAGGCACATAAAGATGCAAAACCGCAGCATGAGAGGGCATGCAAATTCAAGCCATGCCATGTCACCGCAACTACAAACACTTCTGGGTGGCAGTGGTGGGGGGTGCACAGGGAATGCTTGCCTGCGTACAGATAATTTCTCCAGAAATAACTACTCTTTGAGCTTACTTCTTTTATTTCTGTTTTGATAGCAGGAAAAATAGCTAGAAAGACTTACCTATTTGGATCTGCTGTTCTTTACCAGCCTGCAGAAGAGAAAAGAAACACATGCACAAAGTTGTTAGTGTAATTACTATGCAATGGGGGATGGAAGAAGGCTGAAAAATCACTTGGTCTGTGCTGCACTATTTTATATGTTTCTGCATTTGGTTTCCAGGGATGGCAGTTCTTCCTTAACTGAATGTTAAGCTGTTCCCACCAATATATTAACGGAGTCCATAGGAAGTTTAACATAAATAGAGCTGCTAAACAATCCTGATTCTGAATGACCCGTTCTATACATCATGACGCTGTGCCAAAAAGTAAGTTCGGTGACCAAAGCAAGGATTTAACAGCAGGAAGGAGATGAGCTCGAAGAAGCACGGGTGCTGGGGCAGAGGCGAAGCAGCGAGCTGACAGCTCTTTGTATCTAGGCTAGAGAATGGGAAAGCCAACTGGACCACAGTGACCGCGGGGAGGGTGGCAGTGACCCGATGTCACACTCAGCTCACTGCCGGCTTGGTACTTGCTCTTGCCAGGGTTAGGGGACCCAAGGGCATAGGATCCAGAGGGAAGGGACCCAGGGGCTGCCGCTGCAGGACCCAGCCTAGCCCGGGGATGCCGTGTCCGGTTCCAGGCTGCTTGGATGCAGCGCTCTGCAGCGCAGAAGAGGGCGGAGAGCCGCTCATCCATCTCAGCCTCTCCTCGCCCCGGGCCGGTACCGCCCGCGGGCCCCGGAGGGACAAGGGAGGACCCCTGGGGAACAGCACGGAGGGAAGGGGAGAGCGGAGGTCCCCGCACTCCCTCCCGCCCTCACTCACCTGCCGGCCGGGCGCAGCGNGGGCGGAGAGGCGGCGGGTCCCCCGCGCCGCCTGTTGCTGCGCGCCCGCCGCGACCCGCGGCGCTGATAAACCCGCGGCAGCTCCGCCTCCGGCCGAGCCGGCGCTCCACGTCAGGCACGGCCCGGCCCGCCGGGGAACCGCCGGGGAACACGCCCGGCTCCGCGTACAGACACACTGAAGCACAAATCCTGCCACTTCTGCTCCCGCTGCATCCTCGGCGCTCCCCGCCCCGGCTCCGCGCGCCTGAAATCCACCGAGAAACAACTTTCCCATCCGTCCAGCCATCCTCCCTCCCTCCATCCACCCATCCATCCATTCATCCCACCCACCATCACACTCTGGCAGGGACTCCCAGGGCAGCTCCCCAGCCCGGCACCACATCGTCAAGCTTCCATATTTCCCATTAACCCAAGGCACACTGCAACAGCTACAGTCTTAAAATCCCAGAATGGTTTAGGTTGGAAGGGACCTTAAAGCTAATCTCATTCCCCTGTCATGGGGAACACTGGACCAGGTTGCTCCAAGCCCCCTCCTACCTGGTCTTGGAGCACTTCTAGGGATGGGGAAGCCACAGCTTCCCTGGGCAACCTGTGCCAGGGCCTCACCATTCTCATGGTAAAAAACTTCTTCCCTATATCTAACCTAAACTGATGCTCATTCAGTTTAAAACCATCACCCCATGTCCCGTCTCAACAGTTCCCAAGGGTCCCACTGGACTGGAGTCTGATCACAAAGCCATTTCTCTCCCCACCAGCTGGGAGCTCAGCACACGACACAAAGGGAAATGGTGTCCGGCCTAGCAGAACCCAAAATCCACTCGTGCAGCGCCTTCCACAGACAGCAATCTGCACAAACGCACTCTGTACACCTTCATTTCCCCAGAAGATGTTAAGCAGTTGAAGCTCTGTGTAACCAGTTGGCAACAGACCCCACTGGAGCATCCTCAAGGGGAAACAACTTTCCAGGAGAAAGAGATCAACCACTCCGACATCCTTGAACTCCAGCAGTGTTCAATTGAGGACTGAATTTTTTCAGGGTTAGAATTAGCCAGTATTATGAACATCTGGATCCCAATTTAAAATCCAATTTAAAACTATTTTGTTCTACCTTCTGCATTACCACTCCTGTGAAACATCACAACCAACCAAAATCAGTTTCTGTTGGCCTCACGTAGCACAAACACACGATCTTTTGCTGCTAAACGTTCTAAGAATACATGTGACAGCTTAACTACAATTTTTAAGTTGACCTCCCTGCCAGAAATCATCATATCTGTATGAAAAAGAAAATACTGTTTCTACTAAATCCAAATTGCATCACAGCAACATTAAAGAGGAAAGTGTCAGCCTTGATTTTCAGGAGACACCTTGACTATTCCAACCACAGCAGCCCTGCTGTTTCAGAGGACACAGGCCCTGAACTGCATGATATCCTCTCACACAGCAAAAAAATATAAGGAATTTTTCTGAGAGAGTGGGCATGTATCTGTTATTACAAGTGTACAGTCATTTCTGCACGTGAAACATGAAGCAGCCTGTCACATTCAGCACCAGCAGCTGCACAGAGCCACTTCTGGGAAAGCCCAAAATCTGAAAGGCTGAGGTACTGTAAAGGGCCAGCTCCATAATTCTACATTAAAAGGCATTTCACTTAACATGCAGCTATTCCCTGTTTTACTTCCCTCATGGTTCACTAGGTGACCTCAGACCTTACTTATTGCACATCATTCAAACCCTGAACACAACCTTGATGTCCTTGTGGGTGTTTCTATAATGTGACATGCCTGAGTGCTGCGTGGTGAAAACTACCTGTTTGCTGTGGGGAAACGATGAACACAAACAAGTCTCGGGTGTTTCATTCAGGCTAATTGCAGGGGCACTTCAGGGAATCACAGACTGGTTTGGGTTGGAACAGACCTTAAACCCCACCTAGACCCAACCCCCTGTCACAGGCATAGACACCTTCCATGGGCACAGGGATCCAAAGTCCTGACCTCTAATAAAGCTGTTTCTTTGCTCTTAAAAACATTCTTGCAATACAGTGTTAAGTCTGTTACCTCCTAAGTGATTAAACTTTGTCGAACTGGCTTAAAGAGTTTCTAAACGTCAAAGAAACCAAGATACACAACAAACAGAGCTGGGGGCCAGGGCAGACACTCTGTTTTGTGGTCTATCAAAGGCTGGACAGAATTTTAAGAAAACAAAAACAAGGTGTTAAAATTAGATGCCCCATTATTACTAATAAGAAACAACACCAAGACCCACTCCTGTAACACACGTAAATCGAGGCAGTATTTGAAAGTTCAATTAAAGATATTTCTCATCTCCAACAGCCCAGTTTGGCACACTTTTATCAGTGAAATAATAGATTTCTTGTGTGTATTTCTAGTCTGTTACACATACATATGCATATATGTATTTACATATATGTATACATATATAGAGCTGTTAAAAATCTGTTAGGCATTTGCAATTCTAAAATCCCTCAGACTTTCTGCATCTGTGCAACTTTGGCTGATGCATGAGACTGACAGCCACAAATATTTTATTAACCTGAGACCGGGGCCTGAAGCAAAGAGGCACTGAATTCTGTCTGGAAGGCTTTGCACAGGACTAGCGTTTGGAGTGGGAAGGCTGCAGTAGGATTTTGCAGGGATAATACTCAGGGGAGTAAAACATGGCATTACCTGATCTGGAAAATGGTCTCCATGAGGTCTCACATCCTCTCACAGCAGAGGAATGCAACAGAACAACTTCAAAGTCAGGCTTAATTGGAGCTAAGAATTCAAACTGAGAAAATTTAAACACTATTGCCTCTGTGGAACCAAGAGAAGTTACCGATCAGGAGTTCCTGCAATGCTATTAAATCCAAGCTTCAAATATAATTTTTTTGAGACTAGCTCCTTGTAAACTCAACTATAACATGTAGCAGGAATATTTATAATGTAACTTAACTACAACATCTAGGAGTAATAGGTATCATCCAGACAAATCCCAGTCTTCACTGATCCTGCCTACACACATGGCTTAATGCTCAGTTTTGCAGTGACATTTCCTGATATTTAGGAATCATTACAATTTATTGAGTTCCTGATCTACATATGCATTTGATGACCTTTCTTAATAGGAGCCAGTTTGGAAAGCATTAATTCTGTTCTTTCTGCTGAAATATGGCTTTGGTGTCAAAACCTGACTACCTTAAATGACCGATACCTCGTGCCTCAGGTTCTCATTCTCCGTGGAGCCTGCCTGGATGGAAATATAATGCAAGGATGGAATCCCCTGTGAGGCAGGGTGAGTGGTGACCCAGATCCTGCTCTGTGACACACCAGAACATGTGACCATGACCTGCTCAGGTTTCCAGCCTTAATGACAAGGAGAATTTACAAGAACCAAATTTTATGTTCTAAACCAGTGCTGCAACAATGCAGAAACCCACCTCCTCCAGCTGCCCTGTGCAACAACTCCAGTCATGCATCCCAAAGGTCCCAAAGCCTTTTTGGCTGAGATACCACTATTAAAATTTTAGCCTTATTTGCCACCCAGTGACTTGCCATTTGATTTCCAAACCTGCACAGAAAGCTTTTTTTGGCATTATCTGTGTAAGAAGGAGATCCCAGTACCAAGGTGTCAGACAAAGATTGCCAGACTGTATGTGAAACCCAAGCCCCCTAAAAAGACAATGCCTCTAGTTTCTCTTTCATGGTGCATTAAAACTGGGAATGTTAAACCACACGACCACATTTAATTGTTTTAAAGCCACTATTAATCTAGCAGATTGTTAAATGAAGAAATATAGCACACCTATTATTTTTAACAAAGCAGAGCAAGGTTTCTGGTCAAGATTTAACCACAAGATACAGGAAACGGGAGAGAAAAATGTGAGATGTGAAAATTACGCTTGTAAAAGACATTGTGAAAAATAAAAAAGAATTAAAAGAAGCAGTCTTTGTGAATTTCATATAATTAGCACATGCCATAAAATTGTTCCTGTTCTGAGGTGATGAGTTTCAAAACAATGTGTGCCAAGTAAAATGCAATTATACCCACCCTGAATCTTCAAAAGAAATTATTACCCTGTTCCATGTCTAGGTTAATGGTTGGATTTGACGATTCAAAGGTTTTTTCCAACCTAAACAGTTCCGGGATTCTATATTCATTTCCCACTGGCTTCACCAGCTCAACACCATTCCTGGGTAACTTACAGAGTGCTTTGGTTTTAGTTACATTCTTAGAGAAGTTTTTGGAGAGTTTTTGGAATAGTTTTTGACTGCAGAGAAAGAAAGGGAATATATTTTCAGTGGTTGCTTTTCTGTCACTGATTCACACAAAACACATTCCCATACGGAGGGAAGGAGGGAGGTTGCACACTTTAGCACTCCCGTACCTCTCAAATGTAATGAAAATCAACTTGCTTGGCATGATTCCCTAAACTCAGAAAAGGCAAAAGCTGCACCACAGAAATGAAAAATGAAAAGTAAAAATCAGTAATATCCTCTTGAAAATCAGTTCCCTAAGCAAGTCGATGGGAATGGCTGATTCAGTTCCAACTCACAGCTCCTTACTCCAAAGAGTTATGATGTTACCTGACTACCTCACAAAATAATCCAAATCCATCATGTCAGTAGTTTTTGTCACTTCTGTTTCCTTGATTCCATTAGAAAAGGTCATTCCATGACACAAGAACAAATGCAGCAGTGGAGGACGGCTGCCAGTAGCGCCTTTGGTCAGCATTTTAATAACCACTGCAGCTGGATCCCAAAAGATAACGCTGTTCCTGGAAGCTGCCAGCTGCTCTGAGGGCATGCTGACCAGGACCAGTGGAAGGTGCAGACTGCATCTGACCTGACCACAACCCTATACATCAGCTTGGCATTTTGCTCTATCAGTGTCTATGAAGAGAAGAGACAAACAGTTGATGCCACTATCTTTCCACTAAATGCATCTTGGCATTACAGCTGCAACCCTGCAAAGGATGCCAGGATAGAGACCCCCAGCTCTCTTAACCCTCCTGAAAATTCCAGCCAGGAGCTGTGTACACAGATCCTTCCAATTCACATACTTCCTGAGAAAGCGTACAGGCAGTAAAGAATTACCACTTTGCCTTCAATTTGCTGGGACGCTTCCAAATCACTTCCATATCCAGAAGGAATTAAAACAGGTGCTTTGTCTCTGCAAAGCAGCTTAAGCTAAAGTCCTGATACCACTTGCTGATCTCACATGGGGTCACAGTCATTAAATATTTAAGCCAAAACAACAGTAAATTGAGAGGAGAGAGTGGCAGGTTTAGCAGATAAACCCCTGCCTCTCTGGAGTCCCCTTCTCCACTCCATCTTGAGGGGGCTCCAGCTGCTTTAAGAGCTCAACAGAACCACAAGGCACAACCCCAAATACTGTTTAAAAAACAGAAGCTTAAATGAAAATGAGAACTGAGCTTCTGACCTTACCTAGGGTCATCTCACCACGTCACGGCTGGGGTTATTTCCAGGGCAGCATGTGAGAGCTTTCACTGCAGCAGCTTCAATAGGACTTTGCCCATGGATTAATGGATGACTTTGGCTTCTCTTTCTTACCAGCCTTTACAATTCAGGAGAACACACAGAGGACTTCTGCAGCAGCTGAGTAAAAAGACAAAAGTGAACTAACCTCCTGACCTGCAAAATAACCTCATGGAGAAATCCATTCAGCAGAGTTGCTCGCTGTTCCTGGGAAAAGGAAAAGCAGAGGAAGCAATACCTTGGATGCTGCTTAAGAGGGGAAACTACCACAGCAATATTTTTGCTCAACTTCTAGGCAACTATTAAGAAAAGTAGAAGCAGCAGGGACTTCCAATCCTATACACCAAAGAAGGATGAAAAGGGAGACCTTGTGCAGATGGAACATGCATGTGTTTGGCTTCAAGTGTATAAATATATTTAGAAATCCCAGTGCAGTTAAAGGAGGCTGCTCTGCAAGCTCCAGTTCCAGTGTGTGACACCACTTTGGCATTATCCAGGGCCGTGCTATGGCACAGGGGCTGCAACTCCAAAAACCTCTGGGACAGCACGGGATGGCCAAATATTCTGATCCGCATTTTAAAAAGGATTCCAACACAATACATAAGGTATTATTTTAGGATTTCATTTACATTCTAGCCTGTTTGCAACAAATTGCAGGATAATACCTGAAATTCACCTCAAGTTAGTGGGTTAGTTACACATAGGTAAGCATGCACATGAAAATATGTGGGGAAATATGTATAAACATATTTTTCTTTGCTGTTTCCTGCTTCTTTTCTGTTGGTTAGTCAAGGTCATCAGTGTTTATGATTTAAAACACAGTGAACAAGCTTATATGCATACCATGTTGTTAGAAAGAAGCATGGTTAAAATCCATTTTAAAAGCTAAGCACTGGATTTCAAAGGTGAAGACAGTTTCTATTGAAATTCCTCGCAATATTGGGGGTGATCTATGTCCTAGCTCCCCTCTCTTTTGGGGGGTTTAAAGTGCACTTTTGCTTTTGTATGATAACTAGATGGAGAAATACTTCAAAAATATAGTTATTTATTAATTTATTTGGTTTGTATACCTTTATCCAGACTGGAATATTCAGTATTAGTGACCCCTGGCTCAGGAGGTGCTGAACAGCTGTACCAGCAACACAACACTCCACTTTGAAAACAATTAAAAACTGCAAAGTGCCTGATGACTAAGAAAACACTTAGGTTTCCTTCTGTCCAATATAGTTTCTAATAGAATACACACTATCAAGATCAGCATAATTAAGGCATTTCAATCTCTCCTCTTTCCATTCTACTTCCCAAGTGAAATCATGGCACGTTTTGCAAAGTCTAACCAGTAATACCATTTTTTCCCTTGAAGCCAAAGCCTTGTACATCAGGGTACATCCTTGTACATCCTAGGCTTGACCTGCATTTCTTCCCAGCAGCTTCATTTAAGTTCAGTTTAAATTCAGAGAGCTGCCACAACATCTAGAAGCAAGAGACTGCAGTTTTAAATTGTCTGGTCTCAGCAGTCTGTTCTCTTCTCATGTTCTTATTTCTCCACCCTGCAGGGAAAAGCAGGAGAGAAGAACAGGAAGAAAGGCAAGTGCCCAAGTACTAGTGGAGCCTGATTCTTGCAGGTTCCTATTACATGCTTGCGAGTGCTCACAGGGACTTTTCCTTGTAAAAAGGCTTTTCCTTGAACCCCAAGTTGTGTGCAAAATCACACATTTGTAGGGGCTCTGATACCTGTGTGAATTTAACAGATTCAGCAGAGTTCAGCCAATGACCTCAGAAGTTATGGAGGAACAACCATGAGCCCCAGGGCCCAAGCATTCTGCTGCTTTTAGTGACTTGAAGTAATCATGATCTAAGTATAATTAAAGCGTATTCCTTACCTGCATTTCTTAACTGTTCCGACTTTAATTTGGAATCTTAGCTTTCCCACGGTCTTTCTGCACCTTCCCCTCAGCCTCCCACTTTGTGCAGCTGGTTTTGACTTCAGGACAAGTTACAGGAGGAGGTCCAAAATTCAACTGTAGCATTCAGCCTCAAATGGGAAGTTCATCGTCTGAGGAAATTCAAGCCAAATTTAAAATATCACTAACTGCTATCACTTGTTTGCTTCACTCCCTGCCAGCATCATTCACCTGGCTATCCCTTGTCAGAGCCTGAGGAAGAGTACCAAGTCCTTCAGTGAAATATCCAAATAATTAGAATTTGTAAACAAGGATTCTTATTAGCAAAGAACTGCATTTTTAAGAAAAAATATCAATTTTAATTTCAAAGGAAGAAAGGACTTAGCCTATCACTATTCAGTGTAAAATAAAATAATAAAGCTCTCATTTAATGATGCTCCTAGAGTGCCATGTAGCATGAAACATGAGCCTTTTTCTAGTCTCTTAATTTACTATTTGCTGCCTTGCTGCTTTGTGGAAGAGACACTTGATACCAGAGTCTTTTCAAAGGCTTAATTCTACACTTAACTGCAATTTGAATTCAGCACAGGAGAAAGGGGCAATTCAAACCTTGGGCAAAGTGAGTGGCAGCTTTCAGTGTGCTGATTCCACATTCAAACCAGAAACACTCTGTAATTCAGCTCTGGGACATGGGCTGATCCCTTTCACTTCCTGCTTACACAAATCACTGATTGGGATCCATCAGTCGTTAGCGGAGCCCTTCGGTCTTGTTTTTCCAATGTAACCGTGTCAGAGTGGACTTTGCTGAAGGGAATTGTCCAGCTTCAGCTGCTAGAGCAGATGCAAGTGAGCCAACCAAGGCACTGCAAAAAAAAGAACAGAGGTAATGGAAAAAAGGAGCAAGAAGATAAGGACTATCAGCCAGCCAGGTAAAGGGAGGAGGGAGCAGAAGACAGGTAACGTGTGTCCTTTCATTCCACAGCAGAGCAGAGACCTTACCTGGAAACACAGCAGGATCAGGTGATGTAAAACTTCCTTGGTGGGTACCAAATAGCCAATCCAGTGCCTTTCAGTCATCCTCAAGACCCATAGGGAACTAGGAAGTTCCCTGTGAAGGATGAAGCCACCCTTCAGTCCCATAGGACATGGTGTTTCTAATTGCCCATGAAGAAATATAGACACTTTCCATTTTCCTTAATAAAAACCAAAATACCTTCAGAACTTTACACTTACACATTACAACTTGATTATTTAAACCTTCTCCTTAAAACCTTCTATGGAAAGCCTAAAAAGCAATTACATAGAATACTAAAACTTGACTGAAATCTCAGTACCTTTTGGTCATTCTCAGTAATTTTTAGCTTGCTTTGAGCTGGCAACAGCATGTTCTGGTAACACCGCTTTTATCTTTAGCAGTACATTAACTCCTTGTCCTTTTCAGGTTTTACTGAATCTAACACCTTAAAGACAAATACAATAAAAAGTGCAGAATTTTATCTATTTTTCTTTACAGCTACATAAAGGTCTGTATTTCACATGATTTCAACAGCAAAACCACTCATCAGCTCAGGTCATTTAAAAGGTTTTTAAATATTGGACCAAGTTTATAGGAAAGTTTTCCTACACTGCAATCTGGCTCTAGCTCCTGAGTTCAGGAAAGGCATGTGGGGATGATTTCAAGTTACCTTTCTCTGTCGTCTGTGCCAGCAGTGAGCTGTCCCCTCTGATAAGGGGCAGAGTAGAAAGAAATCAGTAACTCCTTAAAATCACCCCAGTGGGAGCTGCCAGAGGTCAGGAATCCCACTCCTGCTGCTACTGAAGCCCTTCATTTACTGTCCAGTGTTATATGTGCGAAGTGATTGAGTGGTTGCTCTGTTCTGCCTACTAAGTCACCTTTCTATATATAACACATCACCGTATAAAACACCACAGTGTACCTCAAGTATGGGAGGCTATATGTAAAATTAAACTCTAGTTTAAATCTTCCTGAAAAAGCAGCCCACTCCCCACTTCTGAAGAGAACTGCTTTTCCTCTCTCTGCTCAAAAATTCCAGTAGGCAAATACATCTGAAAGGCTCTAACAGAGCTCCAAGGACTTGAAAACAAGAGAAACCAGCATTGAAAATATCCTGAAATATTCTGGGTTGACAATCACATTTGTACAATAAAATATTTGTCCTTTTTGCCCAAAACAGCCTCTAAAATAGCTGGAGGGTAAGAGGTGCCTTTATACTGAGTCACTGGAAGCAAAAGTGAGTCCCCTTGGTGGGCCCAGCCCAAAGACCATTGCAGGCGACGAAGGCTGTGAACCGCCTGGGCTTTGACTTACTTCTCTTAATGGTTCTAAGTGCTGACAGCACAGGATACTTCATTCCCATTTTTATTTATGCTATAATATAATTTCCAGCCCTTCATCTTTGCATATTTTTCATCCCAGCTTCTACTGATGGGCCCCATCTGCACTGGCCTGGGACCACCCATCCTGCCTTAGTCAGCAGCACAACACTGATCCACTGCTCTACTCCAGGTTTCTTTTCCAAATATCAACATATTTAGATTAATCCCACTCTAACTATTCCAAAGCACTCACATTTTTATACAGTGATACTGAAAAAGGAGAGATCCTTAGTATAAACTGGTGTAGTTTCTTAGAAAACATAGGATCACTACCAGGCACCAAGAGGTTGTTACATCCAAAAGGTAAGAGGTTTTTAGCCTAAAATACAGATTAATAAAGGATATCGTTGCATCAAGAAGAAACAAAAGGAAGAGACACTGAGTGAAAAGTATGGTGGGAAAGAAGACTCTTTAGACAGTTAAAAACCACAGAGCCCAAGTTAATGCCTCTGGAAAACATTCTACTGGTCTGTGGAAATCCTTATCAAAGGACCCTTGGCCTTCTTGGTCTGACTGATAAGCTAAGCAACCTTTCACTTCTTATTTAAAAGAATCTCAATTTAAAATAAGTACCTTTCCTGACATTCAGGATACAACCCAAGCTTCATTATTTTGCATGGAGGAGGCTTTTTTTCCCATTAAGACATTCCAATTAACCTCCTTCCATACTGTTGCCAACATTAAAATCTAAAGTTAGTGAAAAAAGGTCACTCTCTCACTTCCCAGATTTATCTAAGAATCAAAGGAGTGAAGATCTGTCACCACAAGCTGTATCCTGAGGCTCTTCCTCTTCACAACTGCTACCATTTATTAGAAAACAACATACAGGCTACTAAGATCTCTTGAAAATGGATTAAATTGATGCTAAATGACGGAAAATCACAAATAATTGTTTTTTTTTTTTTGCTAATTTACTATAGAGAGCAGACTTTTAAAATTACTGGTTTTGTGTGTACGTATGTGCTTCCTTAATGCATTTTTGCTGTCCAATTCTAACAAAGTTTGGCAAATAGGTAGAGATCTCCAAGATGCAGTTTCCTTGTTAAGAAGACTTTGTTCCTGCAAATTTTGCAAGCTAAGTAGTAGGTTAACGAGAAGATTGTCCAAGTGGCCTGAAAGAAAAGCTGTAACATCAGCCTCACAGGGAAATAAATCCTTCAAAATACATCACGGAAATACTGAATTACTTCTTCCATCTAAATCCTTATATTTTATTGAAGCAATGTCATCACATGCACAGGAACGGTTCCTAAGAGAAAAATACAAAGATTATGTTTTGACTGCACAGGTACATGTTGAATAATAATTCTGAATTAAATGCCAAAAGTCTTCAAGTGTGACGTAGATAGACCAGATTATCCCTAAAATACTTGTCAGAACTTTTCCTTGTGAATTAAGACATGTGCTGCAGTAGAACACTTGAGCACATGAAGAACCTGAAATATCTATAATCCCACACAAGTGCTCTTATTTTTTTAACTTCTCAGGTGCTTCGCAGGGGGATTTGTGTGCAAATCATTTGAATTCAAAGTGTAAAAGCACAAAATGAGAAAAATTAATGATTTAACTGTTAACCATTTTAAAAGATGCTGCCTTAAAGATACAAAGGGTTTGAGATCAAACAAAATAAACAGAATTCAAGGTCTGTGCCTAGCAGCTGGCACTTGCCAGATTTGAAAGGAGAGAGCTAGACCTGCAAACAACACTGATAAACCCAGGATCCACGAGGTTATACAGGTGCTTCAGGGCTGAACTACCTGCACTGAAAAGCAAAAGGCTCCTCCATCAGCTGTCTAGATGAAGGAAAGCAAAACAAATACTATTAACAACCCTGTCTGTTTTTTCCTAAGAATTATCCTAGGAGCAAAAATACGGGAAAAATGCCCATCAAAGTCTTACTGATTTTACATCCTGTCCTAGGGATTTCCTAATTAATCTGGGACTCTGAACTAATTTTTAATAATTTTAATTTTTAATAATGTGTTGGACATTTTTTCAGCCTCTTTTTTGAGTTTTAATACTGGTTGAAATTATTTCATAGGATTGAATTCAAATTTAGGTTACAATCTAGCAAGAAGGAGCTGACAGAAAAATGAAATCTAAGCCTGCATGTCCAGAAGTGACATATTTTAATATTCTACTGCCTCAAGTTCTAAGAAAATGTAGAGCTACCTTCCCAGAATATTAGTTTTCATCAAGCAAAACTGGCTTATTCTTTCTGCACCTGTACACAGTACAATATGCTCTGCCCTTTCCAATTGGATACTCAGGATATAATCCCAGTGTTGGGTGAAGTCCAAAATAGAAGTAAGATTTACCACAAGAAATTTGGTGCCAAGACTGTGACATGAAAATCATGAATTGAAAAACACCGTTTTTTTGTGAAGTAGCTAATGGTTGTAAATGAAGGAGTCTTGGTAGGCCTGATTTTTGAAGATTAAACTTCACAGTTTCCCATTTAAATGGACACAGAAAGATATTGGGCTGGTACTGTCTTTAAAATAAATACATAAAAATCAGAGCCTAACTTTATTATCCAGTATTCTCTACTTCTCACCAAACTAAAGACTATTTCAAGTACATGATTTCAAATGGGGAAGTGATGCAGCTGTTTCTGCCCTTTGGGGCCATAGAGGCACTCAATTATCAGGGCATGTACAGCCATAGATAGGCTAGAACAGTGCCAATACAACAGCAGTAGTGGCTGGAATAAGTTTGGAATTAGATAGGGAGAATTGTCTAAAACTGGAAGAAGCCAAGAGAGGAAAAGGAAGCATCTTGCCAAAGTGTTAAGAATCTTGTACATCAGGTTACTTATTTCTGTGAAGGAGGCAAAAACCTTGCAGTCAGAGGCCTGGCTCCCTCCTCACTGCTGCCGTCCCAATTCAGTAACTCACTCTCTCCCTGTTCCTCATCTCACCTTCTTCCTGCTTGGCTCAGCAGCCCAAGTATTCCAAGGATGACCTGCTGATGTGCTTCCCACACCACAGACTGGGAAACCACAAAGTGTCTGGACATGAGTGAGACACTGAGATTCTTACCTGCTGCCTCGTTCCTTTCTCTGCGTGACTTTCCTGCTGCATCTGGTGCCAGCCACCACAGAGCCATTTCTTTGGAATTCACCACTCCAGGAAACATTCCTGCCATGGTGGGAATTGATGCTTGGCAGCACTTCTGCACCTCTTGACTCACAGGATGCTTTTGGCTCATTTTACATTATTTCCTTGAGCTACAGAGGAAAGAAACAAATTGTTAAAGAGCAAAAACAGCTCTAAAAATGTCACTCAGTGATGTAAGCCGTGAAATCTGTGTTCTAGGAAGAGGAAACATGCATGTTTCCAGACATATAAAAGCTCCAGCACATGCAGCACAAGAGAGAAAATTAACTCATGTTCATCAGAAATCTACTTTGATATCTCAAAGATACTTGAACTGAGATTTAACCACACCTGAAGAAGCTTATAGGTGATTCTTCATCCTGCAAGCCCCCCTGATGTCTCTGTGCAGGGTTCTGTATGAAAAGACAAGAGACAACCCTCAAAAATCTACAGGGAAAAGACACAAAAAGACAGAAAATGTAATTGGAAATGCACAGAATTTAAGGTTCATCCAATGCCGGGGCATTTGCGTAACAGCCCAAATATCACGCCACATCTGTTCGGTTTTCCAGTTCCTGTTCCTTTTTTTTTTCCTAAGAGAACAGTCGTTGGAAGTTCACTTGCACAGACTGCTGAATAAAAGCAAATGGCATCCAGCAAATGGTCAAGTTACACTTTCAGAAACACACAGGCAGCTCATTTCTCTGTAGCTACTTAAAATGGATTGGCAGTGCAGGTCTGGGAAGAATGGAGCCATCACCAGCACAAGCGGCACTGGGTGACATCTCACATTTATGCAGCATCACACCATCTATAGCTAAGTGACCCCGAGGGCGTCACAACGATTCCCAAAGTGATTTAATGCCCAAAACTCAAAACTCAAAAGTGAGGGGACTTCTGATGCATCCTTGTTCCTTCTGACATCAGAGCTCCGACTGCCAGCAGGGATGAGGGGAACAATGTCATAGGGGCCATCACTGCACAACTCTGCGGAGGAAAACAGTCTCTTCCCAACTGAAACGACTGGAGGAAAATCTTTTAAATCTTGCACATATTTCAGAAGATTAATTTGTTTGAGGAAGTGGCCTTCAAATAAAACATGGACTTACACAAACCGAAACCTTCCGGGCATTCCATGCAGCACATTTGACTTAACAATGAGACAACTGCCTCGGGGCATCTTCGAGGTGCTGCGATTTGCATTTGCAAAGGCCCTTTGTAATCCCTTCCCGGGTTTCAGCTCTGTTATCATCCCACCCTGCTCTCCTGGCCATCCTGTTTTTCGAAGTGAACTGGATGAAGCCCGTACACAGGGTGACCAAAGAGCCCAACACACAGAAAATACTGCTCCTAAACCTTCCAGAATGCTTTGCCTGCTCATCCTAACAATACCAGATGTTGCTCTCAGAGTTGAGCCTCGCTGTGCACACCAGCTCTCTGTTACTGTTTTAGCTGTGGTTTACTGTTTGGAACTGGGAAGAGATCACTCTGAGGAATGCAGCTTAAACGAAGACTGCATTGTAAGTGGATGTTTCTGTTTGGAAAGCAAAGCTTCAGGAAACAAGAAAAGGCACAGAATGGAGAAGCACTTCTCAGAGGACTGCATCGATTAGACTGCAGGAAGGAGCAGCACAGCTGAAAATAGCCAAAACAGAGTCAATAGGAAACCTCTGAGCTGTTTGACATTGTGGTCTAGTCCTGGAGCCAGCGGATAAACCCGAGGGCTGGGAATGCATCATCCAAACTCTGACCCCAGCTAGATGTAATTATTTGAACAATGCAAATTGGAAAAAGATTTAATCTCAGATAGTTTTGCGTGAGATGGGGATTCATAGTTCATTACAGATTTATAATGAGATGGCTTTGCTTTCACAAAGGCACAATAATTATCAGCTTCAAGCAGCTTTTGCATTGAGAAATGCTGCTATTTAACTCACTTGACAGCTGCTGCATTCAGTCACATGAAGACATTACTACATTTATCTGCACCTTTGCTCCTCCCTGTACATAACTTCATTCAATCCCTTCCAGAAACACCCGTTTTTAGGACAGCATTTCCTGCATGACACAGAATTGAAGAAACCTTTCCATTAACTCCTTACAGTTTTATAAATCAATAACTTCTGTATAAAACAGCATTGACAGAAAACACAATGAACATGTTTTTCTAGAAATGTCAGACCCAGAGGAAAAGAAAAATTACTGTCATTATTATAGCTACTGGGCATGAATAATATTGTTTACTAGTAAAAATTGCACAGCAAAAGAAACATAACTGAGGGAGTGTCCTACAAAAAAGGTCTCCTATCTGATCCCAGATTCAGACACAACATCTGGCTAATGCACAGAAAGCTTTATGTAGCTACCATTATTGTTTTCTTCAGGAAGGACTGAGCACCCAAATATCCTTAGCTGGCATAGGTGGAATTCAAGAAAAAACCTGCATTGACTTATGCCTTAGGAAGAGCTGGATGTCCCCTGAAGACTGCAAGCAACTAAGAGGTGAAAATTACTTTTAGGATGAGCACTTTGCAAGTGGCTACCCAGGAGAAAAAAACAAAGCCGCAGCAAGAAAGAAGGATATTCTGCACAGAACGAGCAAATCAAGAAGTAAAACACACCTTCCTAATTGTGAAAATAAGAAATGAGGTTTCCATGTTAAATCTAGAACTGAAAAATTGCTTGATCCAGCAATTCTACATGGAAAGTCATTTGAACTTGCAAGTGGGTGCCTGGTTTCAAAAGGATTAGTTACCTTTCCAGCTTTATATCCAGCTCTTTATAGGTCTCAGGATCACAGTAACTCACCAGCTGGATGCCATCAGCATGTGCAGTACGTAAAACAGCATAAAGCAGAGGGGCAAAAGTCTGCTTAATTTTGTAAGGAAGGAGGTGCCAGAAGACTTACACATATGGCCAGGGCCAGGGTTCCGGTGCATCGGGAATCGGTTCCAGGGCACCATTCCAACCCCATTATGAGCATTGCCAGGAACACATCACCAATTCAAACTGCTTATCAGTGTAAGAAAAATGGAAAAAGAACTGCAGATTAAGTTTATGTATCATACTGTAACAATACCTTCTCATTTTGAGGGGGAACCAGTAGCAAAGAGCATCTGAGAATAGCAGCTTTCTGCACGATGAAGAAAGGGACTGGTTTGATTTACAGCTGTGTGACTTATGGCCACTTCTGGCAATACAAGGCCAAGGAATTTCATGGGGAAGGAAATGCCACTCGATGCTTTTACAATTAAAGCAGACAATGCAGAGATAGTTTACGCAAAGCAACTATTTTTTCTTGGGAACATTCACCTAAAACCTTGGGCCAGGAACAGTGGGGAGACTACATTCAAAATGACAGTTCTGATTGATTTGGACCTTCATTTCCTTGCTCTCCATTCTCCTGAATGGCTCACAACAGAGACTAAAGTATGAGTTTTAATTCCCATTGCTCACCCGTATGAAATTATTACAAGAAGAAAAGCAAGTCTTTTCTGTTAGCAATGATAATGAAAATTGTTAATCTAAAAATATCTTACACATGCTCAGCAAAGCCAAAACAGCTTCTGCTATTAGTTAAGTATTTTGTTTAAATGATATTCTGAATATACAGCTGGCAGAGACAGCACTTGGCTGCTCTTTGTCCTGGTTACAAGGCAAGGGAAGCCAGACAGACACAGGTCCTTAAATTCTGGTAGGTTTTGGGAAAATTCCAGATCCACTGAAGCACTTTGAACTGTTAGGACAGAATTCATGCTTCTCATTAGGATAATTCACCCTAACAGGCCTCTGAAGGCTTTCCATTTTTGGCAATGTTCTTTTAATGAGGATCAAGTTGGATCCTATATCTTACATTGTAAAATATTTTAAGTAAACACCCCATACAGAAATCTTGCTGATCTTCAGAAAAAAATGAGTTAAAACAACCAGCTGAAAAACCTGTACTAATACAATAGAAAAGGGAACAACTTCAGATGAAAGAGAAATGTTGTCCTAAGGAAGGTTCCTTTTACATCCTGGCAAAGTGTCATCTATTTCAACTGGATATTCCTACTGGAATGACACAGAGCTGTGCTGAAATTATATAACTGTGGATTTTACTCTGGATGTATTAAGAATAATTGCTCACTCTGAGATTTACACAGAAAATCCGTGCCACTGCTCTCACACAGATGATTTCATCAGCTTGAGGAAAGCAAAGGAAAGCCGCAAGTTTCAAAGCCGAAACTACAGCACTAAAAATCACTCCGGTATTAAAAACTTAATTTTCCTACTTCCCTAGGAAGGGAGTTTAAAAGCAGAGAATGGGAAGGGAAGCAGAAATAGCAAAGCAGAAACTGAAACAGGAAAAAGGCAGAGATATGTCCTGAGAAGTTAAAACTCTGAATACTAAATGAAAATAAAAAGTCCATAGACAGCTAAATAAGGAGAGAGGCAGCTGGTATTTCCCAAAGTTCTCCCACTGAAATTATATAAAAGGGAATATATTCAAATGTCTGAACAGCCCCTAGGGCTGGGATTTCCTTAACTCTGACTTCATTTCCCTTAAACAAAGGTATTATCTCAGCAACTCCACACCAAAAAAAATTAGAGATGGCAGAACCAACTTAAGTGCTCCTGTACCATGACGAAGACACTGAAATATGGGATACTTCTCTCAGAGTCTACTTGGGGCAATCTCAGATTACTGGAAGGTTGGACTATAAATGGGAATAATGGACTTACCTCACTCTTATTAAACTGGAAAAGGCTTGCTTGCTCTTGGAGATATATTAAATTGTGTTTAGCTACCACTTATCCAGTGTAAATGGACCATTTAATGCAAAATTCCTGCCTCACACAGACACAGAGGTAGATCAACCTGATGGCCTCAGTGCACCAAACTCCAGTAAGTTCTGGATAGTTCTGGATTTTTTTCAAATCCACTGACCTTCTCCACATCCACTGAGCTCAGTTTTACCACACATGCATTGGCAAATGAGTGTTCGAAAAGCAGAGAGCAGCATCAACATACGCTGCACTAGAGACTGAGATGGGGCAGAGCTGCTGAGGCAGCTTCGCTGCTCCTGCCTCTTCCTTTACATCAGACACAGCCATTGATTTTCTCTCCTTTCTGGTGCCAGCTAGGACTTTTTCTCTTAGGTTAGTAATTTAAAAGAGAAGTCGTCCTTCCCCATTCTTGTCTTGTCCTCCCAGCATCAGGTCAGAACAAAGGGAAGAAGCAGTAACAGTCCCAAAAATTTGTTCTTCTCCCAAGGAAGGCACAAACAGAAAATGGATATTTTATGCTGGGGAAGGACACGAGACAGTCCTGAGTGGTGCCAACAGCTGTCTGCCTTTGCAAGGATTGAGGACGGAAAGGGATGAAGATTTAAATGCTCTTACTGTCCCACATGTGACATAAACATTCTGCAACATAACATGGAAAGGGGTTTCTGTCCCAAAGTAACTCATCTGTGCCTCTCCTACAAACATTGCATATCCCACCCATAACTCCCATCCCACTAATAACACGAAGTCACTTATATTCTTAAGTTTGTATCCTTGATTAATACAAACTCCAAATCTGCCGACCTGGCTGACAGAACTGATTCTCCCAGTCCTCTGCTCATGGTGGGTGCTGGTGAAATGGAGCAGTACATACTCCAAAGAATGCACCCACCCTTCATCCACACACCGCACAAGTCACCAAGACATTCCCTAAAGAGGAGTCTGAACTGTCCCCCACATCACAGTGGTACAGACATGGGCAGTAACCACCCAAAACTCCCACGAGAAACCCTAACCTCAGCATTTCCTTTCACTACACGATGCTGAAGTCAGCTCCTCAACATCCCACAGATATTTAGTCAGCATCTATTCAAAGCCTCTTGTACTTTCTCAGGTATGTCTTTGTTCTCATCACCTGAGAAAGGATGAAAGAACCAAAAAGGAAGCATTTGATCACTTTATACCTTATCACTTGCATGCCACTTATTTATCCTTCCCAGACTAGGCAGGTAAACTCGAGGTTCAGCCTTTCCTTCACTCCTCTCCCTTGGTGTTTGAATCCTGCAGCCAGGAACACAGAACAGCAGTAGCCTCTTCAAGTTTCACTGGGTTTTTGATTTTCTGACTCCTTTTGTCACTCTTAGACCCATTGGTCATGCTCTAGGGCTGAATTTGGACTCAGCAGCAGCAATCACCAGAGCCTGGGTAGGTTGGGCATCAAAACTCAGCCAGGGACAGAGACAGGGAAATACTATTTCTCTATTAATATGTTAATGACTCTGTCCTGATTACGGTGAGCACCAAATGATTTCCCTCCCACTCTGAGACATGGAAGAGAACTGACACCTCAATTTTTCTGCACAATAATGCTGTAATCAGCCTTAAATTTGGGCTGCTTCTGAAGGGAGTTATTGCTCTGTAAAAATGAAGCACAGTGCTGCTGCTGCTCTATGTTAATTACCATCAATCGGTTTATGAAAAAATACCATGCCATAAATATAGCTAAAATGGTGGTTTTCTGAGGCTTCCCTTCAGAATCCATCAATTTAATCAAGGCATGGGCAGGAAGGCTGAAGAAGAGCCTGTGGGGAGCTGATCACCTGAGACAGAGCCAAGATCTTCCACAGTTGCAGCATTTTAATATTAGAACTTTCCAATTTCAAGGAAGGCTTTATGATACTCTGAGATGTAGTGCTCCTTACTGGAATTCCTTTTCCCAAGAGGCTAAAACCTGCTTGGAACTCTTTTTTCATACCACTGCTGGCTTTTAGCAGGTTTAATCCTGCTTCTATGAAGGGCAAAACTCTGAAGGATTTGTAACAATAAAGACAGAAATAAAATAAGAAATAACAATAAAGAAATATTGTGCTGAGCATTTAAAGTAAAAACAGAGACTACTTTGACTTATTCTAAGGTAAGAGATTAAACTTGCTATAGGTTTGTAAGGTTGTTCACCGCTGGCATCATCTGAGTCAAGAAATAGTCTTTATCCTTTATGGACTTAGTTAAAATAATTATATTGATTGATTTTTAAATTGTTTTTCTAATCAGTGAATTAATTCTGTTACAATGTATTTCAGCTTTTATTATGATGATGCAAAATGCTCTCATTTGCCATTTGGGAAGAATTTAGAACAGGTAATGAGTTAAAGTACAGTAAAAGCAAAAAAAAATATTAGAAGGAAAAAAAACCAGGCCACAGGAACGCATAGAGCAGTTTCCCTGATTACTTTTGTAGGGAAATGCTATTAAAAGTGATAATGGATCACACAATACGTGTGTGTACTGCCTTTTAACAAATTTGAGCACATTTTAACAGAAATGCTATGCTCTGCATTGACCTGCTAGGACACAAATCAAACCTATGGCTGCTGGCTATGGGCCAGGTAAATTCAAACCATGTGACAAGGCCTCTTCTACATTTTATTACTTCTCTTTTTTTAATCCCAGGTTTCTTTAAGAGAAAAATCCTTTGTACATCTCCCAGGTACAGCTTGCCCTAGTGTAAGAAATGTGCTGTGACACTAAGCTGGTGTAAATCAAGGCAAATTCATTGATTTAATGGAGCGATGCTATTTAATATTATTTATCTCATTGTTTCTATGATTTGAGAGGAAATTATTTGGGTTCTTGTTTTAGGTCTTACATCCTCATTTTTAAAATAATATAAGAGCCCAGTATTTCCAGTTCTGGCATTATGTGTTTTAACACGGCATTTCTCCAGCATTTTCCATTTTGCCTGTTACAAGGCCATGATTGAACTAACACCATAGCAGAGAGTCAAAGAATTACTGCTAAAATACATTGTGACTTCAGCACAGGCTAAGATTCTGCATGGATGCTTGGAATAAATCACTCTTGGCAGCTCCTGTAGTATTTGGTGCTGTTCCCAACATCTCCATTCCTGGGCTGATGTTATTAGAGGGCACACAACTGGCTTAAGCTCCTACAAGTGAGTTCAAATGCTTTATTTAAAGATCAGCCTCGGACTCTTTCAAAAAAAAAAATCAATTACAAAAACCTTTTACCTTGACTTTCACGTGGACTGACAAGTGACAATCTCAAACTGGAATTACCATTCCTCATTGCATCTTACTTCTTCTTTGTGTGTACTTCCATTCAACAATTTCCCTCATCTATTGGAGGAATATCAAGGAGTCAAATTCCTATGATTGTGTTAGGGTCAGTCGCTGTCATTTCCTCAGAAGTCTTTCCAAGGAATGAGAGGGCACAGAAGGCAGACCCTCCAGGAGAAGATTTCTCTGCAAAGAGAAATCTGCTTTGGCTGCTCCAAAGACTCTGCAGAAATCTCAGGAGAGCTGGAATAAACTTGGAGATTCCCAAGATTTCTAGGGGCTGCTACTGCAACAAGAGGAATACAGTATGTCAGGAGTTTTACCCCACAAAATGGAAGCCAGAACTGCCTGACTCATCACAAAACACACTTTACCATAGAAAAACCACGAGTAAGTGAGGAGAATTTTTCTGGGAGTCTGCATTTCTTCCCATCCAGCCAGACAGCTGAGCTAGGACTTTCAGAATAGTACCGAAATTAACTTCACCACACAAAGAGAAGACAATAATTATCTGATTATTACAGTAATGTATACAAGAGTGATTATTAGATCTTTTAAATCCAAGTCCTCAAACCTTGACTAGCTTCAGGTGGATTTTTGAGAAGCAGCAACTTTTCATCTCATCCCAGTCAGAGCCTTATTCTGATCCCAATCCCAATCTCTACCTTATACTTATAAACACCGTTTCTTGAGACAGCAGCCTGAAGATCTCTATGATTAGTTGTCTTCTTCTGCAAAGTTTCTGGTTTTCACCTTTTCACCAGTTCTGCAGCTTTCTTGCAGCTACTTCTGGATCTGGCTTTGATTTTAAAAGAATTTGGAAATGTACATTAATTAAATTGCATTATTAAAAACTTCACAGCTTTTACAAGAGCTCCTTGTTTCTGAATTAGCGTTATGGAAACACAAAAAAAAAAACCTCATAAGGAAACCCCTAACCTTTATTTTAACAGCTTTTGATATCTCTTCTCAAAAAAGCCTTTGATTGATTGGCCACCATTAAAATATCTCCCCTTAAGGTTTCTTCCTGTAATGGACAAAGCTGAAGACAGGGTGAGAAGATGCTTCAGAACTCCTTTTAAAATTTGAAAGAAAATCTTCAACGGTTCCTAGCATCCATCTTAGTACACTATATGTCATCTTCCTTTTGTTCTTTCTGACAAGTAATATATGTTGAAAACTCCAGATGAAATAAAGGTATTCAAGGTCTATCCAGGTAAATTTTTCTTTAAGAAATGAATGAACAAAATCAAAGTGTCCGAGCAAGAAGGAGATTTCCAGGGTGTCCAGAGTCAGTCTAAGAGTGATCCCGCTGACTCCAACCACAGAAGTATGAGGCTGAGGGGGAATGCTTTGGAAATCCCATGACGACAGGGAAATTTTGTCAGAGAAACATATAATGGACGTCTGTCAAAACCAGAATGAAAGAACGCATTCTGTATTTCAAGGCCTGAAGGAAAGAGCTTTTATGGACTGACAAGAAAGGAAAAGAAATTAAATTTGGCTAACAAAACTGGAGAGGGGGTGGATTTTTGTTTGTTTGTAACTGGCATAGTTTTTCAATGAAGGAATCTGGAGAATATTAACAGTTATGCCTAAATCTACGCTGGAAGCATTTTTGTCGTTTTAGAGCCAAAAACAGCCTCTTGCCAAAACCTGTAAACTGCTTTTTAAAAAAGGAAAAGAACAAAAAAAAGCACCTTTGAAATGGAATTTGCAATTCTCATGGCAGGCAATCATCAGCTCCAATTAGTCCCTGGCAGAGGAATCCGAGCAAGAGCAAAAGACTTGGTGCATCCAAAAATGTTTAGTCTAGACTAAACCACACTGGAATTCTCTACAGACCAGAGCTCAGCCCTCTGGATCCCCGACAGCCATCTATATTGGCCACAAACAACAACACAGTGTGGATCCTGTTCCAGGCTTCCCTCCCACCTCTCCTTATCTAGCCCCAGAGCTATTCCCCCTCCCAAATCCACAGGCACTCAGGTAAAAAGCTGTTGATGGCTGCAAGTATTTGAAGCCTGGTTAATGAACATAGGTAACGCTCCACCCATTCCTCCAATCACCTGTACAGTGAGCATGTGAGCTAAATCCAAACGAATAAACCCAGAAAAACATGTTCATCTCCCTGACAGCAGCCAGAAGCCACTGTTGCCAAAGAGAAAAGAGTCTGGAGCTCTTTCTAAAATGTTGTCAGCACAATTAATTCTGAAATATGCTCTGAAAATGTGGAACGTGGCCCATCTGTCACGGCTCCTCATGTGTATTTAATGATTAGCGAGAGGGAGGAGTATAAACTCAGTGTTTCATCTCCAAACCCAGCTTCCCTGTGCAGAGGATTCAGCCAGTAGTTAAGAATTTCATCCTTTCCCAAACTCAATCCTAAGTGGCATCTTCAACAGAAAAGAAAGTTACCAACTAACTCCTTTGTCACCAGCCCCATCAAAACCACCATCACCACTATCCCAATGAAGTAAGGCTGGAGTATTATTTTTCTTTCTTTATACTAGAAATTGGTCACCGGCATTAGCAGAGATAATCTGGTATTTCTCTGGAATCCATTCCTTCAGCAAAGCAAAAAAAGTGATGATATGTCAAGTGTGAATACCTGCTAGGCTTTTTTAACACGCATTGCTTGAATGGCAATCCAGAGCCTACTCCAAGATTTCATGCACATTTTCTTATGACTTGAAGTCAAATTTAATGATCACCACACACTGGAGAAGTTCAGTTGACTCAGGTCCAGACCCGAAATCCAAGAACAGACACATTTAGATCAATCTATAGATTGAGCTACAGGAACTGAAGGGTCTGAGACTCAGCCTGTCCACCCAGAGACAAGCTGCTACATCCAGCTCTTATTTGTAGTTGTCCAGGACTTAAAATACTATTTTTCCCTTAAATTCCAACAAGAGCTTGCTCTGCTAAATAAAGCCAGGCTGGTGTTTTACACACCAGCAGGCCCATGCACTTAATAAAATGGCCAGAATCTTTTTGCAAAAGATGTAAGGAAGAAGTAACACACAAGGTCACACAAGCTTACAACAAGAACTGCCTCTCAAACCTGTGGCAATTTTGGTAACAGTAGTAGTAGATCAGTACTGAATTTTGGGAATTTTATCCTTCATGAGGTAAAATAGTTTTCACTGGATGCACACAAATCATTGTACTTGTTGTACTCACACCAAGCCATGAACTTAACCTGTGATAATTTCCCAAGATTATACACAAAAGAGCTTAGATAATTCCATGTATAAAATATAAGTAATATATAAATAAAACAATGCTGAATTTTATTACAGCATTTTGATGGATGCATCTATTTCACTAATGGGATGCACTTATCTGCTCCAATTAAGAGGTGTTACCAGGTGGACACAGGAATCCTGGTTAATCAAGGAGCCACATCTAATTACAGTATCACAGCAGCCACCCATTACTATCTCTAGAGATGCCAGAACAGATGTTTAAAGGGATTCTCCTGGGATTTAAGAGTCCTTGAAGGAAAAAAAAAGCACATCTTGAAGTAATCAGGCAAAGGATTGTAAATTCTAATTTAAAGATAACCATTAGCAAATTAAGTCTATTAGGTAAACTTTCCTAAGCAAACAATGCCTGGTTTTCTTAGGCTTTACATGCTTATCCACTCACCCCAGGCCAGGCCAGCTTCCACAGGCAGCTGCTCTCATGTTTTTGGGATAGACTCTACCTTCTTTTTTGTACTGGTGCTGTGCCCCAACCTCTGCTCAGACCTACCCCCATACACGTGACCCTCAGAGAACATCTTGTTCTAGAAACAATGCACCTTCAGAGGGACCTTTGAAGCCTGCCACATAAATACTGAATTTAGCATTATTCAGCATTGCTCCTATATCAACTTAAAAAGAGGGACAAAAGAGATGTCATATGAATCAAAGCCATCCAAGCCCTCTCCAACAGAACAGACTCTGAGGATGTACAAAAGGTCAAATTAATTAAGAACTGGAGTTCATATTCTCCTGAAAAGCCAAATCAAACTGACAAAAAGCCCCTTTGAAGACTGAAGTAATGTAGGAAACCAGAAAGGCTACTCCTGTTATGCTTCCAAGGCTGTCAGAACCAGGAGTTGTTAGAAATCTTGCTCACCAGCAATTACCAGCATGATTTCTCACTGAATAAATTTAATCCAGAGTCAATTCCTAAATTATAGCTTGATAAAATATCTATGACAAATATAAAATAGCTTAAAATCTGCCATAAGCCTTAGAATTACATTTTCCATGGAGCAGTTGGAATGTCCAGGTTAACATGAATATACTTTCTTGTGGATTGTCTGTAAATTGGACTGAAGATTAGCTAAAACTGGCCACACATCTTTCTACCAGGTTCTGGGATTTGCTGTATCTCTGCAGCAAAATCCAGAGCACGGCAGAAGGGATGGGCCTTAGTAGTTTCTCTTTGAATCCCTGTAAATAACAGTTATCTTTTCATGTGGAACACGGAGCTTTAAAAATGGAAGAGGAGAAAACAGAGGTTTTTCCTATAGTCCTGGCACAGGTGTGGTCCCGCTCAACATCAGACCCCCCACATTCCCATCCTATCTACATTCAGATGTCAACAGAAACAATTTACTATCATATTCCAATAATACTTCCAAAAGTGGACAAAGAGCCTGACTCATTCCCCTCTTCATGCAGTACAGAAGCACTCTTGCTGTAAGGTTTTGTTAAAGGCCAGTGTTTATAGACTTTAAAACAAAAACGACAACAACAAAGCCATTATGTGACTCCAGCCACAGGAACATCCTGAATGCTAAACATGGTGAAAAGAGGCATCCTAATAGCAATAACATCGTCTCTTTAGAAAGTGTCATGTTTGTGCCAGCAACACAGAACATGAGTGAAATGCAATGGAAATACCACTAATTTCATGTTGATTATGAACAAGCTACCAAAGTCCTTAATTCTCCAAGCAAACCCATGCTTTAAACTCTTTATTTCTGACTTGGAGCATCCTGGTCTAGTGGAAGGTGTCCCTGCCCATGGCAGGGGTTTGGGATGAGGGGGGCTCTAAGATCCCTCCCAACCCAAATCATTTTAGGATTCTATGATGTCAAGCAGTCTGGCTCTAAGCAAACCCAGCAGCAGTTCCTTTCAACCACCTACAGCAGGTGAAACATCACTGCTTTGCTGCTGATGTCCTCAGCTAGGTACAAATCCACCAGAAGGAACAGTGCCTTGCAAGCTGTATGGAGGAACGATCATTCTTGACCATGCCCCATTTCCTTTCAACAGGCTTTGGATAGATTTTCTTTCCAAAATGAAGATTCCAACCAATAGGGATAATCACACATATGCCACACCTATGGAAACCAGGGACATGGTCCCTCTGAAAACCAGTGCCACTCTCCAGACAGGGAATAAACATCCCCAGATGCAGAAGCCGTAATAATATTTTTAATAAAAAAGTATAGCTTTGTTTCCTCTGTGCTACTTAATTCTGTTCTGTGTTTATAGGCTTCCTCAGCAGGGAAGAGGTCAAAGAAAATGAGATTTCATTCAGGGAATCGTTTCATTCTCACAGAGTGTTTTACGGAATGGGATGGAAAAAGAGGAAAATGGATATTCCCAGAGGACCGTGATGTAATACTCTTCCATGCACTGATGACTATCTCAAAAATACAATCCTTAGCAGGAAATATTAGTTTTTCTCTGGCTAAACTGAAGTGGTTTCTCTTTTGAGGACTATGAGATCCATAATTCAAAATGAGACTTCCTTCATGCTCATTTTTTCTTCTTTTAAAGTAAAAAAATGCAAAATAAATATTTAATATCTGTTGGACTCAATAACCTCATTATTTGCAGATCTCCCATGTTCACCAGCACATTTCTGAATCTATCACTTCATCCTAGCCCTGGTAGAATTGCCATGCCCTGCCTTTGAGGTAGCTCAGGGCACTCACACACCTTCACTGCAGCTTTGATGGCTCTCTGGTCCCTCACTGAAGAGGACAAGAATTAAAAAACAACCTTTATTTCCTAAGAAAAATGTATTTCACAGAGGGGTAAGTTAGAGTGTGGATTCCCTGTAGAAGGAGGATTTAATTTACAACACACCAGTTCAGATGAAATTATCAGGATTCTCTATATTCCTTTGTGGCAAGAAGTTAGAAAAATGGTTAATCAAATTTAGAGTCAAGAACTGGACTCTCAAAGCTCTGATATATTTTTTCAAAATTAGCATAAAAATGAGACACTGTTAAATCCTTCATTTCCTTAATTTACGTGGGCATTATAAACTGCAATTTTTCCTTTTTCCTGTGACTATGAACTTCAGAAAGACTCAAGCAAACAAGGTGCTCAGAGCAGGACCTGCCCTGCCAGATGAGGTTTTGCAGGGATGCTCCAAGCAGCAGCACTACACAAATCCCTAGTGCCAAAGCTCCTTGGTTTCCCTGGATGCAGCTCTTCAAGGGACACTTCAGGGAATGTCTTCTGATCTCAAATCAAGAGAAGAATCAGATATAAATTGGTTTGGTTTGCTGTTATGGCTGCTGGCATACGAAAAAACCGCTAGCACACCTGCAGAAGCATTCACCTCCCTAAAACTGGGACATTCCAAGTCATGGTGTTCATTCAGAGGATATTCTGAATGTTCCCTTCAAAGCCAAAAGATTGGTAAATATAATCATAAAATGCTTCACTTTCTGTACAGGTGGACTAAGGGGAATTGGAGAAGTTCACAAATTCAACCAATTTTCCTCAGGTTTGCTAGCCACGGCTCCACACTGCTACCCCTTCCCAGAAACCCCAGTGTGTTGTAATGGAAGGAGAGGAGGGAAAAACCTGGATGAATTAAAAACCCAACCAAATAAACCAAAAAACTCACTCAACAAACCACCTAACACACTAGAAGAAGAGCCCTCCTACTGCTTCTCCTAAGAATTCCATAAGGAAGCAGCCAGCACATTGTATCCTATTCCTGGAGGACTTTCCTCTCTCAAATTGTGAGATCCATGATCACTTTTACCACTTTCAATGAAACAGCAGATCAGAAAGGATTACCACAATGCTGCCTTTCAAACTCTTCTCCTAAAAATGGGGGGGAAATGGATATGTTTTGGAAATGTCAGTCACTTCTGAGAAAAAGTAATTCCTCCCTGATAAAATGCACTTAGACCCTGATGTGATTAAGGTGATTACACATCTACAGCTCCTCAGTGCCCCTAGAAAATGCCCCTAGGTCTGCACTTTCTGCGAGAATTCTTTCCCTTATAGTTTGGTAGGAGGAGACTCAAATCCAGGAAAAAGGAACCAGTTTTATATTTCTGAATATAGCTGCAAAAATTCTGAAATCTCTAAAATTAATAGAATATTTTTCTTGTTTTTAACAGTTAAATTCATGTACAGATACTACTAAAAACAACAAAACTCCTCCATCCAAATAACAGAAAAAAAAATTTGACTGAAAAAAAAGTTTTCAATAGTACTGAAAAAATCAAATTCTTTAAAACCAGATGAAGTACTTTTAAACAACTTTGGGAGCTGTGATTTTTTTCTCTCTACAAGTCTCTAACATGGGAGGTTTGCCTGTGGTGTGAGTCCCTGCAAGTCAGATTTAGCTGCAAGAAATCCGTGGAGTTTAGCTGCTTATCTTAGATTGTCCAGACTGTAATGGCCTGGAAACACACAGAGCAGTTTTGCAAGATCAGATTTTTCAAACGAAAATTCCAGTACTGATTGTGTTTCAAGCTGGCTGGAGATCTCTCCAGCACAAATTCTTTCATACTGGTTTAACAGTTTGAGTTTCAGATGAAATCTGGAATTTTAAAAGGCTATTGCAGAACTGAAAATTCTGCTTGAAAATCAGAAAGCCCTCAGATATGGGTGTGATCTCAGCGGTGACAAAAAACATACAAAAGTCATCTACTTCCTGGTATTTTTTCCTGTAATTTCACTTCCAAGCTGTGCTTAAGGATTGAAGAATATATCTTAACACTATGATGCCATTTCCCACCATTAATATTGAAAATATTTCAGACTCCAAGAGCTGTCAGCAGAGTGACAATCTTTTAAAGGTAGGTCTGAGAAAAATTGACAGTCCTCAAGGTAAAACCTCTCTAAGTATCCTTAACAGTATTTTTTTCACATATAACAGGATTCTACTGGATCAGAAGAAATTATTTGGAAATTACACACTTATACACAAACAGAATCCCAGATCGTGGGGTTTTTTTCCGTGATTCAAGAAAAAGAGGTCAAAATGAAAAGAGTATTTTTGACTTGGACGTCTCAAAAATCCAGCAGCAACCAAAGGTGTCCAGCAACAAATAATCAAAGTATTCTCTTTGCTGCAAAAATATGAATTCATAGGCTTTACTGAGCAGGCAAAGCTGCATTTCAACAGCTAAAATTTTACTGTACCTTTGGAAAAAGGGTTTCAGTTGCACAGGGTTACAGCCAGCTCCTTTCATCTCTGACCCAGAAGGCACAATTCCATAATGGGGCAGCTGCCAGAAAAAACTGCAGAGGCACGAAATCAATCCATCAGGATTCCAGGAAAACACATTTTATTCAGTAAATAAAGTTTGCAAGCCTCGTTTCAAACGATGAAGCTCTTCTCTGAGGATATGTACAAGTTACACGTGTACCTACCAGAAGTGTTGGAGGAACTTGCCGAACTTTGTTAGAAAATAAGGCTGAAATAATTATTGAGCAAACCCATCTTTAAACCATCTTTGCAGCACAGAACACGTCCAGTGTCCTTCCTATGCATAATCCCTCCACCTGCTTCACATCTCTCAGGGACTCTTGAGCATGTGACAATAGAAAGAGTGAGTAGGAGCAAAGTCAGGGCTTGTGTTCAGGCATCCTGCAATCCCAATAAAACCCAAGCCCCAGAGATACATTCCTTTGGACAAATTCAGGACCACTATTAATCTGTAAAGCACAAGAAGACGGGCTGTGCAACAATCACAGAAGCCATTTGAAAAATCCATTCCTGCATTCATGAACACCAATGTGGAAAAAAAATAAACAATAAACTGCTACTTAAAGTAATAGTTAGAATATCTGAAGTTAGTATTTTAGAACATTAAGCAATTTTTCCAGACTTTTTTCTACTGACATTTAAAACTACTTATCAGCCAATTTTTATATGTTTTGCTGGAGACAAAAGTTCAGGCTGCTTGGGAATAAGGGGAAGAAGGACAACAAGGATTGTGCTCTTATAAAGGATAGTTAGTTAGATTTTAAGTCTTCCCTAAGTATTCCATGAGGCTGGATTTTATTGTGTTTAAAACAATACTACCCCATTAGCATCTCTGGTTTGGCAATATGGACTGGAGCTGGGCATCAGACAAAGGGCTAAGGACTGAAAGGGTGCAGTTTTCCACAGGAAATTAGGTACTGCTGCTCAGGCAGTGAAAGAAGCCTGGTCCACACCTTCCGTGGTGCCTGGCAGCTGCTGGAAAGCATCCAAATATCACCCCTCACTGATGTAAATGGGTAGAGAACACAGCAGCAACATAAACCATCCTTGAAAAGCTGCCCAATACACAGCAAAAAAACTTAGTTTCTTTAATGCACAAACTGATACCAATCCACAAGAGTTTCCCTTTTAGCAGCTGCCAGGATTGATTTCCCCTTTAGGCAAACGGTCCAAAACCTGAGCCCACTGTCCATGAAAAATTGCAGCTTGACTTGAGCACACAGTGGAAAAAAAAAAATCTGGAGAATTCTGCCCAGGGCAATTAATCATTCTCAGCACCTCTGCAGAGCCAGTCTATGCCTTCAGCCCTGACCTACATACTGCACACACGGCACTTCAAAACAATCTGACATTTAAATCAAAACTCCTCAGCTTCCCACTCCCTCCCTGCTTACCCAGCGGACGAACAGACGATTGACTGGCTGCTCTTGAGATAATGGTATTTAGTGGTGCCCCAGAACACTTGTGGTCTCCTCTGGATTTTTTGCACCTTGGCATTGTCCTGAACTGTAGACTGGAGATGCCACCGAGAGTGGAGTTTGTTACACACCAATGGTATTTAAAAGCATATAGGCAAGGTGGTGGGCAATGGACAGGGAATGTTTTAAAATAATCAGAGTCCTGGAATGGTCTGGGTTGGAAGGGATCTAAAAGCTCATCCATGCCATGGGCAGGGACACCTTTCACTAGACTAGGTTGTTCCAAGCCCATCCAAAGCAATGGTGTCACACCCACCTGGTTTTTTTGAGTTTCCTTCACAAGAGGGGTTGCTCTCAGACAAGAACTTCATCATGCAGCACAGAACCCCTGTAAATTGAAACAAATTTTCCAGTTAAGGTAAAGCAAAGCTGATTAGGGAAACTTTTCCTGATGAGTAAGTCTAAGATGATAGGCACAGGACAAGGGGAATTAAGTTAAAAGAAATGAGTTTTTTTTTATTTCGAAGAATGGCATGTGTCAGAATGTTGTTACTTGAATTTCTTTTTTAGTTTTTCACACTAACACAGAAAAGTTACTTATTTAAAATCCCATGCCTTGAGCACTTTTGGGCAGTAACAGAGAGACACAACACACTGAAAAACTGGTCTTCCAAACGACCAAGTTACAGCACTTACAGCCCTGGTTCTGCCCACAGAGGGATACAGAAGTTACGTTGTGACATGTGCAGAGGCTTTTTTCAGGAGGGAGGGGGAGTGGGGTGTGTCTCTTATGAATGATGAGATAGTAAAATTTTACACATTTACATTTCCAACTATGCCCACTGCAACATGAAACAAGTATTATCCCAGTGTTAGTGGGGAGAAAGGTCCACTCCTGGAAAATCACTTTTGCCTCCTTTCAAACAGTTAACTGCAAAATCCATAATGCTGAGGCCCATAAAAATGGCATGGAGCAAACAGTAGAACATCATGGAAGTGTAACTGTTCAATAAAGAACAGCCAGTGTGGCTACGATTGCACACGTTTCCACTGTAAAAAAGAGGAGCCCATCCACATTGTGTAACTCCAGGGGGAATGAGTTCCACATTTTCAGGATTCCCCAGAGCCATAAGCAAGTTTGCCTTCACCTGAGGCACTCAGGAGCCAAGGAAAGCTCCTGTACTAAATGATGTACCAGGAGCTTGGAGAGAATCCAAGAATATGGAGTGTCTGTCCAATGCTCTGATCACTCACCATCTCCCTCTTGGTTATCATTTTATTCTTACACTGCTGTTTTGGGATTTATACCAGAATAATTCCTATTGCTTTACCTTTAACTTGCAGAGAGAACTGCTAAGGGGCAAAACCTACTGTACCTACAGAGGCTGTTTCCTTTCCTGTCCCACACCCCTCTCCCACAAAAGAAAAGCATTACTTGAAGCACCAACAGTCGGAGCAATAGCAATGTTTTCCAAAACGGTTTTATTCCCTTTGTTTCACCACTATTAAAAAACGAGTGGCACACTCCATCTGCAGCCCTTGAATTTATTACCTTCCCCCAAATTCTGTGCTATGAGGAACATCAGTGTGAGAGCTCAGAGTTTTCCTGATGTGGGGAGGGGAGAACACATGCTCACCCAGACCTAGTGCCTACCCATTCCTGAGTGCCCGATGAATGTTCCAGCGGGAAGCACTGCTGTTCCATGATATTGGGATCTGCTGTGGAACTGCTGTATTCACACAACAGTGACTTTGCAGATAAAGCCTGGAAAGTGTACAACATCCTATGTGCAACATTTTCTATTAAATACCTTAGGATGAAAGCACAATAAAATGTAAGTTCTATAAAGAGTTGGGATTTTAATAGCTTCAGTTACTAAGTTCAGTTTTCTGGGGATTTGGCAGGCTTTCCTGGAGTGTACTGGGATATCTGAAACCTCTTTTGTTCTCTTTCTCTATTTTTTTTAGCTTAGCTATTTGCAACCATCAATGAATAGTGGCAAAACATGACATTTGGAATTAACCCTGAAATCTTGGAACCCTCTGCTGACCAAAAAAACCAAAGCAGAATGCTTCAGTCTTCAAGCAGAGTATCTTTAATCCTCTTTTAATAACTAGGTTTCACTGTGTCGACATATTATATTATATCATATCAACCCCTTGATGGCTGACATGCTCCAAGAGCACAAGGGAAAAGATTTTTTACTTCAGTGTTTCATAAGAATTTTATATGTGTTCATTTTACTGGAATTTACGTTAATATCTTTCATTAATTACAAGTTATCTGCTCATTGCAGGGTGTACAAATGGTTTGGAGGCCACAGACCCAGAGCACTGTGATTTAAACAAAAATAATAAAACCCTCACAGCATCCCTGCTTTTTTTCCAGCCATCAGATGTCTGGATCGGCTGCACATTCCAACACTTTGGAAAGGAGATTCTGCCTCATGTAATAGCTAAAGGTATGTTCCAGTGTCATTGCTGGGGAGGGTGCAGAGGGACGAATGCATTTAGAAAACAACCTGAAGACCTAATCTGTCTATTTTTTCATGAAGTCACCTAAACCCTTGTGTCTCCTGGGTATGTTTTAATCTCCAGGCAGCACAGTTCTGTTCTCTCTAAGGTGGAACCCCAACTATTTCAATCCACATCATACTGCTCAGGCAGCCAAATAGCAGGGAACAGGTTGAAAGCCAGCTTCAATCCACATGATTTTAAGTGTGCCCATCATCAAAACATGTAAATATAATGGGATACAAATTCTGCCCTCACTCACCTGACAATAGATATTCCTGCTTTATCTAGTACAGCTATTATTAAACAACTTTCTATTGAAACAAGCTTCTTATCAATAGCAAAATGTAGATAATCTAAATAAAAAGTGAAAAAAAATAGGCTGAAAATCTGAAAATGCATTCCTTAAACTGCCAAATATCAAGATTTTTGCCAAATTCTTGTCTAATTTCTCTAATTCTGTCATAGTCTGTTGCCTTTAAATTCCAAAGTCAATGGAAATTGCCTTTTAAGAGCAGAGGTTTTAACAAATCAACTCATTTTATCCTTATGCACAATAGGACCTTTTCAACAGACCTATGTAGTCTAAGAGGAATGAAAGCAAGATGCTGTTCATAGGATTTAATAAGGCTCTGAAGAAATTATGAAACCTTGACAAAGCAAACAATTAAATACATTGTGCAGGTTTGAACACCATCCCACAAAACCTTTTCCTAAGGATCTCATTTCCTACTAGATTTGCTCCGGCAATGATGCAGGAAAGGTTATCAATTTCTCTTTAAGCTAAAAGCCTTCTCAAATGAGAATCGATGAGGAAATATTATCCAAACTGAGGGAAAGCCGTTTTTAGGGAGGATGAGGTTGTAAATTTTACCAAATTCACCATACCAAGGTTTGCCCTGGGACGGCGGTGCTCCAGAGAGCACCTTTGCAAATATCCTAAAGCCAAGAGGAGGTGTTGGGTCTGGAAACACACTCATGAGGGGTAGACCATACTTTGTCATTATCTGATCTGCCATCCCAGCTTCTGCTTCTCTAGGACCAGCAGGAAGAAGGCCCGAGAAAAGCAGGACTGCAGACAGCTCACATGTTTGCAATAATTTTGACAACAAACCTGCAGTCTAAATAAAATCTCTCTCAAGTGCAGCAAAAACCCTAAAGATTTGGGGTATCAGGAGAAGAGATGCTGGTCCCACCTTTGCTGGGACCTCTTCCTGTGTAAGGAACATAAAGACACCAAATCTCCAAATGTCACTCCAGGACTTTATGGCAAATTATTACTTGGTTTAGTGCTCAATTTCTAATGTAGCAGAGAAACAAGGCATTTGTATTAACTTACATGTAAACTCCACTTCCCTCTTATAATGTGTGATTGTTAAGCACTGTTAAAGGTCCTCACCAGTTTGCAGCTCTGTTCCAGCTCCATCACTGATCCCACACAAAAGGCACTGGTGTGTGTGGACAGACCATGGGCACACTAATGGAGCAGGAATTAGCTCTGCCCTGATTCCCCTTGCACTTCCAGCAGCCAGATGCAGCTCCACACAATTTGGCACTGCCTGCTACTGGGCACTGTGCACAGCTCGTGGTGCCACCTGGGCTGGCCTAGTTTGCACTGGGCTAGGAAAATATAATTATCATATTTTCCAGCTTTACTCGAGCTGATCCCCAGAGTAGCAAAGTTTCCACATAAAGCAAACAGTACTTTTTCTTTGTATCCTGACAGTCCTTGCAAATGGTACAGCTGAGAGCAGGAGTGTGTAAGTGATGAGAGTCCTGAGAAGAAAGGAATAATTTGCTACAAACCTTTTCATGTTTTACCTCAGGCAGTCTCAGGATAAACAGATGCATCAATCTCCCTAAATATAAAAGTAATTTGCATGAAAGAAGCATATTTTTAATAGCTCAAAGCTGACAAAGAATTTACTATTTATAAAACAAGAGGCATTTTGCTTGTATACCTGAGAGAAATCAATATGAAGAAACAAAGACCATCCTAGTAGTACCTAGTATTAACAGAATGTTTTATTTCTTTACTCTCTAGGTCACATTCCCAACAAACCTTGACCTTCCAGCTGACTGGACTTTGTGGAGGCTCATGAAATTCAAGGATTTTGATTTTAAGCAGTGCTTAAACTAGCTGTACACCCTATGGAAGAGTGGGGGAGACAGCTGATTTAGGGTGAAGTAACACTGGTTCTCATCACATTTAATTGCAAAAACCATCTTGCACTTATCAAACAGAGAGGGGAAGGAGAGGTCACCCTTGGGCTCTCCCATCTGCTTTCCCATAAGATTCCTACTTCCTCTTCCAAAGCACTGCACTGTCTCACTTTCCTGCTGGGTTCCAGCCCCAACAACTGCACCAAAGACTGAACTGCTGAAGGTGTGCAGAACAGGGGGGAGTACCACAAGTCACATCATACCATGAGGACTCCATCCTGGATATACAGTCAGAAACATATGCACTGGGAGATTTTGGTACACAAATGCATACTACTGTGGCCAGTGTTTAATTTCAAATGGAACATATTTTTGTAAGAAATAACCGAGGCACTAGGAAATGCTGGAATTAAGTCAGAACATGAGATTCATGCAAATTTTGCCAACTCTAGTAGTAATCTGAGCGAGGGCCAGGTTTGGCATCTAAAAGGATTGTTTTTCACTCTGATAATAGCAGTGAAAATGAAAATTGGTCCATCAAGTCCAAACCTGGCAACGGTTCTCATGGCCCTGGTGAAACACAGACTTCTCATGGTCTGTGAATGCAATGCATGCTGAACTGACATTTGATCCCATCTCCAGGTCTGACACAGAAAATTAAAAGCCTCTCATGTGGGTCTTGTTTGAAAAGATAGACAAGAAGGCAGGGGACTGAAGAGCTATGAACAAACAATGGTGGGCCCCATTTTGAGTTAGAGACATCTCCATGTAGCTGGGCTACAAATTCACAATGGATTTACAGTTCCTGTTGAACACTGGCTGCCACCAGGAAAAGAGAAGAACACAGCATGGGCCTGGGCCCTGATGGAATCCTGCTATGGGTTGGATCATGCTCCCTGGGATTGAGTTTGCAATACAGGAAAGCAAAGTATAGAAAATAAAAAGTAGGTGTGAGAAATGGTATCTGTTTTCTGTCAGAAAGCCAACCAATGCCTGTCACCAGTTTGTCAACATTTCCAGGAATTAAAATCAGGCCCATTTCCAACTATTTACAATCAAGGAACAAACATCCGATTCAGAATCAGATATATAAGGTTCATAAACACAGGTGTGGAGGAATTACTGCACAGTTACAGGGAATTTCATGAGGACATCCCAAGAAGCTCTTGTCCACAGGAGAGACATGGTAACTGTCAGTATGGACATTCCCATTTCGTTCTATCAATTAAAAAAAACCAACCCTGAATACTTACCCTTAAGGACATGTGGCTGGCTCACGGACACTGCAGCCACATCGGCTCAGTTGCATTGAATTTCCAGGATGGCGACACCCAGATTTCTGTCTTCCATCTTTGATCTCCTGCAGGCAGCTGGAAGCTGCCTATGAAGTGCAATGACATGAACGATATGGTTGTCACTGACAGCTCTCTCTTTTGATCTTGGTGACGTAAGGCGAGACTGAAGTGGTTGCTGCCAATGCTACAAAGTCGCATTTTGAACCCGTTTTTCTCTTAACAAAGTCAAGGCAGTGCTAGATTCCAATGGCATGGTGCCTTTTCCGACCCTACATTCCCTGGGAGATAAGAAAGGCATTGACTGGGCTTTTAGAATATACACATGGAACTGCCCAGATGCTTCAGCCAAGAGAGCAAAAATGAGACAGAATCAAGCTCTCTTTGTCCATTCACATCCCATCACGGAAAAACTCCCTATCCAGACACACTGCCTATTAACCTAGAACAGACAACTGTGATCCAAATGTCATTTCAGCAGTCAAGCAAGGATACAGCACAAATGATTTACAGAAGGAGCTTAATGCAGATACATATTTAGTCACAGCTGCTGTTCAGCCTAGACTGGAAGAAATCCAAAAACCAGAAGGAAGTGAGAGTGTTAGTAAATTAGAAGGAGAGATCAAGAGCATGCGTCTGTAAAGAAATCCCAGCTTTGAAATCTAAAATATTTAATCCCAATTACCAATATTTCTTCCAGACCAATGGAAGGTATCTATAAAGAACACCTGGAGTCTTTGTAGACCAGCAAAAGCACACCACAACTTTTGTGTGTCCTTGAACTGAGCCAGCAAATAACAAAACCATGAGCTGGTGCTTATGGTGGCTGCTCAAACTATCCACAAAATCAGAGGCTTTATAGAGTGAAGAGGAATATTAGTGACTGAAATTCGTACAGATGGAGCACTGTCTGTCATATGGGGGAGGATTTGGGTCAATCTTGTTAGACATAATAGGACTTTATTCATTACGGACAAAAAGATTCGGCTCCTATCGTTATGAGAGAGGATAAGTGCAGCTGTGGTTTAACCAAATTCTCACGAGGTTGAATAAGGCTACTGAGATGAACTAGACAATAAACTTCCAAAGGCTGCTGAAATATTTAAGATTCCACCTCACCTGATGGATGCCTACAAAACATAAATGCAATTTCCGTTATGAAAAGGATTACATTTCAAACTGCTGCTGGTTTATGTAAGAATTATTGGGGCTATCAATCCATATCATCAAGGCATAAGCTGATCACCAACTGGGATGAGGAAGAAATCCCCTCTGCTCCAAGCCCAACACAGCTATAGTGTTGGATAATTAACAGGATATTGAGGAGAGGCAGATTAACACCTTGCTTTAAAGTATCTAGAAGTGGGATATTAGGCCACATGGACAGTTATCTGGTCAACTACTGCAAATTTTCTACTCTTAGAAAAATACACCATTGCTCAACAGAAATTCCCAATCATTTCTGGGTTTTGTGCCATATGAATCAGTAACCACTTGAACCACTGACATTTCAGTGGTTTTACTACAATCTGTGGCTCCTGGGATGTCTCAAAGTCAGGATCTCTCTTGCCACCCTCACTAATCATGACTGCAAACCAGGGAACAACTGTCTCTGATTGCTATGGCAAAGCCATAAACAGATTCCTGAATTCCAGGACGCAGGCCTTCTGAAATCCATATGGATTATGGTACATTAAGTTGCTGCTATTCTGCTCCAAAGAGCAAGCCTGAGTTGTCTAACAGAGAAAAGTTGCCCTTTTTTGAGATGCTCACATGTCAAAGAACTTTGAGAGAATATTACAGTGAGTATTCAGCACACATTAAATTATTTTGGCAACAAAACTGATGAAGAAAAACACAAGAAAAATGCTACAAAGAACTTTTCCAAATGTTTCTTTGAAAGAATTTGTACAAAGCCAAGAGCTGCTGGTTCCACACCAAACTCCTAGGCCAACCTTTTATTTCCTTCTTTTAATTTTCTAAAAATTTTATTGGCACCTCTAAAGTTTCAAGCTTTTTATAAGGCAAAGAGCATGTCTTGCCAATGACTTTTCCTCTATAACTCTGCAAGTTTTGTTTCCAGTGGTTTACCATTATTTTGAAGTATTTTAGGTTGCAAGATCTTCAGATTTTGCATCATTTAACAGTGGCAAGTCTCTGCTAGATGCCTGATATGGCAGTAAAACAGTTATCAGCTTAATTATCTACACAAAGCCTGTAAGGGAAGAGTCACCCAAGTAGAAATGAAAACCACCTACCTCAATCCCACAACTGCTCAACTGCACTCGATACCACAGAGAGCAACTGCAGTTTTTGTTTCCTAAAAGAGAGATGTGTTAAAGATTTCAATTCCACCTTTTCAAGATGGGAGGAGCTCCAGTAAGGTTGATTCTTTCCAGAATCATCTCACTGATGTTATTGCTAATTGTCACCTATTTCCTTCATGTTAATTTTAGACAACTGAAAAGAGCAATTCTGTGTTTTAAAAAGACAAAATTGAAGCCAAACACTAAAACTTTCAGCTGCTTAAATCTTTCTTGGCTGTTCAGTTGCAATGAGAATCTCCTATACATGGGTTTTGAGTGGTAATAGAACTACAGTTCATCAAGACTCTGGTTCAGTTTTCCCCCAATAACGATTGCCTTTGATTCTGTATGAAATGGGACAGGAGTTTTCAAGCTACATTTGCTTCTGGGAAAACTATTTTCTTTTCCTTAGCACAAAATAAATATCTGTTTACTTCTATTTTATCTGAAACAATGTTTTCAGAAAAATGCTTGGGAAATATTCAAATAATGTCATGTAATGTAAAACTTCACCAGAATATCCTGGAAGTTTTAGAAAGCTCCAAGCTGTTCTGGGTCATACAGCCTACAGCAGGCTATGAAATGTATACAATGAAAGGCATCATGTATACAATACTGGGAAAGGTTAGCTTTTAACCACTGTGCTGGATGAGCACAGGTCAAGCAAAATTCATTTCAGAAGCTAAGGAGATGAAGTCCCGTCACACTTGAGCTGCACTGAACTTCCTCAGCACTTTGAGGAGCTGTTCTGACCAGTCCCTAAGCTGTGTGTGCCTTCCCTGAAGCAGTTCAGAGGTTCTTCACAGGACCAAAGACATGCTCATACCTTCCCTTGAGACTGGGCTCAAAGCAGTGGAATTCTCCTCCCTCCCCATAAATCCCTGATGTACAACAAATGACATCTTGCAGGGTTGGGAAAAAATCATTTTTGCCAAACAAATCCTATTGTTTGTTTGATTCTTGTGGTTTCCTGATGCTGGCTGGACTTTGGGGACAGCAGTAATTCCGTAGGCTCTAAGTCAGCCAGTTGGCTGGCTTGGAGGGTGCTCTTGCAAGGACACCAAGGAGCCTTTAACCACATTCTAAAGCAGAAACTCTTTCACACAAAAAATATCTCAAAAATCAAGAATGCTTTCATTAACACACTGTGTGCTAGTTTGAATTCAGGCTCTCTCAAGGATTGGGAATGCCAGTACAATTCCATAGCAAATGCTGGAAACCACCCCAGAAAACTCCGTGCTGCAAGTTGATAGAGTAAATCTGTAAATTCAACACATCTAAACTCGAACTTTTAGTTATGCAATAATATAAGCTGCAGAAACACTTTCCCTGGAAGTGTTCAAGGCCAGCTTGGACAGGGCTTGGAGCAACCTGGTCTAATAGAAGGTGTCCCTGCCCATGGCAGGGAGATGGAATCAGACAAACCTTCAAGGTCCCTTCCAATCCAAACCATTCTCTAATTCCATGAGAGAACTTACTGCTTACATTTCCTTGGAACTTGCTAAAAACCAGAAGAAGATGGTATATGTTTTATAACTGAGTCAGCACAATAAATACTAATTAAATTAATAATGGTCCTGTTAGGCAAACATTAGACTAACAAAGAACTTGAGTCTGCTATTCCCCAGATTATGGTTATTCTTCTAAAGAGTTGTTAGTTTTGGAAGCACTTACAACGCCCGTCGTATTTTTCGGAAACAGAACAACATTTCTTCTATCCTTTATTGGATAAGAAAAAAATAACAATCCTAAAGAGGTGTGGCCATAAAAAATCATCTGCTATCTTTGGCTAGAGTGTGAGGAGGCAGCTCCAGCAATCAAGCCAGGTCCCCAGGGTGGAAAGAAGAATTCTGTTTCTTATCCACTTCCCAGGTTATTCCAGATCCTGAGTTCTGGCAGATCTAGAAAAAAAACTACACTTGATGACACCTGTAATTTTCAAGCCAAGTCTTCTCTCTCCGCTCCATCATAACTCTCCATAGCAAGGAGAAATTCCTGACTCTTCAATGACATCTGGCATTTACTTGTCAACCACGGGTACACACCTTGGTACTAAATCATCTCTAAGGTCCCTTCCAACACAAACCAGCCTGACCTCAAGAATTAGATTATTTTCTACATAAATGTACTGTACTGCTATTAAAAATAAAATAATAAAAAAAAAAAAAAATAAATATATACATATATATATACACACACGTGTATATATAAACAAAATCTCTCCCTGGAATTCTCACTCGACTACAGGCTTATGCCAGCTATTGGCCTACCAGACAGACATTGCTGAACTACTTCCAAGTTTTGAACTGTATTCTGAACCATTTTAAGACACGTAAATGATTAAACTTGACATCATAATATATATAAAGAAATACAGAACACCTTGTATCTATTTTCTCCCCTTTCAATGCATATCAAACTGTTCTTAATTTCCAACTTTTATTATCTCCCCTTCTTTTTCTTAAAATCTGCAAGTCTAACTCTGAGGCAGGTTCCTTGTCCTGCTGAAGTCAGAGAAATATATGGACTAAAAGGCCCTTTCCAAGTTTCTCATTCCCCATTAGCAGCCATAGCATTCCCCCCAGGATACTAATTCATTTACAGAGACAAGTGAATTACACCACTTCACAGTGCTGTAAATAATTGTTACTGAAGAGACATTAGCCAGACAAAGAGGTAAAACCTTGGCTGGGATAGTTCTGCCTCATCACAACAAGATTTAGTTGCTGTGTTCTTTCTGGACGGTGGTAAAAACTCAGAGCTGGGGAGGGATGTAAATATCTTGTCTGGCTGACCTAAGTAGTGATGTAGAATACATTCGCTAAATGTTTTAGCAGAGGTTAGAAAATTGCTTGGAATGGCTTGGAAACCGCTCTGAATTAGAGACATTTGGTAGAGAAAGAGCTTTAGGATAATCAGAAAAATATTTACATCCTTAATACATGGAACTACATGGACCATGACTTGTTGAGAAATAAAACCTGCAATTTCAAATTTATTTACTGACTTGACTGTAAGAGACTATTTTTTATTGCAATATTCACAGCCAGGTGACATGCATAAAAGAAGAGCATGTGTCAGCACTTCCCCTCCAGATGTTTTCTGTCCCTGCTCACCTCTTGCCTGGCTCCCTGCCTATCTCCTCGCTCCCTCCCACCTAAGACAGTCTCTCTGTGGCTTTCTCCCCCTTCTGCTGCATCTTCTAGCCCATGCCTTTTCCACCTGAACAAACACAATTCATTTCCATTCTGCAAACTGTCAGAATATCTACTGATTTCTCTACTTGTCTAGCGCGACTCAGGCAGGAAGTTGGTCTTGGATGCACCAAAATATCTCCAAAGAAAGGCTATAAATTACAGTACTCTTTTCTCAGACACAGAGCAGACAGCACTGAGGCCTCGTGGAATGAGCCTGTTCTCACCTCAGGATAAGGGTTTAAGAAATCTGGGTTATAGTTCGGATAACTGGGTACGTTCCTGAAAATTCCACTTTAGCATGAAGTGGAATTTTCTGGTGAATCTTTTCTTTATTAAATATTATACACACCTGCTCCTGCAGAGGAGACTAAGGTCATCTAAGAACTAGCACATGACTAGCAATTGTGAAATTTGTGTGGTTATCCAGGAAACTGCACCAATTCAGCAGTTTGATTTTCTTCAAAGCTTGGCAGCAAACACACACTACCTTGAATATTATGTTTCAGGGCCTTCACTGCAATCCCTCAATTACCGACTGGGACCATCACACTGACCAATGGACATTTGAATTGCAACAACCAAATTGCTAGATCCACAGGTGAGGATATCTTTCTACTCTTATCCTTTCTTTCCCTTCCTTATGTATTTTCTTGAATTATATTTTAATGCTTTTATATTGCTATATTTCTACAGAGAATAACCAAAATGGCTACATACCTCCTTTCCATTGCAACCAAATTGTTCTACAACAAAGCCCACATATTTATATTTATATACATATACATATTTATATACATATTTATAAACACCAGTCATTTCACTCTAATCCACCCCAAGGGATCTATGGGAACCTGAGTTATCCCACCTTCAAGAGCAGGTCATAACATTAACGTTGGCTTCAGAGACACGATTACTCCAAGAAGTGGTGAGGAGTTTTTTTTTTATGGGGATAACTGCAAGAGTGTTGGACAAAGAACTGATTTATGGTCAAACCTGAAACCTCCGGCAGAAGCTGAGCAGAACATCTATACTGACTGGACTTACATTTTTGACTACAGGAATAGCAATTGTCCATGGCAGGACTCTTACACACTTTCCTCTTTCCCCTCTCTTTTTTCTCCCTCTGTCTGCTAGGTTACGATCAGCATCACAGAAAAAGAAGGCCACATCACTCAGGTCCCAGCCATTGTTTAGAGCCACGGGGTGCTGCAGGCAGCCAGAGGCATGGCTGACTTGCTCAAAACAGGTGGGAAGTGAGGCAGAGTGGAACAGGGCCAGCCCTCTGTAGGTGAGGCAATCACGGCTCCTCCCCTGCCCCTTTCAGCCACTGTCAGCCTCTCATCTACACACAATGGCACGGGCCGACTATATGGCCCACCCCAAAATGGCAGATTAATCGGTGACCTGCCCAGAAATGGCCCTGACTGACCCATGGGCCTGCTAAGGGCCCCAATATAGCGGCACTTCACCCACAGCCTGCTGAAAGCCACAAAATAGAGGGAACTCACTCACAGACTGCTGGGAACCCCAAAATGGCCATTACTGAGCAATAGCCTGCTGGGAGCCCCAAAATGGCAGGAACTGACCAACAGCCTACTGAGAGCCCCAAAATGGTGACAACTCACCCACAAACTGCTGAAAGCCACAAAATGGCGGCAACTCACCCACAGTCGGCCCCAAAATGGCAGCAACTGACCCACAGACTGCTGAAAGGCACAAAACGGCGGCAACTCACCCACAGAGTGCTGAGAGCCCCAAAATGGCGGCAACTCACCCACAGACTGCTGTGAGGCACAAAGTGGTGGCAACTCACCCACAGACTGCTGTGAGGCACAAAATGGCGGCAAGTCACCCACAGCCAACCCCAAAATGCTGGGAACTGACC
>VZRO01005103.1:215533-266312 GCA_013397915.1 Daphoenositta chrysoptera | reverse complement strand
AGTTGTGTACCACCACGGGAACAGCGCGACGGGCGGGCACTACACGACGGACGTGTTCCAGATCGGGCTCAACGGGTGGCTGCGCATCGACGACCAGGCCGTCAGGGTGGTGCACCACTCGCAGGTGGTCAAGGCGGCCCTGGAGCGCACAGCCTACCTCCTGTACTACCGCCAGGTGGACCTGCTCTGACCCCCCTGCTCTCTACAGCCCTCACTGAGTTTTTTTTCTCCTGTAAATGCTCTTCTGAGTGAATCTCTTTTTGTTGTTTTGGTTTTTTTTCCTTCCCCTTTTTATTCCGTTTTTTTCGGTTGTTTTTTCTCCCCTCGCAAGTTACGGGAATGAGCGATAAAGGAAGGCGCGCGAGGTGGTTCGTGATGAGTTTTGGTTTTGCAGAATGAAGTCGCTCGGTTGGAAGAGTCGTGAATCGTAAAGGTATTAAAAAGAAATAAAGTTCATCCGAGTTAATGCTGAATCCTAAGAGAATAAAAAGGGGATTTGCATTGAATTCCCCACTTTCTAATTGCGTAGTAGAAGAAAACCCTGCACCAGCAACAGAACTTGTAGATTTCTGTGAAAATGTTTTATCTTTACTTCAGTAAAAAAAGAAAAAAAAAATTAAAAAAAAATAATAAAAAGCTCTCTCTGCTTCCCCAATAGTTTTTTGATAAGTGGTAAAATATGAGCCGATGTGTATGAGATGGAAATGGTCCTTTGTGCTTCAAAACATGTACAAACTGCAGAGTTGCTGGTTCCTGATAGGAAGACACATTTTAATAATTGTGCGATGAGAAACTGCTTAAGTACACATTGCAGATCAAATATTTGGAGTTAAGATGTTAGTCTATATAGATGGGTGATTGTAACTTTATTGCTATTAAGAAATTTCAAACTGCATTTATGCTTCTGTGTACATGAAATTAAGAAAATGGGCAAAATAATTAAGATTGATATTTCTTTAAGTCTGCTTTGTTTAATTTTGCTGTCTGCTCTCCTATAATGTTGAGTTCCTAATTGTACACAGTTTAGTGATACCTAGAAGTATAAAGTTGTCGCCCATCAATAAAAGTCACAAAGTTGGTTTAAGGTGTGTGTGTGGGTTTTGTTTTTCCTCAGGTGTGAATCCTACTCTTGGAAACTCTGAAGGTTTCTGTGTAGCACTTCTCAAGGCATAGGGAGCCTTCCCCAAATGATGTGCAGATGTTTTTTCTTTCCTTGAAACTTCAGAAATGTTCCCATTTTGCATTCAGGTGGAACTGAACTTGGAGGGGAGGGGGAAAGGGCTGTGGCAGTCCCGGGGCTGAGCAGTGAGCAGCCAGGAGAGGGGATGGAATTCCCTGTGTCCTCCTGAAAGCCCTGCTCTGTTGTTTCTGAAGTAGATGATGTTTTGTTTGTCTCTTCAGCTGCCATGTCATGGAGAACTTCAGGTAAAAATATTTCCTTGATCAGCTTCCCTTTGCTCTCTCTCTAAAAACCTATATATATTACTTAATTTTTCGATGATAGTGGTGTTGTGTGCTAATTCCATCATGGGATGATGGAAGCTCCCTGGCTTGTCCTGCCTCTTCTGCCCTCTGGAGCTGTCCCACACAGAAGGAGTTTCCTGCCCCACGCTCCAGCTGTAGGAAGGAGCATCCCAGCCCCACAGCTCTCTGGGGTGGTGCTGCTCTGCTGAGAAAGTTTAATGACATTAATAATATAATGAAAGCTTATAGTATAGTTTATATACTATAGTTTATAGTATAATGAAAGTTTAATGTCAATTGTTCTGGATCTCCAAATGTATTGTTATATTTTTGCTGATCATGCTTGTTTAGTATTTGTGATTTACAGATGGTGACTGAGACACTGCTCATGATTTTGGTGACATTCCACCAATCCCAACAATTTTCTGTGCAAAGCTCACTTGGATTTTGGCTGTTTGCAGGGAAAACCTCAGCTCTTGGAGCTGGAGCTGCTGAAGGATGGGTGCTCTCAGGTCTTCCCTGTGATGGGAATTGCCCCAGAGCCCCACTGGCGAGAACTTGAAATCTTGGGGGATTGGGAGGTTGTTCCAAAAAAGAAAGAAACCAAGTTTTGAACTTACTGTTCTGTGCTGGTTATTATTCACATCCTGGAACCTGGTTGAAGTGGTTTTCTGTGCAGCAGAAATCCTGGTTTTAATTACTCGTGTGCCTGTGTTGGGTATTTATTTAGCTGTCTCTCCAGTGCATTGTGAAAAAGTGCATTTCTGATAGTGCAGGTTAACCTGGATAGCCCAGAGAAAACTGCAGGTGATCAGTAATTGATATATGACCTAATAGAGGTTACATATGCTACTATTTTACAGAAGTGGCAATGAGTCATTGCCAGTTTAAAAACCAAATGCTTAAATTCTCTCAGTATGACTGGGAAGTGTCTTAGTAGGACTTAAAAGCAGATCTTTGAATTTTTCACTGAGGATATTACAAATGTGTTTGTCACTAAAGTCCTTCTGCTGTGTATTAAAAGGGAAATAAAAGTATGTGGCAACAGTGATGTGGACACAAAGCCACATTTTTTATTTTCTGTATTAAACTCCTCCCATTGTTGCAAAACAAGGGGTTTGCAGCTTTTGATCATTTGTTCTGTGTGTGATTATGTAAAAGAAAATCCCCAACGCCCATGACAATACACCGTAAATCCGGTGGTTGTTTACTGAACTTTAAACCAGGTTTTCAGAAATGGGGATTTTTGTAAATGCACATTAAGGCCTGAAGTTGTCAAAACGAGAAGCTGGATGTGCAGCTCCAAAGGGCTGTGGGGAAAACCTTTGTGCCATGAGCCAGATGTGCAGGGGAAGGGCTGGGTGGGCTGGGGGAGGAGGATTCCTAAAGCCACGAGGTGTTAGGGCACGGGGAAGGTGTTTTAGGCAGGAAGCTGCTGTTTTCCACGATTTCTCGGGAGATGATGTCCCTCAGGGGCTGGGCTGGGCCAGGTCCGGGGGGTCCAGCTCCAAGGCTGCTGCCAGGATGGATCCCGAGCTGTCAGCAGAGGGTTTATCTTTGGAAATGTGCTCCAAATCCGCTGCTTTTCACTAGGAATGAAGAGCGAGCCTGGGATGTGCAGGGGATGTTCCCAACATGTTGGAGATTGGTGACTGGGGGTTTATTTCAGGCTGTTTTAATGACCCAAAGGGTTTTTTGGAAAGGATTTTTATTGGCAAATAACCAGATGTGGTGGCTGGAGAGATTGTGATTGCAGTTCACCTTCTGGTTTGGGGTGAAATCTCCAAAGATGGGTTAAGAGGCCTGAACTGTTCAGTCTGCAGAGGTGACCAGGGAATATGGGGAGCTGTGGGAACAAGGTGAGGGCTTTTTCCTGGAATCACAGAACGGTTTGGATTGAAAAGGACCTTAAAACTTATTTTTTCCCACCCTCTGCCATGGGCAGGGACACCTTCCACTACCCCAGGTTGCTCCAAGCCCTGTCCAACCTGGCCTTAAACTCCTCCAGAGGTGGGGCAGCCACAGCTTCTCTGGGCACCCTGTGCCTCACCACCTTCACAGTGAAGGATTTTGGAGATTTTGATTCACATTTGACTTGTACTCAGTGCAGTCAGTGGTGCCCCCCAAATTTTCTGAAATTGCTGCAGCTTGTATTCTTATTTCATTGTTTTACCTCAGCTTTTTCCTGGTCACCCATAAAACAGGACAGATTCACGGTGAGTTGTTTTCTTGCTCATCATCAGCTGATTAGGCATTTGGGGGAATGTTCTTTAGTATGAGAAGGTGGAGGAGCTGCAGATGAACCTGGGGGGTCGGTCCTGGCTACCCCAAAACAGGAGAGCACCGAGAATGAACAAATGGGGGCTCACAGTGCCAAGTAATAGAGTAATAATTGTGTTTGGGAGTAGATCTATCAATGCCTGCCTCTCCCTCCTGTGATTTGCACCCCCACGCTGTTAATTCTGCTGGAGGAGCCTCTGGATTGCATCACGGCCAAGAGAGGGGCATCTCCACCCTGCTGGAGTGGTGGAAGTGGCAGGGATTCCTTGGCCCAGGCAGGAGGGGGATGTGAGCAGGCAGCAGACAGGGCATTCCCCCAAACCTGAGCCTGGCTGTGCCCGGAGCCCATCAGGAGCAGCTCGGGGGCTGCTGGACCCCCCCGTGCTCTCCCTGTGATCACCCAGGCGTTTCTGCAGGTTCCCTGCTGCCCCTGGTTCCCCTCACCCCGTTAATCCCCCTGGGCTCCCCTGTTTCGGAGCAGGAGTCAAAGCAGGGAATACCCTGCAGCTCTGAGCCTCTCACCCTGATCCTCACCCTGCCCTGCTTCGGGGCCGTCCTGCCGAGCTCTTGTTTAAATAGGAAAGAAAGGGGCATTAATTCCAGTGGAGATCAAGACTCGCTGTCTGCCTGGTCAATTAGGAGGGCATAGGGAAATCTGTGTCTCTTCCCATTCATTGGCCATTACATTAAAAGCCTCTCTCCTAATATATACTTATATATGCAGCCTGCTTTATGTGGCTTTTACCACATATGAAATGGAGACGTTATAATCAAGGCAGTAATAACGAGGAATGATTAAAAGTAACTTCTGATTGTTTTGGCTTTGGTGGAACATATGACCCCAAAATGCTGACTCCAGACAAAATGAGGAGGGTAAAAATTCTTGTTCCAGGCTGTGCTCATCCCTGAGCACAACCAGGCCCTGTGTATGTCTCGTACAGTGAAACCATCCTGGTGTATATTAAAAAAATAAATCTAAAAAATCAAATCTTTGTAAAGCAGCCAGGTTGATGGAGCAATCAGACAGCCCAAACCATCCTACAGGGATTCATTTCCCATAGGGATATTTGTGGAGATTACAAAATACCAGATTCCTCTGAGGTCTGGAAATTATTTGTGCGTCGGTATGTGAGATTTAAAATGAGTTAATTCAGCTTTATGGTAATTGGAGTGAGCAGCACCTTCTGAGGGCTGTGAGTCAGGGCTGGGGAGCTGCGTGGTTTTGGGGTGGCAGCCTGTGTGGGGGCACGAGGGTTCACTGTGTTGGGGTGAAATTCACTGTGTTTTGGGGAGATCAGGAACTGGGGGGCTGCAGCATGTTTCAACAGATTCAATAAGCCTACAGCAAACTCACTGATCCAGAGGGAATCATAAGAGCAAGGAAAAAAAGAAGAGGATACAGTGATTTTACAGTAAAGCAGTGCAGAACCTTCTGTCAGCCCAGTTCTGGGTGGTCTTAGAGTCGCCTGTGTTGGTGTCAAAGTGAGCTTTTTTGGGAGCAAACTGCCCAAATTGCACTGAACGGCTCCTGGCAGGGCAGAAGTGCCAGGTCCCACTGCTGGACCACGTGTTGTTGGTTCGCATACACAGTTTGTTTGGGAGTAAATAGAAACTCTTTGTAAATACAGCTGGGAGAGCGTGGGCAGGGAAGAGCAGCCGGAGGGGCTGGTGTGGCTGTACCAGGCTGAGGGGCTGGGGCTGGCTGGTGAGCACTGGCTGCCCATCTCAGTTTGAAATGGGCTGGGAGACACAACCCCAGCGATGACAATCTGTTCCTTCTTGAAAAATGCTCAGGAAAATGGTGTAAGAGTTGGAATCAGCAGCGATGCCTTGGTGCTGACTTCAGAGGGTTCTTTTCTTTGCTCGGAGCAGTGGTGCTCTCCCAGCTGCCAATATTTGCTCCTCTGCTCCTCTGTTGAACGAGTTTGATAAATGTCCTTCTGCTGGATTTAAACAAACCTCTGGGAATATCTTGTAAACTCCCTCCTAGTAAACAGTAAATAAAAGGGGTTGGTGTTTTGCCTGAAGAAATAAATATTGACGGGTTAGAAGAATGGAAGGCCTTTTTTTCCCCCCCAAGAACTTTGGAAAGAGGACTTAGGCAGGGGGGTTGGAAAAATCAGAGCTGCTTTTTTTGGATGGGCCAGCTCCCAGGAGGTGGGTGCTGGCTGTGGCTGGTGCCCCTCCTCAGGGGGACATCCCGGGGATGTGCTGCGGGATGGGGATCCCGCGGGAATCCCGCCGATGCTGATGCCTGGAGCTGCCCTCTCCGCCATCCTGCAGCAGAGATGCTGTGGCACACTCACGCTGTTACTCACCAGAGTGGTTTGGGTTTTTCCTGTTTGTTTACTTCAAGAAAAAGGAAGGAACTTTTAGCTTGTCTTTTGCTCAATCGTTTCCTTTCACGGTGAGTAAAACCACGGAGCTGGATGCCAAAGCTGGAGCTGTTGGGACATCGGCAGGAGAGGTGAGTCCTGCCTGCGTGTCTCACCAACTTTTTGCATTCTTTATTCCCTGTGGCTCCCGCTGTGGCACCGGAGCAGCGGCTGAGCGTGGGGAATGTCAGTGGGAGCTTTGGCAGCAAACTAGAGTGGGATTCATCTCCTGTTTCCCAGCAGAAGTCCCGCTCTGGAAAAAAGGGGATGCCATGGGGTTTACTGGCGGGGCTGGAGCTGGGAAATCCCTCAGCCCTCGCTGTGGGGTTTCCCAGCGAGGAGCAGGAATGGCTGAGCCGGCAGCCCGGGGCGGACAGCTGGCTTTAGTCCCTTACAGAGAATATTCCTGTCTGGAATTCCCCCTCCCTTGTCACCGGAGCCCCTCTGCGGGGCGTCGCGGCCCCCCCTCTGCAGGGAGGATTCCCCGTGGCCCTGGAATCCCGCCGGGCTGCGACTCCCAGAGCCGACTGCTGGGGACAGCACAGAGAACACTTTTATAGGACCAGGATCCCCCTCTTCCTCCTCCTCCTCCTCCTCTCAGCGTTACCGCCTTAGGGAGGGTGGTCCTGCCGCTCTGAGCCCCAATGACTGCCCTTGAACTGCTGCGATCCCAACCAACACCCCTCTCCTCGTGGCTTTTACCCCCCCCCTTTTCCCCTCCCTCTCCTTTTCGTTATTGCTCCACGCCCGTTGTCACTGGGGACGATCCAGGGTTCTCCTCTTTGCCTGGAGAGCATAAATACCACTGGGGAGCTCTGTGAGACTGCAGTTGGTCCGAGTCGCTGAGCCGAGACCTGGCACATCTCGCACCTCCCGAGGCTTATTCCATCCTTTCCTCCTCCACCTCGCTTAAATATTCCAGATACATTTATTTATTTTCCACAAGCAGGCTTGGAGGAGCTGCAGTTACCTGGAGACTTGGAAGTACTCAGCGAGGTAAGTGTAAAGTTCTGTCCCAGCTTCTGAAACGTGGTTTTGGGGGTGGTGTGAGTGCAAGAAATGACTCTTTTAAGAAGGCACAGTTTAATAACTCCTCCAAAAAGTTTTCTGGGTGGTATAAAATAACACAAGTTTGAGCTTTCCTCATGTGTGCTCTGCAGAATTTAATGCAAGATTAACAAGCATTAATTTTGAATGAATGGGAGGAGTTTGCAAGGACTGGAGTGGATTTCTATGCAAATAGAAAATATCCAGGGATGCTGTTGCAGTCTCCAGGAGCACATTTGTGTGCTCCAGGCTGCCTGTGTTTGTGCAGCTCCGCTCTCGAGTCCTGTAGGAAAGGAATTTCAGCATCACCACACGTGGTGTCTGTTAGCAGTGGGTTTTCCATGAGGTTTTACACAGAAATTCATCCACTTGGGTCCTGTGGGAGGGGATTGAAATGGACGATCCAGATGGTTTTGGCTCATGGCATTGAAGATGTGAATCTATGAGGGTTCAGTGCAATGTGTCACTGTTGTCCTGTGTCAAGGGACTCGGCATCCTGCTCCTCTTTGGAAGCCACCACAGTTCTGCAAAGCTTGGAGTGTGTGCATCCCGGGCAAAGAGATGACCTGGAGTTTAGTGCATTAAGCTGTGGCTTTATCCCTGGATTTCTTTGCACAGGTTAGAGTTGATCCCAGGCTAACCCAGGCTAAAAGCTGATCCCAGGCAAACTCATCCTGGATCCCAGGCTAACTCAGGTTAGAAGCTGATCCCAGGCTCAGTTTAGAAGCTGATCCCAGGCTTACTCCCCTCTGCTTTGCTGTTTTAGACGCTCTCCTGACATCCTGAGCTAACTTTGCCCTTTCCTTCCTCGTCAGCCGGTGCCATGAGTAACTCCCCAGGCCCCGGGATGTTTTAGCTGCAAATGCCCCCCTACCCCAGGAGCAGGCACCCACTCGTGTGCTTCCCCGGGGAGGCAGCCAAAGCCCGGTGTCCCTAAGGAATAAGGTGACACGAGGACACGAATGCAGGATCAGCCTGCATGTGGCTTTAGCAGCGTCTCTGCCAGGCTTCAGATGCGACCAGCTCTCCTGCTTTCCGTGCAAAGCAGACACCGTCCATTGGCTGGGGAAATAGCTTTCTAAAAATAACCTTTCCCAAAGTCCAGTGCAGCTCTTTACCTCCCTCAGACCCCAGAAGGCCTCCCAGTTCTCCCCACTTTGGCCAGGCTTTACAGCATTATTCAAGAGTCCCTTTCTGCTGACTCAGTCATTTCTGATGGCTCCCAGATGTTCACCTGGCACCAGTGGCAAGGCCCTGATGCGTTTAAGGGGAGGCTGTGCTCCTCTTGAACCCTTGAAATCAACAGCAGAGGCTTCCTCAGCTGACTGTCAGCTGATAATTTTCTGTGAATAATGTCAAACCCCAGCTCAAAGGCAGCGTCATTTCAGCCTCCCTGGATGAGGGCCCCGGGACGGGCTGGGCTGGAACACACATGTCCGAGTGTTTCTTTGCACCTGGGCAGGAGGATGTTGGGAGGCAGCTGGATGGACATCTGAAATCCGTGAGAGCTTTCTGAAACGTGAGCATCTTTCAGCTGCTTTCAATTGATCTGGCCAGGGAACTCAGCTCCCCGTCCCTCTCTGATCCCTTTATCCTTCCTTGGGATGCTCAGCGCTCCTCACCCCCAGCCGAAGCAGAGGAAGGGACTTGCACACCCCGAGAGAAATAGAAGATAAAGCCAAAGCGACCTAATTTTAGAGAGGTGCTGGTATCCTTCTGCTGGCACATGGGGCTCAGGGAAGCACATCCCGAGGAATAATGCACCATCTGTTGCGAGGTTTTGGCCGGCTCGCCGAGCCAGACGCGCTGGCTTCGCTGCGGAGCCGTGAGCGGGGCAGCTCCTCTGGCTCTCAGATGCTACAGCTGATTTTTTTTCAATCTGCCCTTTCTGAAAGTTCGGTGTTTGCCTTAGATGGGTGGTGGATTCGGGCTCCTGTTTAGCAAAGGGCACCCGGCCAAACGAGGGGTGCAGCGGCCGCCTGTGAGCGCCGGCTGCTCCTGCAGGGAGAGCTGCGGGGCTAAATGGCCGCATTGTGAGTGGCCGCGGCAGCGCAGCTATTTTTAAACTCTCGGGGAAGTGCCTCAAAGTAGGAATTGTTCCCCGAATTTGGGTCAGACAGTCGACAAAAGCAACTGCTCCTTTTGCCTCCCCTACCCCTCTGTAGCCCGGTTAGAAAGTCGGGCTCCTGCCTGGGGGGAAGCGAGTGCCGCGAGCAGGGCTGAGAAGAGGATGAGGTTAAAAAAGGAGTGTTTGTCCCCGTGCCACCGAACGTCCTGTCCACCAGGTGTGCCTGGAGCCGGGGACAAGGCGTGTGTGTTCGCCTTGCTCTGCGGAGCAGGAAATGATAGAAGCTGTTACCTAAACTGAGCGAATGACATCCCGCATTGCTGTACCCAGGCAAAGGCTCGATGCGCTGCCTGGAGAGAGGCTGAGGGCAGCTGGTTTTCATCTGCCTCAACGTCCAGTCCAAGAAGGAAGCCTCAAACAGGGACTCTGTGTCTTTTGTGCAGTCAGCCAACAAGTTTCCGGGGTTTCTCAGTGTTCTCAGAGTTTTTTTGGGGTCTCTGCCTGTGCAAAGCACCTCGTGCTTGCCACTGTTCTCTGCAGATGCTGCTGTGCTGGGCTGGGGGCACAGGGGTTTGGGGCTTCGTGCTCAATCACAGCTTTTCCAGCTGGAATTTGGATGGCTCTTCCCTGCTTTGGGTGGCTTCCAATCATCTGGTGTCAGAGTGTCCAAATCCCGTGTCATTGGATGAAACTTCACGAATAATTCCTGCTAATCTGGGGTTTGTTTCCTGCCGCGGCGCAGGAATGCTTTCAGCGTGGCTTTCAACAGCGCTGTCAAAAACAGATCCTCACCTCGTGTTGGAGACGGGGATGCGGAAGTTTCCTTCCAAAAATTAGCCCTAAGGAGGGAGATCCTGTGCTTGCACTGGCTGTGCTGGTGCTTCTTGCCCCGATGGATTGATGCTGCTCCAGTGGATCCCACTGAGGAGCAGAATGTGCTGCACTGCCCTGCAGCCTCCTGCGAACAGCTCCTGATCCAAATAAAACCAGCCAAGACACACAGGGATCGCTAGATGGATAAACTGGAGCACGGCGGGTGGAAGTGCTTGGGAATGACAGGTGGAGCAGGACCCCCACAGGGGGAGGGACAGGGATTAAACGAAGCTGCTCCACGAGCAAACCGAGACCTTCTCTGGGTGCTGACGGCATCCGAGAGCCTGGGAACACCTAATCTGGCCGGGGGAGGGCGGCTGCTCCTGCTGCTCCGTGAATCCCAGCCCTGGCACCGCTCCCGCCCGCCGGGCAGCGTCAGCGAGAGCCCCGGCGCGTCAGTGCCGGCGGGGCCACTTCCCAAAAACAGCCGCTCGCACAGGGCTCTGCTGCAGCCTCGGGAACAGCTCTTGCTGCTGCCTGGCCGCCTCATCCGGCTCGCTGGGGGTTTTATTTTCCCTTTTATTCATAACCGTTCTCGGCTTTAATAGCTGATTTGGGGGGGATGGCTTTAAATGTCCCCCTGCCCGTGGAGGGATGGAGCTGGGGTTGCTCAGAGCTGCAGCTCCACCAGGGGTGCAGAAAACATCCTCCTGCACGCCTGGGAAGTGTTCACTCCCAGCTCAGCATCAGTGCGATTCCCAGGTGTAACAAACTGAGTCCCCATCGCTCGTGGTGCTGTTCAGGTCTTCCTGTTGTGATTGGGGTGAGCAATAATTGTAAGCACCACTGTTTTCCAAGCACAAATCTGTGTGACCTCCTTGTTGGGGGACAAATGCAAGGAGAGCTCCTGTGGCACTGCTCTGACCGCCCGTTTCTCCCCAAATTCCAGACCTGCACTGAGCCACGGGAGTCCCTGCAAGAAAACCCACCATCATCTTCATCTCTGCTTCTGCTGGCTGTCGAGGAGGCACCATGAATCCTGCCCTGCCTTGGATCATTCCTCTGGGATGTGTGCTGCTGCTGACAAAGACAGCTGAGAGCTTTATCTTGCCCAACTCGAGTCACCTGGAGAGCATCCTGAGCAAATACCAGCACGGGGAAGCTCACTCCAGATCCAAGAGAGCCATTTTATTCTCAGACAGGCAGGAGATACTGATGCTCCACAATAAACTGAGAGGTCAGGTGTATCCAGTGGCCTCGAACATGGAATACATGGTGAGTCTAGAGCCTGGTGCCTCACTTTATTGCTACTTCTTTTTATTCCTAACTGTATTTTAATTTCCCTTGCGGTGCGAGAGGTGTAGCGAGTTTCCTCTGAAATGAGTTTTTCTCAAGAGGTTCCTGAAGCCTTTCATTCCAGAGTGAAGGACGCTTTAGATCAGTGGCCTGTTTTGGTTGGAAAGGGCTGCTGATGGGTCATCGAGTCCATCCTCTGCATAGTTTCAGGAGTGGTTCCATTATTCATAGAGGAGCTCTGGCCCAGCCCTGGATGCAGCTCCGGTGATGCCAATTCCCCAGGCTGCCTCAGCAGGTTCTTCCATTACCTTCAGGGCACAAAAGCAGCACATTTCCCCGGTGTTTAACCCCTGCTCTCCCTCTGAAAGCTTTCAGGCTGCTGTGTGCACTCCACCATCTGCTCAGGGGATCTCCTGGTGGTTTTTGGGTTGCCATCAGCTGCCACCCAGCGCTGGAGGTGGCACCTGCCCCTCCACGGTGCTACTGGGAATCTGCCCAGGACCACAGGGAAACGGGGCCTGGGGAATGGGGCTCCATCTGCAAAGCATTTCAATCACTGGAAATAGCTGGAAAGGCTTTGGGAGTTCCTGGGTGGATGGTCAGTGCTGTTGGGTTTTGTAGTTCAGGAAACCAAAATAAAAGTTTGGTCAATGTATTCTCCCACTTCAGAGGGAGAACTTAAAAGTTGGAGGAGTATGAATTATGCCTTTGCCATCAACAATTCACATGAATAGTTTGTTTTCACCTGATGCCAGAGACCCTCCTTTGAGCTATTTTTGCCATGCCATCAAAATATTACAGGGCCACAAAATGATGTAGGTAAATAATTACTTTTTGTGTGCCTTTCCCCGGTGTGCAAATATAGTTCTGACCAAAACTAGTCTGACTTCAGCTGTGCACTCCTGCTGACGGATCCAATGATGGATGATTTGTTAAGACAGTGTTTAAAAGGGTAAAAGAAAAGTACACTTAAATGCAATATAAAATCGTTTGCCAGCTGTGCTGAAGTGAGGGCTGCAAATGGAAAATCCTGCCTTTTGTGACTGCAGGGAGAAGGGAAAGAGAAGGGAGGGCAGGGGGTGGTGAGGAAGGACAGCTGTCCCTCGCTCCGTCCACACCAGCTGGGTTTTGGTCCCTCCTTTGCCAGAAATCCTCCGCCTTTCTAAGAACCGGGGACTGCATCCCTTCCTCAGCGGCTCTCACGTTATCCTGCAGGGAAGCACTGCCAGAAGAGGCAACTTGATGGGTTTCCAGCGGGTAAACACAAAGCAGGAGCAAGGCCAAGGTGTTTGGGTTGGCCGTGGGGCCGCGGCCCGGCCGCTGTTTGCGCTCGCGGCGCGGCTGCACTTCTGTGTTTGCCTTTGCTCAGGGAGCTTTTCTAGTGGTTTTTATGGGTGAGTGAGGGCAAATGAAAGGGCCTTATGTGCTCTGAAGAAAGGAGCTGGGTATGAGATGGTGCTGCTTGGAAGGGCCATAATCAGCCTTTCATGTGCTGGTGTTTACCCGGTACGACTTGGAAATGCCATGGATATGCTGAACAGGGATTTCTCTTTAATCCTTTGTCCTGCAGAGGACATTTCTCATTTGGACTCGTTCAAGAGGATGGTCTGTCTGTAGAACCATAGATAAACTTTCCTCTTTGCCTTTGGTGCTGGAGTGGGGCGTCACTGGAGACGTGCTGGGATGATTTGTGGATGAGTAGGTAGAGATTGTTCTTGCCCATCAACGTCCAAGCACTCCCTTGTGAAAATCCTCTCTCCCAGCTCCATATCTGACGTATTTAAGTGGTCTCAAGTGGAAATGGGGGCTAATAGATTCCAGGAAAGGGACATATTTAACTGCTACTGGATGAACTGCAGTTGCTGGACACTGTTAATAAGAAAGCAAGAACACAGTGAGTCCTATGACTTATCTGGAGATCAGAAGAATTATTATATTCATAGGGGATAAAGGCAGAGTGGACTGAAAAATGAAGAAAGAAACGGTTTAGCTGCTGGGTTTGTGTAATTAATTGAGAGCTGGCACAGGTATTCAGTGCTAATGGAAAATAAGTGAGCAGGCCACAACTTCCTGACAAAACTGGGCCAGTTCAAAATTACCTTAACCCCTCCACCAGCTCCATGATCGACACTTCCAGTGTGCTTTTGGCCTGTCTAGCAGAGGTGGATGGGTGCCAAGGCCAAAACAAACTCCTTGTTAATAGTCCCAGAGTAAAAAGGACATAACGGACCCAGAGGAAAAAGGACATAATAGATCCTAAGGCAGGGTGACCTTTTAAGATGGCTTAGTCAGATGCTTTCAGCAGTGATGAAAGGCAGAAATCTTTCCTCTTGCGGCGGCCTCAGAGACAGCTGGATAAAGCAAAATTGTTCTCAGTGCAGATTGCTGGAAGGAAAATAGTTTGTTTTCATGTATAAGGTATGCATCCTTCCTCTCAACTGCAGGGTGGTGGCTCTCCCTGTCAGGATGGGATAGAGTTTCTGTGGGGGTTCGCAAAAAGCACCTCCAGACCTCTGCCAGGACATGTCAGCCCCGGAGTTTGATGCCACTTTTGAAAGGAAGCTGCCAGTATTGCAGAAAGTCTGAGCTGGGGAGGAAAACGAGCGAGTAACCTGATCCCTGCAATTCAGGTGTCTGGCTTTAGGTCTGCAAACTCAGGCTGAGTGAGCAGACTGCTTGTGGGATGCATTATTAAACCCGAAGGTACAAGTTGTGGTACAATATATATATCTATTGCATATATGCATATATTTTACATATACACTTTGAAAGGCCATTATAAACTTGCAGAAGTTAAAAAAAACCAGAGTCCATGTGCTAAATCACTTGGAATCACACACCCCCGAAGAATTCTCCACCGCTGCTTCTGAAGGAAGCTGAGCACAGGCTCGTTGCCCCTCTGGCTTCAGTCATCTTCCTAGATACTGCTTTGAATATTGGCATAAAGAATTCTTGCAAGTATAGCTGGGAAAGTCTGAAATCTTTTTTCCCCCCCTATGTTTATTGCTCTGAAATAATTCCAGCCTCCTGACCGCATTCGCGTCTGAGAAGCAAGAGGCAAATAACTGCTCTAATTTAGATGGGACGGCTTTGTAATCTGATGCCTGCAGAAACGAGCTGCTCTCCTCCTGCAGCAAAAAGCCGTGCAGAGATGGAGCTCCTTCGCAATTACCTGTCGAGTGTCTTTTGTCCGAGTTCATTTATTTTATCCTCAGGCATCAAAGGGAGATGCAACGCGTACGCTCGCATTAATTCCCATTTAATGGCCTATTGCTCAGGACGTCTCTGCATTAAATTAGGAGATTTGGAACGCCTCCGGGGCTGCAGGGAATAAAGCTGGGTAGAAAGTCTGAGGAGCTGGGCGTGCAGAACGTCTTGGGAGAGTTTCTGCGGCTTTTGTGCTGGATGGGAGGGCGGGCTGTGGCCGGTGGCTGCCGAGCGCACCAAGCGGGACACCACAAAAAGCTGGGTCTGGGCAGGGCTGGAGGAAACTGCCTGAGCTGAGGGTTGGGAATGTGTGCTGGGTCTGATCCCATCGCTTTCAAGGAGCTGGAGGGGGAAGGAAAAGGGTTTTGTTCCCTGTGTCAGAGCTGTGTCCGCGGGGTTTTGCAGACCGACGCGAATTTGCTTGGTCACTGCTCGGTCCAAAGCCGAGCTGGCGAGCTCGGGGCAGCTCTGGGATGCTGCTGGAATCTGGGATGCTGAGAGTGCTTCGTGATAAGCTGTTCTGGGAGGCCTGGGCTGTGAGCTCAGTGAGATGAGGTGATGTTTGCCTCACTGAGAGAGCAGAGACGCACAAAGTTCCAGGAGACACTACGTTTTCCTGTTGTCTTATCCAGGGATGCAGAGTCCCTCCCCATCCCAGCTAGAGCTGCCCGAGACCGTGTCCAGATACTCACTCAGAATCAACACTTGATGGTTTTTAAATGTGCTTGAGAGCCTGGATGCCCTGCAGCCCTCCAGGCTCTGACAGGCCCTTTGAAATGTTTGAGATCAGAAGTTGCTTTTCTTCTGGAGAAGACAGGACTTGGAAGAGCAGCTGGTTGTGATGGCAAATGTCCAAAGAGGACAGTCTCGTGCTGGCACGTGGATGGGCTGGATGCACATTACAAGACCTCTCTTCTCTTTGGTTTTATTCGTAGGAATGTGCGGTAATATTTTAATCCCAACGAATTATCCTCTAAGGGCTGTGCTGAATAGAGCAGCTGTCAGTAATTACACAATGAATTCAGGGCACTGGCTGCTGGGCCCAGCACGTCTGGCCTTTAGAACAAATACTCTCCTGGGCAGCAGAGCCAGCAGAGCTGCTTTCCTGTTTGCCTTTGTGTCATGTTGGAGCTCTCCTTTGGCTCACAGTGGGGTGATACTCGATGAGGAGTGATCTCACCCCAGCATCCTGCCCTCAGTGGGAACAGAAATGGGATTTGTCACTTCTAACGTGATGCCTGTTTCAGCGAGAGTGGAAAAAGCTTAAAAGCTCTGGGACTTTGCCACCTCTGATGTATTTGACTGGATCACTGGTGGACTCTGAGTTACTCTGGAAGGAGAAGGGGAGATGAAAGACTCAGACCCACACTCCTTGATGAAGAGGCTGGACCAAAGATCTCCAGCTGTGTGGCACTGGAGGTAGTGGAGCTCTCCACTGTTGGAGTTCCCCTTGATGGGAAAGCCTGGAGATATCCCCACAGGAAGGACAGTGGATGAAAAATCATGCTGAAGTACATCAGAGTACTGACTGTACGTTAGTTAGAATGCCTGCAGGGCTCAGAAATATGTGTCATGTTGGAGATCATGGGATCTCCAACCTCGAATTTTAATTTTTAATTTTTTAAAACTTATTAGAAAAACACTACCAAGAGTATCTTGTGGTTTAGGGCGGTTGGTCTAGGTGTGTTCTTGAGGTCTTCTCACGTGGGTTTGTGTGTTTTCTGATGAACTGAGTGAAGCATTTTCCCAGAAGCATGGCATCAGCTGGGGAAAATCATAGATCCTTTAGTGCCCTGGACTTTCATGGCAGGAGAACATGTTGAGAAACGTGATCTTAGCTTGGGGCACATCACAGAAATGTGCTGCCTTCACCAGGACAGGCTGGACATGGGGGGCGATCTGCATGGAGTCTTTCTCCACTAACTGCTGCTGGTTTAATCGCTTGATCTAGTAAGTTTGAGACAAAAAACTGACTTTTTCTTTTCTCTCCCCACACCCTGAAGACCTGGGACGAGGAGCTGGAACGGTCAGCACACGCTTGGGCTCAGCAGTGCATCTGGGACCACGGGCCCAGCGACCTCATCAGGTCCATCGGGCAGAACCTGGCCGTCCACTGGGGCAGGTGAGAGTTGGGGTGAGAGGGATCATTGCAAAGGGTGATTTGGGGGTCCTCCTGTAGAGACAGCTGGAAAGGTTTGCTCTGATGTTTGTTAGAGCACTGGGGAGATGGGAGAAAAGCTGGGGGTTGTTAGTTGTGATGGTTGTGGTGGTAACGCCTGCAGCCACCTTCCACTGACACTTCCCAGGGAACCAGCACTGATTTGGGCTCCTCCATCCCTCTGGATCTCGGGGTAACACCTCTGTAATACACCTAAAGTCACTCCTTCTTAAGGAGAACAGGCACAGAAGTCTTAACCCTTGCTCGGAAATCTGCTGTTTCTGTTCTGTTCTGGCATCATGCAGAGAACCAGCTGAAGGCTGAAGTTTCTCAGGAGCAATGTCTGCATCCAGCTCAGAATTTCTGTCTGGATTCAGTTCAGGATTTAATTCTCTCTTGCTGTGTTTTCCATAAATATTTATCTGGCTCCTGATTTTTCTTTACTGAAAACACTTGACAGGGTTTTTTACAAATTCCTGGGACAAGTTTTAAACTAGAATCATTAACCCAGTTAGGAAAGCTGACATTAAGGCTTCAAAAATGGATTTTCCTCTCCATCTCAAAGTGAAATTTGTTTATTGTTAAGGCCCTGTTTTTAAGCTAGTTATAGGTTAAACCTGCTTTGCACAGCAAACATTTTGTACTTGCTCAGGAGCCCTGAGTGTTTTTCCCCCATTTCCTGGGTGGAAGTGCAGTTATTTTTGTTGTAGATCAGACAGAACTTGGTGGAAAGCAAAGGAAATTTGCTGGTGTGAAATTAGCCTGATATAAAAATGGGGCCCATTTTTGTTGGCAGAATTATCAGATGATTGGAAAGTAGGGTGGTTAATCCATTGGAAACAAAGTCAAAAGATCGTGCTGTTCTTGGCTCTCCTACCAGTGCTCAGGATGGCCATGGGCTCCTGATGGAGGAAGATCCAATCTTGCTCCCTTTGAGGTCCCTGAGAGGAAAGAAAAATCAGATTTATCTCAGCTTTTTCAGGAACAGGCCATAACTTGATTGCCTCCATTTCCTCTCCTGTAAAATAGAATTCGGAAAGTATTCGCTTCATGACATCATGAGATGGATGTTTTTAAAATACCTCTAATGAACGATTTTTAATGAAAAGTTGGCTGAAAGGATCAGCTCCAGTTGGTAATGATATAATTTGTATTTCTGGCAGCTCGCTTCGTGTGAGCTGTTGAAAGCCATCAAAAGCAGTGGGTTTGGTGCAGTTTGCAGATCACTCTGTTTACTCACTGTGTACCAAGTGTGTAAAATGTGTGTGAGTTTCTGCAGGTGGTTTTGACACCACTTCTGCTCCCCAAAGAGCACAAACAGCACCAGCACTGCCTCAGAGGCAGAGATTACACACAGGGCGTGGGGGGCTCGCTGCAGGGGGAAATTGCTGCCAAAAAAAGGCAGGAGAGGAATGCAGTGCACCAACCACTCCACACCAGCCCCCGGTGGGATGTGAGTGAGGAAAAGCCCACTCACTTTCAAAGGTCTCACAGTATTGACTGTGAGTGAATTTCCAGATTTAGCAAATTGCCCCGTGGTAAAATAGGTCCACGATGGCTTTCGGTTTAAGATGTTTGGCAAAGCCTAACTTCTGTTTACTTTCAAAACACAACTTTCTGCCAAACTAGAAGTTATTTTGTAGTTGTGTGGAAAAGTGAGAGGGCATTTCAGGTCAGCAGCACTTGAGGATTGTGTCAAACCTATAAATAATAGAGTCAGGTCAGGCTGTGAATCTGAGGGAAAAAATCATAGAAACACACAACAGTTTGGGTTGGAAGGGATCTCAAAGCTCATCCAGTTCCAACCACCCTGACATGGGCAGGGACACCTTCCACTGTCCAAGGTTGCTCCAAGCCTGGCCTTGGACACTTCCAGGGATCCAGGGGCAGCCACAGCTTCTCTGGGCACCCTGTGCCAGGGCCTCACCACCCTCACAGGGAACAATCCCTTCCCAGTATCTAATCTTAACCCTTCTTCTTTAATATTTAAAAAAGTTTTTTGGTTTTTTTTGGGGTTTTTTGGTTTTTTTGGTTTTTTTGGTTTTTAAATTTGAAAACTTCTACCAGAACATCCTGATTCCAACTGCCTTTTCTCCCTCAGGTACCGATCTCCAGCATTCCACGTGCAGTCTTGGTATGATGAAGTGAAAGATTACACATTCCCATATCCCCACGAGTGCAACCCGTGGTGCCCAGACAGGTGTACAGGTGCCATGTGCACACATTACACCCAGGTAAGGGGTTTGTCCCCATAGCCCCCACATCCCCCTGATGCCTCAGGTTTTAACTCTTATATTTTCGAATCTTTTATTGCCTAATGTGTAACTCTGAAGTTTCTTGTAGCCTGATAACTCCAGTTCTCTGCTCATAACAAACCTCTCTGGGCCTGCTCTCCAAGGCTGTGCAGGCCCAAAGCCTCTGAAGGGGGGCGAGCTGAGGGGAAATTCCATCATTAGCTGAAGTTTTAATTGGCGAATTTATGCTGATATGCAAATGGACAAAACCTATAAAGGTGTGGGGAACTCGTGACTCGTTGTCCATCTTGGGCTCCACCTTGGGGTCCAGCCTGGAGCCCTTGGCTCCCCAGGGTGCACCTTTGAAGGCCTTTCCAATAAATACCCACCTTTATTCCCTATTCCTGTCCAGTCTCTGTTTCTAGGTAGCCTCTCAAGGCATCACCCCCATGTCTAGATGGGGGTAATTTGCTTATTTTCAGTAACTTCATTTCCCTTACAGATAGTCTGGGCCACGACCAACAGGATTGGCTGTGCTGTGAACGTCTGCAAGCAGATGAACGTGTGGGGCGAGATTTGGGAGAACGCCGTCTACCTGGTCTGCAACTACTCCCCCAAGTAAGGCCGAGCAGCTGGGCTCTCTCCAGCTCTCCCAAAACTGGCAGCTTGCTTAACTAGCTCGGGATCTGGGGAAGAGATTTCAGGCAGTCTAGACTGGTGGTTGTGGCTTTAAATTTTTTCTTTAGACAGCAGCACAGGGCTGGTTCGAAACTACTGAGCGCTGCCTGGAAAACTGAATGAGAGGCTGGGGCCAGGCTGGAGCTTTGATGTTCCTGCCACGGGAAGGGAAAGGAGAGGCAGGAGATGGCCAGGATGGAGCTGGCGTGTGCTGCTGAGCAAGGCTTGCTCTCTGCTGTCAGAGGGTGGGAAGGGATGCGGTGCTGATGAATGCCAAAAAACCCTGAAATAACTGCAGCAGTCAAGATTTCACTAGCTCGACGGTTTGATTAAATTTCAAAATGAAAATCGTATTTCTTGCCTACTACATCCAGGAGAAGTTTACTACCTGGCAATGGCAGTTAATATTTTCTGGTTTAATGGCTAATAGGAGAAGCATTCCCACTCCGAGCCCTTGGCAATTTAAAACTTCAAAACAAAATGAAGTAGGGAAATTGCTCTATGCAAACGGAGTGGCTTGGGGAGCATCTGGCTTCAGGGGATCTTAGTGCAGAATAATGCAAAGGAGAAAGAAGTGTGGGGCTGGAGCTGTCACGTCCCAGAGCCCTCTGGGTGGGTTCTCCAAGCCCCTCTGCCCACGTCAGATGAGCACATTTTCCCCATGGTTTGGTGGGATTTAACGAGGTGCTCCTCGTGAGGGATAACACCATCTCCCACAGAGCCCCCGCAGCAGGCTGGGCCACTTGCACGTCATCCATTCAGGGCTGCTGGATGGAAAAACACTCTGCTTCTGCAGTTTCTGCTTAATCTTTTCTCTCTGGCATCGGTGCACATTGTCCTCATGTAGCCTTATAGGTGGAGACAGCTGAAGGAGCATAACCCAGGAGTTTATAGCCACGGCTTAGCTCCGGCTCCTTCAGCCTTCTCATCCCCTAAAATTTGCAGGACAGCGTGCCAAAAAAGGGCTGTTGTTTCTGGGGACTTTCTTCAGCAAAATGCAGTAATCCATCAATTTATTTCTGTTTACATAAGATCCCGGTGTTTATATTGGAATTTAATATTACAGTGACACAGCACGCAATTTCTTTAAATGTCATTTTAGAGGTGAAACAAGGAGGAACGTCTTTCCTACAAGGCTGGTGGTTTAGTGTTTATTTAGCTGCTCTGGGCCAGGATGATGTCTCTGGTTTGGGGGGTTTGGCTGGGTATTTGGGTGTCTGATGGGTGCTCGTTTCTCCCGTGCTCCCAGGGGCAACTGGATCGGGGAAGCTCCGTACAAGACCGGCCGTCCCTGCTCCGAGTGCCCGCCGAGCTACGGGGGCAGCTGCCAGAACAACCTCTGCCACAAAGGTACCTGCTGCGGGCCTGGGGCACCTCGGAGTTGGGGAGAAGGCTGGAGAAAAAGCCTGGAATCTTCTAATTAGAACCAGCCACGGCTTTGCGCCCCTTTGCATCAGCCATCCTCAATATTCCGACATCAGGGAAATCGTCAGTCAGTGAGAGCAGGAATCCCTGAGCTGCTGAAAAGCTGGAGCTCGGATTCAGCACGTTTTCCTGGTGAAAACAGGGAGCTTGGATGGGGAGAAGCAGCTCTGAGCTTCCCCGGGTTTGGCACGGGAGCTCCAGGGGGTTTTGAGCGGGTAGGAGAGACCCCATCCTGGGGGGTTTGTTTGGGAAGGGAATGTTCTCCAGGGCTCCCCAGAGGCGTCGAGGGTGGGCAGAGCTCGGCTGCCTGCCCTGCTCCCTCAGGGGCTGGGCATGGAGCCTCTGCCTCCCTCCCCACCTCGGTCTGCACAGCTGCAAAATGAACGTAGAGATTCCTGTCCCTTGGGGGATCCTGAAGGGTTTTCCAGACCTGTGAAGTTTTTTTGGAAGAGGGGTCAAAAGAGTAAAACATATTCTTAAGGTGAGCCCTCCAGTGCAGCATCCAGGATCTCCTGGGATCATTTCTCTCCTCCCAAGTGTTTTGCTTCCCAGAGAACTGGGCTCGTTGAAAACAGGGAGATTCCCTGGAGACTTGCCCAAAGCAGAGGTTATTTTGCTGCAACGTTGCATTTCTCATTTTTTATCTTGTGGGGCTTGAGGGAGGACCCCAGGGTGCAGGGGGGCTGCAGCAGGGAGAGGGAAGGGGATGCCCTGATGAAATATGAGCCCTTCAGCAAATTTGTGTTTTCCTCTGGAGGGAAGAGCTCAGTGGGAAACAGAGGAAGGAACACCAGCACTTTTTTCACTAATTAATGGGGATCCCTTCAAATCTTTATTGTAAGATCCTATAAAAGCTGCTTCATGTGCAGAGGAGCAGGAGAGGAGTGTCCTGGCAACAGCCCTGAGCTGCATCCAGTGGGGATTTTTGATCTCCCAGCTGTTTAAAAGCACATCCTTGTCCAGCTAAATCATTCCTGCAAAACATGAACCTGTCTGACTTCCCCACCAGTGGGAGCAGGCTGTAATGATTTTTAATCCCCTCTTCTACCCAGATCACCGTTATGAAGATCCCATCATTGCTGAGACAGATGAGACCAACGAGGTGGAGATTTCACAGGTGGGGGAGCAGAAGCCGGTGCGGTTCCACCCTCGGGGAAACAAGCCCAGCAAATCCACCAAGGCCAAGAAAATCATCCCAGAATCCTACATGAGTAAGACACCACCTTCCTCTTTTTCAGCTCCTATGAGTTTTGAAGCACCTCTGTGGGAAAAGATGTGGAAAGTGATGAGGAGGGTCAGGGATAAAGAAACTGGGAGGATGTTTGAGTGGAGGGGGAGGTGATCTGGGTGAAAATTCACTGCTAGTTGTGCAGAAAGCTGCCAGAAGTGGTGAGCAGAGCTCTCAAAAGCCACTTGTACCTTCTGCACATCAATCTGCAAAAGTTATGTGTTTGTTTCCGTCATTTCAGAGAATCCCAGAATGGTTTGGGTTGGAAGGGACATTAAAGCCCATCCAGAGCCACCCCTGCCAGGGCAGGGACACCTTCCACTGTCCCAGGGTGCTCCAGCCTGGCCTTGGGCACTGCCAGGGATCCAGGGGCAGCCACAGCTGCTCTGGGCACCCTGTGCCAGGGCCTGCCCACCCTGACAGGGAACAATTCCTTCCCAAAATCCCATCCATCCCTGCCCTCTGGCAGTGGGAAGCCATTCCCTGTGTCCTGCCCCTCCATCCCTTGTCCCCAGTCCCTCTCCAGCTCTCCTGGAGCCCCTTTAGCCCTGGAAGGGGCTCTGAGCTCTCCCTGGAGCCTTCTCCTCTCCAGGTGAGCACCCCCAGCTCTCCCAGCCTGGCTCCAGAGCAGCTCCAGCTCTCAGAGATCTCCGTGTCATCCTCTGGCTGACTCCAGCACTCCGTGCCCTCCTTATCTCAATAAAATATCAATGCACCAAAGCTCCCCTCGATCAGTAACAAATTTAGGAAATACTGGGTTTATTTCCCATTTATTTCCCATTTAAAACACTCTACATGCAGCACTTTACCCCCTTCACAACTTTTTTATAGTTTCTTTCCTCTTTATTTCTTGCTTGGGAATATTTCTGAAGTTGTTTGTGGAGCTGCTGGTACTTCCTTCGTTGTTTTCCAACTGCTGTTAATTAAAAGACACTGACTGAGAAAACAAGGTGGGGCAAGCCAGCGGGTCCTTTTCAAGTTTATCTGCCAGCATCTGGAGAGTCTGTAATTAAAAGGAGAAGGAGAGCTCTGACTGCAGACCTCGGGCTGTAAATCAAAGCCTTCAGCTGTCAATTGCAAAGACACCTGTCTCACGTGAAGGGCTAAAGAGGCACCAGCTGCTCCAGGCTGGATAAAATCAGATTTTATCTCGCTGCACCAAAGACATCCAGGAAAGACATGTGGAGGTTGCTCATCTCCGTAGCTCGGGAGCAGGCTGAGCAATTTCCTTTTTAAAAAATGTGTTTATTTGATTTCTTTTTCACCCCAGCACAAGTCATTACCTGTGAAACCAAGATGAGGGACAAGTGCAGAGGCTCAACGTGCAACAGGTAGGGTTTTGTTGATACTTCTTGGAGTGTCGAGGGAAAAATTAATCTAAATATTACTCAGTTCTTGCAAACACAGGAAAGGATGTACTGTGTATTTTTTGAGACTCTCTAGGTAGAGCTCTTTAAGAAAACCCCAAAACCCAACAAAAAAAATCCCCTAAAATTCTCCTAATGCAAACCTTCAGCCAAGCCTGGCAATGAGGTGATTTGGTTGATTTTATTCAGCCATGATGACCCACAGTTTCAGGTGTCCAAAATAATTTAATAAATTTTGTCAGAGTCATTTTTTGAGCCTTTTTCATGCATTCCACTGCTGTCCAAGCCAGACCAATAATTCATGGCTTGTCCCCTCCCAAGCCAGTCAAGAACTTCTGGTTAAGGTTTCTCCAAAGAACAGCACAGTTTATCACTTGGAGAAAAACCAAATCCACAGAATCTAAATATTGGTCGGGCTCTCAAGGAGGGTGGAGCAACTGTTTTAAAAAGCAGCTATTTTGCAATCTTGTTTTTAAACGGGAGAGTTACATGAAATGAATGGAATGACTATTAAATGAAATAGAGTCAAAGTCTGTTTTTCTTGAATTGTTTTTCGCCACCCTCAAAGATACATATCTTTACCAGGTATTTGTGCCCAGCTGGCTGCTTGTACAGTAAGGGAAAGATCTTTGGAACATTTTATTATGAAAGTGTAAGTACCTTTTAATAGCCCGTGGATGTAATTTGTGGGAGGCAGTGGTAATGACAGAAATGGGAAATGCCAGCCATTCTGGTGTAATTTGGCTTTTCATATTCTCCAGTTGTGGTGCTGTAAAATGGTGCTAATAAAGATTATCTGTATTTTCCTCATCTTGGTGTTGAAAAAAGGGAAGGGCTCTGGGAAAGCAAAGTGATTCCAGACGTGATTTTGTCAGGAATTGTCCTTAATGTGGACACCCATGGAAAGTGAGGGATGGCAGCTCCTACAAAGATCTCTTTGTTCATGTGGGCAGCTGCCATCTGAACTGAGACTTTAAATAAAAAACCCAGTTAAATTTTGTAACTAAATAATATTTTGGGCTGATTTGCCTGATCTTAAATTAGTAAGATAATTTGTAAATAAAGCATGGCACCATTTTCCCATCAAAACTACTTTTGGGGTGAAGGAGGTTGGAAGATAAAAGGGTTTTTTGGGTAAAATCCGGGTTTTCTTTCCCTATTCCAACTGTTGGTGCATGACTGCATCACCCATGATGTGTCTTTGCCCTGCAAATTCTGTGACTGCAGACACCCATCCCCTCCAAGTGGCGTCAGCAGAAATATTTTGGGTTTGAATATTTTGTTGAGCACTGGAAATATTTCAGACTGGTCGCTCACTTCCAATGCTGCTTTTCCTCTAAATTGTATTTAAATGTATGGTTTTGTTATTTAAAAAAAAAGCAGCTCACCATTCAAACAGGCAGAGCTTGAAATAATAGTAATAAAAGAATCAGGCCGTGTTGGGAGAGGAAGATTTAACAACCAGATTCCAAAGGAGTGTACTCAGCTTATTTTCCACTTGGTGCTTTGGTGGTGGTTTCATTTCTTCTCCGTTTTTCAAGCAGCAGTTGGGCAGCATTGCTCTGTGAGCGAGATTTATTTGATTTATTTGATTGATTTGATTTATTTCACACACCGTTTATTTATCTCCTGTCAGTCCTCCAGCATATGTCGTGCTGCAATCCATTATGGAATTCTGGACAATAAAGGAGGGCTGGTGGACATCACAAGGAAAGGGAGGACACCTGCTTTTGTGAAGTCCACCAGGAACGGCGTGGAGTCGTTCAGGTACTGCCTTCACCAAAAACTGATGGTATTTGCTTTAAATACAAGCAGATGTTCAGTATTTTTGTTGCTCTTATGTAGACAGGGTGATCCAAGTAATTCTACTCTGCTTGTTTTTTAATAATTTTTTTTTTGCTTGTTTTACAGGAAAAGTAAACCTTCAAACGCATTCATGGTTTCCAAAGTCACGAGTAAGTTTTAAAAGTTGAGAAAAAAAATTATTGTTGCTGGAGTTTTATGGGGTACTTGAAAACATCATTCCTTTCAGGGCTGTTTTTTGTTTTAAGAGGTGGTGTCAAATGAGGTTCTGTACCCCAGCCAAACCCTGGCCTGGTGGTGTAGGGTGATCTAGAACCTTGCAGTGACTGCCCACCCACCATGGGCAATTCCACCACCACCCACCTCATTTCCTGTGGGAATTTCAGAGGAAAATAGGGAAATAGGTGATGATGGGCCAATTGCAGCAGCATCTCCTGGTGATGGACCATGGTGGGGTCCAGACTTCAGCTGCTGATAGTAAAGGGAAATGAAAGCCTCAGTCAAGTGTCAGCACTTACAAAAACTAAAAAAAAAATAATGGCTAATATCCTAGTGCAGTAATGTAATGAAAAACACAATACACGTGAAATTAGTTTGTGACAGTGAGTCACACACTTCTGATGAGCGTATAAATAAACACTGCTCTACTTCTTGAACAATTCCCACTTTCTGAATGTCTTTGAAAAATTCCTCCTACGCAGAATCATCCCTTTGGTTAGATCCACCTCAGCCCCTTGCAGGGAGAACCGGAGGTGTCAGGATATTTGGGCTCCACATCTGGAGCTCTAACAAAACCACGTGTTGGGGATCAGCTGCTTGTCCCTTCTGAAAGCTGTGACCTTTTTAAGGCCACGTTGTAGTGTGGTTGTAGGATTCCTGCTGGAAAGCTGCTCAGCCCTCTCCCAGGATCCTGCTGCTGGAGCAGCTTTGCTCTTGGTGCTCTCAGCTGGACAAGGGTCTCACCAAATGCCTTGTGTGGCTCTGACTTGTGTTTTCTGCAGCAGCCTGAGCTTTTGGGTCTAACAATTTGCCTTTCCACGTTTATCTTGGCAGCACAGACGGTGGATTGTTACACCACAGTAGCTGAGCTGTGCCACTTCAAAAAGCCAGCGAGCCACTGCCCAAGGTAACACAAACCTGCTTAGATTCAGCTTAAACCCGCTCTGTTCTGAGGAGGGGCAGCTTAACAGAGGTGCTGAAGGCCCTGAATTTAAGGGCTGGTGGGAGAAGAACTGATCTGACTGGTTGAACTGGAGGAGGGGGTTGGGAATGGTGTCTTTCCTCCTTCCTCCATACTTTTCTTGGCATCAGAGTAGGAAATGCACGTTATGTTTTTGGATGGCTTCAGTAATGTATCAGCCAGGCTGCACAGTCCTGTCCCAGCACACTCTCATGTGTGAGTGTGCAACTGCACACTCTTTGTCTTTTTCCTTCTGGATTTACTGGGTTTTGATGTGATTTTCCTTTCCACCTTAAAACATGGAAGAAATTTGTTCTGGAAACTGTGCAGGACTGACAGGGCAGGGGGGCACAAAAAAATGCAGAGATTTATGTGCACAGAACCGAGGAAAAATACAGTTACTCCACCTTGAAAGAGTCATAAAAGACCAATCCTCTTCTATTGGTCCAAATCCCTCTATTTGCAGTCCTGCAGCAACAACCAAATGTCATCTGAGGGGAGCGAATAATCAAATTCACTGTTGCCACCTGCAGACCAGATGCAGGCACTTGAAATCTCCCAGGAATGCAGCTCGCCTTCCTGTCCAGCCCTGATATGGGGAATAAATCTGAATACATTGTTTTCTAGGATTTATTGCCCAGCCCACTGTAAGGACGAGCCATCGTACTGGGCACCGGTGTTTGGCACCAACGTTTACGCCGATGTGAGTAAAAAACTTTTCCCTGCACCTCGTGAGAGTCCTGGCCCACAGCTGGGCTCTCACTGGGGTTTAGGGGAGAAATTCAAACTCTCCTGTGGTTATTCCATGTGGGGATGGGCAAACGGGGGGGAAAAGATGGGGTCAATGGTCTTGGGGAGCCCTTCTGCTCTCCAACTCTGATTTATTCTGAAGGACTTGGGTGTGTCACTTCACAGCTCCTCGAGTTGTGGTCAGTGGGTTTGGTGAGCCCTTCTACTCTCTGCCACTGACTTATTCCTAGAGATTTGGGCATGTCCCTTGATGTCCCCAAGCCCTGTGGGCTCTGGCTGTGAAATCATGGTTGCACTTGTTTGCCTTTGGGAAGCATTTTGGGATTTCCAGATGAGCACCAAAGGGCTTTTATTCCATACCATCACACTATAGAGCTGGCATGAAGGACCTTCCTCCACTTTCCTGTTTCTGGGAGATGAACAGATTTTCTCAGCAGCCAGGACAGAGCTCGGAGCAGTGGAAAGAAAGTGTGTGAGCTGGTTTTATGGGTTTGTTTTTCTCAGCTCTGCTCATGAGGATGAGCAGAGACTCGATGCTAAAACTAGGCAGAGTCATTTTCTTGAAATCTCTTAATATTAGGCCTCTAAAAACTGGGTCTCACTGTTTTTCCATTTGCGGGTGCCTGGTTATTTTGGGTTTTTTCCTCATTTACTTTTTTCCATCGGGGACTGTGTTCAGGAATGCCAGCTCCCTGGCTGCCCTGGAGCCTCTAGGATCACGGCTTTTGAAAGCCTGGGGGAAGCAGTCAGCAGGTTGTGGACACCCAGTTTAGGGTCACCCTGGAGCTTTGCAGACTGCTGAGAAAATCCATCCTGCAGGAATCATACAGCAATTTGGGGAAGCAATTTTGAAAGCAACTTAAAAAAAAAAAAAAAACCAAAACCCCACACTATTTTAAATTTTGCTCAAGACCAATTTTTTTGAAGGTAGAGCTGCACAAACAGGTTATCCTGGACTAGCTCACAGGCAAATCCACGGAGCAGCTGCCTCCCCGCAGTCCCTGCCTCCTGCATGCTCCCACCTGCAGGAAATGGGAAATAGTTTTCTCTTTTTTACAGAGGACAAACCTGCCTCAGATCACCCCCAAACAGGGCCTGTGATTACAAGGGTATTAGGTGAGGGGCAGCACCCCAGGCTGGCGCTGCACTGACGCAAAAGGATTAGTGTCCTTTAATGAACCCATTTCCTACCGTCCCTCCTGGGTATTGTTCCACAAACGGGGGCACGGATGGTGGCTCGGGAGAAAAACAAAAAGCAATCATAATAAAAAAGTACTTGGCCACTTCCTCGAGGGTTTGGTTAACCCTTTTTTGGACTGTTGTGCTAGCAGGGTGATGTGGAGGCGCTAGGAAAGCGTTGAAATTGGTTTGAGGTTGGTGGCAAAGGAGGTGAAACCAGCTGGGACAAGGAGTTTGAGGTGACTTTGGATGGTGCTGCAAAGGGAGAGGTGGTGATGCTGGGAATGCTCAGAGTGGGAAGTTGAGGAGGGAAACCACCCCACCACGCAGGGAGAATTTGGGGAAAGGCTTTTGCCAGGGAGCAAGGGCTGTGCAGGATGCTGGGAATTAACCCAAGCCCACTGCTGAGGAATAATTAAAGAGGGCAATGAGCTGGATGAGACAAGTGCTGGTCTTCTGGGAGGGCTTGGGGAAGCCAACGTCCTGTCTAGTGTGGCACCTTCATGGCCCTGGGGGAACTTCTGCTCCAGCTGTGAAGTTATCTGAAGGAAAATGGAGCATTTGGCCCCATTTCCAGCCTGCACTTTGCTTTAAAAAGCAGTTCAGGGAATTGTTCATAAGGAAATTAGTGAGGCTTTGGAACATGGACATAGAGGAGACTTGAATTTTGGGGTAAATGAATAAAATGCAAGAAATATGCAATGGTAAAAGTGGACAGGCCTGGTTCTGGGGTGATCACAGAACCATGGAATGGTTTGGGTTGGAAGGGACCTCAAAGCTCATCCAGTTCCACCCCTCCATGGGCATGGGCACCTTCCACAGACCTGGTTGCTCCAAGCCCTGTCCAACCTGCCCTTGATGCTGGAGCTGTGGGAACACCCAGGGATCTTTATGGAGGTTGTTAAAGAGCTTTTGAGTTTCAAGAGAGTCTGTCATTTGTCACTCTGCCTGGCTCCTGGTCTGACATAATCCTGCAGGGGGAACCCATCCCCATCCCTGCTCAGCAGCCCTGTGGAGCCAGGAAAGAGAACAGCTTCCCCAATGTGAGATAAGGTTTTTTTCCACAGTTGTGCAGTGGTTGCTTGCAGGAGGATGCATGGATGGATGGATGGATGGATGGATGGATGGATGGATGACCCTGTGTGGAAGCAGGAGTTTGTCACCAGAGCAAACCGAGCTGGGAGTCAGCTCTCAGGAAATATAAACTTAATGATTAAACCAGTCACACTAATGAGGAAATTCTGGGTGATTAAGCTCATAGAGAATATTGTTAATGACCTACTCTCAAGTGTGCTGTCATTTTATGCTGTGTGCCCTGGAGCTCTTTTAATCAGGAATTGGTCTCAGAGCATCCCAAGAGGCTTCACCATGGAAAGCTGTTTTGTTGTCCATACTGCTGGACTCCTGAACTTGGAAGGGAAGGCCTTATTCTTGTAATATCTCACCTTCCAAAAGCTCTGCAATCAATTCATCAAAGCACAGCCCGGCCTGGGATGTGAGAGGGCTGGAATCCAACAGAGTGATAAGAGGAGGTTTGGGGTAAGGCAATAAAAAGTCTGTTGGTCAAAGCTTTGAGTAAGCGGCGGAACAGCAAGTCCTGGAAAAAAAAATAACAGGAATGCTTTGAAAAAGAACATTGTTTAGGATGTCTCCCAGTGGAGAGGGTTGCAAATTGATCCAGGACAGTTTAACTTTATGAGCCAGTTTTAGATTTATAGATTTCCCACCGCATATTAGGGTGAATTCACTGCATATCTTCCAAACACAGCATTCCCTTGCTCCCTTGACCATATATAGAAGCAAAACACCAAACTCAGAGAGCTGCCAAGAGATAGGCCATCCAAAGTGATAAATATATAGGGGACAAGGCAGAGCTGCCATATATGGCTGTGAGAGGGGAGCAGCACGGCCGTGTTGTACGTATGCAACGGGAACAGTTGCACTTGGCACTGGTTTTGTGGAACTTGGATTTTTAGCAATCAGGGCGTTTCTGGGGTTGGGATTTTCACCTGCAGCAGTTCCCTGTGCAAAGCTGGTTTTTCCTTTCTGTTCTTCCAGCTTGCTGTATGTAAACCCTGCAGAGAGCTGATGGCCAAGTTTACACGATCCCTCAGCCTTCTCTGCTTTTGCTCCCTTTTCCTGGATGCTTTGGGGGCTTAGTCATCAGCTGTCACTGTTTTGTGTTCCTCCAGCTCTTCTGACTCTGCACATCTGGGATGTGCAGGAGAGAAATTTAGTCTTTCCAGGAGCATTAATCTCGCTCCACACTTGGTGTTGTCTCGTGGGGTAAGGCAGGTCCAAAAACTGCAGTGGTGCAAAGCCAGTGGGTGCAGCCCTCCTGTCTTTCCTAGAAAGAAGGATGTGAACTCTCTCAGATAATTAGTGGTCGTTTACCTCAATTCAGGAGAAGCATTTCCTTCCCAAGGAACTGTGTGAATAACCTTTGCTGAGGTCACTAGCACAGGGTTTTGCCTCAGAGGTTTCCCTGGTGCAGACCCAAGAGACACTGGCTGGAAATTTGTCCTCAATTCAGTCTTGGCCCTGGATAAGATGGAGAAGTGTGGGTTTAGACTGGATATTGGGAAGAAATTCTTTGCTGTGAGGGTGGGCAGGCCCTGGCACAGGGTGCCCAGAGAAGCTGTGGCTGCCCCTGGATCCCTGGGAGGGTCCAAGTTTAGGTTGGACAGGGCTTGGAGCAACCTTGGAGCAATCTGGGGTAGTGGGAGGTGTCCCTGCCCAGGGTGGGGGTGGAACTGGATGAGCTTTAAGGCCCTTTCCGACCCAAACCACTCCATGATTCTGTGATGATCTCACAGGTGCAGCTCCACCTCAGAATGATGGAAAGGCTTTTTGTCCTCTGTGGTGGTCGTGGATTTTCTTTCACCCAGGCATTATGACATACATGCAAGCTCTAGTCCCTGGTTTGTCCAAAAGAGGGACAAAATTGTTTCATACCCTTTCTTTTTTTTTATTCCCTGCTTTTCTTGGTGCTTATGAAGTTGATAAATCTTCATATTTAAAATAGAGACAGTGTGTAAATCAAAACACTAACTATTTTTCAGAGCTCCAGTATCTGCAAAACTGCAGTGCACGCAGGGGTCATTTCGGATGAAAGAGGTGGCTTTGTGGACGTGATGCCTGTAGAAAAGAAGAAAACTTACGTTGGCTCCCTAAAGAATGGCGTCCAGTCAGAGAGGTGGGATTTTTTTACTTTGTACTTCCCTCTTCTTTCCCACAGAGGGTTCAGGTTCCTGTGAAAGGTGGCAGAGATTGTTAAGCCTTGCTTGATTTCCTTACAGCACAAGTCCATATTAATGCATTTTAGTCCATATTAATGCATTATTAATGCTTCAGGAGATAAGCACAGGTATTTTCAGTGTTCAGCCAGGGTCATGATTTGGGGTTTATCATTTGGATTTCCATTCAATTCAGGGGTGTGGGATTATTCTGTGTTTGTTGGTTCTCGTCCTCTATTCTCTTTGAAAGCAGCATGAGTAAATTGACCTCTTGAGACATGATCAAACACATTTTGAAGATGAATTTGCCACCCTTGTAATTTTTTTGTAGTGTCTCTTGGGCCAACCTTGTGGGTTGCAGTGACCAATTGCAAATCTGTGCTTCCAAAATTCTGCACCTCCTGATGGTCATCACAAAAATCAAGTCACAGCACGTCCAATCCTTTCTAAATTGAAACTTTACTTTCAATCTGTTTAGTATTTTTTCAGGTATTGGTGCGATGGCACTGATTTCTCAGAGCTATCTTTGCAAATATAGAATTTCCCACAATTAGGGGTGTTTTTGGTCACTGCTTACTCTGTCTGCTCTGTGTAGTTCTTCTTTTATGAAGATCATAAGAAATTCTATCAAGTTTGCTGGCTTTATTCTAATAATGAATATTCCAGAATGCTACAGAGCATCTCAGGAAATAAAAACAGGCTAAGACAGGAAAGCTACAGGTGTTAAATATGGGGGTTTCAGTATAGATTATCAGGGTCAGCATTTTCCAATTCGATAAATTGGATTTAGGTGAAAACCTTCCTGTTCCTTTGAATTTTCTCTCTATCTCAGTCTTGCTTTCACTTATCTTTTATACTAAAAGACCCCTTTTTACTGGGATGGCAAACTGTGCCCTGGCTAAGAATAAATCCCAGCACTCACAGTGCAGATGAGCAGCCAGTGCTGATCTGGGAGGTGAGGGAAACCAGAGACTTTCTCACAGCAGGGATGAAGATTTGGAAAGTGTTATTTACACTCAGCAATAAGGAACAGCTCCATGCTGTGAGATCCACCAGACAGTGAAATAGCTTTTCCAAGATTAAGGTGAAGATTTTTCCAAGATTAAGGTGAACACTTACCCTTTAGAACACTGGAAATAGCCTTGGGTAAAGACACACACCCAAACAGGGATGGGAGAAGATTGCCTTTAGTATTTACTGAGTCCTTACCCTTGTTACAATGTTTGTTTTGTGGGAATATGAAATTTTGTATTTTTCCTGGGTTTTTTCAGCGCAGTAGGACCTGGGAATAGAAACACCCCCTCTCCCCATGCACACAGCCATCCCCAGCAGCTTGGAGTCAGAGCACCTGGGGACACCTCTGCAGAGTGAAAATGAATATCCATATTTATTGTCATTTAACGTGAGCTGATCTGGCTATTCCCTCTGCCAGTTCTAGGAGCCAAGCCAGACAGACCCTGGGGGCCTGCCAACCTATTTTAGAACTGTTTTTTAAGGAAAACATATTCTTCTTTATGCCTGAAACTCTGCACAAGGGAGCACAGTGTTCCTTGGATAAAAGCTAGGGCTGCAAGAAAGTCTCTTGTCTTCCAGCTCCTTTTGTTGGCATTAGCACTACAGATTTGGATGGAAAACATAAACAAAAGGTGAAACCATGGATTTGTGCCACTTCTTTTTCATCCTTTATCTTTCTCCTGCTCCTGGCAGGAAAGAGATAAGAGAAATTCCGAGTTGCCTGTTTGGGTCCTGCGGTGTCTTCATTTGGTTCATTCCGTGTTTGTTTTCTTTTCCTTTTCTTCGTCTCCAGCTTGAAGAACCCTTCGGATGGGAACGCTTTCCGGATCTTTGCTGTGAAGCAGTAAACCCCCAGGGAAGGTGCAGGTTTCTTTGGAAGAGCCTCTGCTGATCTCCAGAGACGCCGCAGCTCCTCTGAACGGCATCAGCTCTGCCCGTACCCTCCTTGCCGATCTCCTTCAGGGAATTCCAAAAGAAAAGGGGAAGAAAAAAAAAAAAAACCTCCCATAAAAAAGACCCCAGGTTCTGACTCAGCTGTTGGCATCTCATCGCACCCGTGCAGCGTTGTATCTTTTCGTCTCGTGTTTTTGTTTCTCTAGGGGCATTCAGCGACCATAAACTGTTCCAAGTTTCGTTTCACCAGAGGTGTTGCTATGCAGAAGGGCGGTGGCTCTGTGTGCAGCAGATGCAGGGATCTCAGCCTGGCCCTGGATGGTGTTTTTGGGGTGTGAAGCCTCTCCTGGGATGGGTGTGAGGATGAGCGTGGCCCAGCAGACTCAGGAGTGAGCGGCTCTGGACACTCTGAAATGCGAAACTCGTTGAGAAGTTGCATCGTTTGGGGAGAGGATGGGCTTGGATGGAGTGGTTTTGTGGATGTTGGATGGTTTCTGTGCAAAAGAGGATAAAATGTGGTGTTTTCCCGTGCAGCAGCACTGCTGTGGGAGGCTGCTGGGGCACCATGGCAGGCTGCCCCCAACCATGGGGCTTGGGGATGTTCTTGGCAGCCAAAATCGAGGTTTTGTGGGCCTGGAGCAGGGTGTGAAATGGTGGCAGAGATCCTCGCTGCAGAAAACGAGGCCACCAGGTAATCCAAAGAGCAGGTTTAGTGTTTGCTGGTCAAACACTCCCAGGTATTTTGCGAGTCTGGCAACCTCTGAGAAGTCAGAGAATCGGGGCTCCTGTGCTGGCACATCTCATCCTATACTCCACGCCATAACTTCAGTTAAATGCAGTGTATTGGTTTATACAGCAGTGCTGGTTGTTTTATAGTAGCTAAGTAGTGATAAAATTAATCTTATTTCTGCTAGGAATGGTTGCATTTGTAGGAAGCAGGTTCACTTTCCCTTTGTGAAGCTCCTTGTGGTTTGTGCAGTTCTGAGACTTCAAAAATATGGCATAAATTGGGGTAGATTAATTTTTCCTGTCCAGTTTATTAAGCCAACAGATCCCCACTTTCAGTGTAAATGCTGTACTTGTGAGCATTTGATATCCAGGATGGTGGGTTTTGCAAAACTCAGAGGTGTTATAATGATGTTATTCCATATTTAGATATTTTTGCCTTGACATGCACCTAAATGCATTTCAAAGCTAAGAGAAGGGCTCAGCTCGACCTGCTGTTTTAAGGCAGAAGGATTTTAAGGATTTTAAGCATTTCTCTGCTTTCTATTGGAAATGAGTTTTTAGAATTGATCTAAACACAAATCTGGTGGGTTTTTGATACACACACATGCAGTAACTTCATCAGTCATGACAAGACAAAGTCACCAGTAATTCTTCTGTTCTTGTAAATGCACAGTCCTTCTGCTCAATAACTGAACTGTAATATTGGATAACAAGTGGGGGAATATTTCCCTCTATTTGGCAGATGTCTCACAGCTGCTTTTACGCCCAGAACATGTTTGGTTTAATCCAGACAGATGTAAGAGCCATCTCATCAAGCTCTTTCAAAACACAGACCAAAAGCATTTATAAGATTAAACACTTCCTTAATTCCGTAAACACCATGAAATCAGCAAGGAAATGACATTTAAATGACATTTATCAGTTTGTCTTGACCTTGGGGATTATTTCTCCTTAAAATCTGAATATGGAAAGAGACCTTTTGTAAAACCTGAAATTGGAGCTGCTCTGCATTGTCTCCAAAAATACTGCACAGAAACCCTACTTTTGGGGTGGATAGAGAGAAGTGACTCTTCGTGTCCTCTTTGTTTATGTACTATCATCTTCCAAGGTGTACAGTATTGACTTTAGATGGGAAAACGGAGCTCTTTCTTTTTCTTACTGAGTAAATGATGCTAAAAACAGCTGGAACATATCCTAGAAAAGCTGCTGGTTGGGAGCGTTTGGGATGTTGGCAGTGAGGAAAAGCTTCCCTGTTTGTGCCCACTGTGAAGCCTTGGGGTGTGCGTGCTCTGGGTCAAGCCCACCCAAAACTGCAGCGAGAATCTGGGGCATCCTGGGCCAAATGGGCCATGGAATGAATTGGAGAGAGTGAGAGATGCAGTCAGGTTCATGGGGACTGCAAGAGCACACAAAACACCCCGATGTTCACGTAGGGTCCGCGGAAATCACGGATGGAAGGTGATGGGAAGAAATGTGAGGGCTCTTGGGGTAAAACCCAGGGGATTCCTGTGAGCACATAAAAATCCAAACAGCTGGGGATGTACCTAGGTGACGGAAAGGGGACAAGGGAAGGGTTCTTATTCCAACAGAAATATCCTAAAATGCTTAATTCAAGTTACAATTGCGTATTTTTGTCTTCAGCCAACTGGTTTGGACTTCTAGAGACCGATGTTAATTTAAGTCTGTATCTGTTTATTTTTATATTTGTTGTACAAAAGAGAAATTGTGACTTTACTACACAAATATTTTTCGAGGTCCTGGGTGCTATTAATTTAAACATACCTCCACCAGAATTAGGGGTGATCAGGTCCTCCAAGGCAGTCATGACCTATCAATGACTTGCAATCATGTGTGCTAGCTATTGGTAAATAGGTGGGACAGTACCAGTTTTTAGCCAAATATTGACAGATCTTATTTCTGATACCAAAACACTTCTCAGCCTGCTACATTTCAGTGCAGCTTAAAAGATGCATCACATCTGTATCTCACCAAGCCCCTTCCTCCTCAGCCCCAGCTCAGCAGATTTGTAGGCACCTGCAGCATCCAGGTGTAGCCTGCTTAAAACCTGGCCGAAGCTGATCCTGCCTGGTTGTTCTTTTCCAAAATCTGGGATTTGGAAGCAATGACGTTGTCCTTGCAGAATATCTGGGTCTGCCAAATCTCCAGGAAACACAGCCAGGGTGAAATCCAGGGGGAAATCTGCTGTGCTGGGGGGCCTTGGCTCCACTCATTCCTTCTTTCAAAGACCTTCAGCCAACAGCTGGTTGAGGAGGCTCCAGTTGGTCACTTGTGCAGTCTAAATATTTAGGTAAATATTTAGGGCCAGTTCATAGAGTTGCTTTTTTTTTTTTTCTATGAAAAATGGTGTATTTTACTTCCTATGTATAAAAGTTACTTGTAAATTTTTGTGTGCCTTTGCATGTTTATCAAGGGGCCGTGGTTGTTTATAAACTAGATTTTTTTTTTTTTCTAAATACCGAATTGTAAAATATCTTTCCTCCCTACCCCTCCATTTTCTTTTGATTTCTGAATTATTTGTGAAATAAAACCTTCCCAGAATGAATACTTCCCTTGTCTTTAATGCTCTGCCAGAGCTGGGTTTGTGTTTAGAAGAGCTATTTGGGATTACTCCTGGGAACTAGACCATCCCCTGGAGACCCCAAATGAGATTGGGATGTGCAAAGCCTGTTCCACAAACAAACTGCCCAGTACCCAGGCATTAAAACTCAATCTTTACCCATCAAAATAAGTGGTATTCTTTAGTGAAACATACTGAGAGTAAGGGAAAATCACTGCCTGTCTTTAAATCCCTGCAACATAAGGGTTGAATATTAATAATTTAATGGGTTGGAAATAGTGTTTAATGAATTAGTGCTGCAAAATACAAGTGAGGTGAACTCCTCCCCACCTGAGCAGGCTGGTGTGAATTGTACCCTTATTTTATGAAAGGAAAAGTATTCAGATTTTGTAATTCCCTTTGAAATTTTCTCCAGGCTCATCCTTGCTGACAGCACCACAAATCAAACCAAGTTGTTTCCTGGTAATCCAACCCCATTTGGTTAAAGAGCAACACAGGGAGGTTCCTAACTCAGCCTCAAGCAATGAGCACCAGATGGGTTTTGACCAAAAACGTGGGCTGGGCCATTGCACGGGGTCCTGATTGACAAGGCCATGAAATTTTGTGTTTTCCATTACCTATACAGCAAGATCAACATTAAATCCAGAGATGTTTGCATTACTCCAAGGCTGGGCTGATGCAGTTATGGCTGAACAGTATTTCCCTGTAAATCCCAGCCTAGGACTGATGGGATAACATCATTATTGCTCTGCCAGTGATTTTTGTCAATTGGAAATTTCATGGCTCCTGTGTGCTGTGCAATTCCAAACTGCCCATTTGAATTTACTTTGTGATTTCATTCCCCTGTTCTTACTGCTGCAGAAATATCTCCTTCACTGAAAGTATTTGGGAAGATTTTCATAAGCAGAGCTTAAAGGTAAGCAGAGAGGGGGATTCGGGCTGATGGTTATTGTGGGGTTGATTAGAGCATCCTATTAATGGCAACAGTTGTTTGATATCCTATTTGGTGGTGCCATAAAATGCCTCACTCTGTGATTTGAATCAGGATGATCTTTAAGCTCCCTTCCAACCCAATCCATTCTGTGATTCCATGAATTCTGTGGTAAAATTTAGGTCCTGGTTGGCCTAGAGAGCAAAACAGCATAACACTGATTTAGGGCTGAAGCCAATCCATCCTTTGGGTTAGCTTCCCATCCTTTGACACTCTCTGGATGTGTCTCCTCCTGCCAGAGCCATGGGCTTTGTCCTCTGCTCACCCACCAGAAGCTGGTGTTGTCACCAGTGCTGTGTGAGAGCACGTGGCAAACAAAGCTGTGCCTTCCTCCTGTACAACAGCCATGAAAACCAGGTAAGGGAAGGTTCAGGGCAAAACACAGAGGCAGGAGAAATATGAATTCTTTTTTTCCCAGCTGGGGTGGGATCCAGATTCTGCTTTAGCTGAGAAGGCACGAAAACTAGAAAGCTGAAGGAAAGTCAAGGGAAAGAGAAACCCCCGTGGATTTGAGGGTGGCAGATCTGATCAGCCCTGTATTCCCACATCGCTGGGAATCCTTGGGGATCCACCAGCAGCCGGGCTCTCCCTGCTTGCTGCTTCAGGGAGAAATATCTTGTTGCTGGTTGTTTTGCCTTCTGCTGGCTGCTCCTCAGCCCGTGCTGAGCTCATCAGAGCCTATGTATAGCACGGGCATACCTCGGGGTGGGTGTCCTTCCAAAATCCCACAGTCATTTATAGGATGCGCCCCGATGTTTCCAAAGCCACTTCGCAAACGATGGGGTTGGCTCTCATTTACACTAAGGACCTACTTTAAGGCACTTAGGAGGCATTTATGCCACTTTAGGGTGTGGAGAGAGCAGCGTAAAGAAGCCTCAGTGTAAAGAGAAACCACCCTTCTATCTTGTTGACCGTGGTTAAAATTGGGTTAGGGAGTTAAGTCAACAGACAAGGTCTGCCTTATGCAGCTCGCTCTGCTCCTCACCCTCGGTGCCACGGCAGCAGGGAGGGCTGCCCACACTGCCCCCCACATGTCCCTCACACAGCCCAGCACATGGCAGGGAGATCAGGTGTCAAAAGGAATACGAGGGTATTTATAGCGGGAGAAAAGTCAGGAGGCTCAGGTGGAATATGAGAGCTGAAAGCTGAAGGGAGCAAAATAAATTCGGAGCTCTGGGATGTCTTACAAGGGCTGCTTCTGTCAGGTTTGGGCTCCTGTGGTTTAGGGAATTTTGGGTGACCGTGACCCCAGGGGGGACCTGCCAACACATACAACTGTCCTGAGAAGTGCTGGACTGCTATCCTGAATTTTCATTTCAGTAGCTGCCTCAAGGCTTGGTTCTGCACATCTCTCTTTTGCACGTGTTGAAGCTGAGAAAACACCACCTATGAACTAAGCCCAGGGGCCAGAGGAGAAGTTTGGCAGAAACAAATCTCAAAAGTAGCCTAATTTCCTTCTCCACTAGCCAAGCTGGCTCTGTAAGTTTGAAAAAAGAGGGTAAAACCCAATTCAGATTGACTGTGGGAGGGGTATTCATACCATCTTACTTGAAGTGTTTGTAATGAAAATATGGTTTATATCAATGCAGGGAGCTCCAAAACTGCATCAGCACCTGTGCTGGAAGAAAGAGGCTGCAAAAATCAGGTGACACTTGGAAGAGTACAAGTACTAATAAAAGATGGAGACCAACCAGTAGGAAATAGCTCAACATAACTGAGACAAATTAGAATCAAAAGCATCACATTACTGCCAAGGAGATAAAAGTCATTTCAAGTGTGAAAGGAGGGGCACGATCAGCAAGGCAGGTGAGAAACATTTCGGCTTTGCTTTGTTTGTTCAGGTCTCTGGTGCAATGTGACAATGTCTGGGTTTGCACTGTTACTGCCTGGAAAATACTCAACTGGCTGTGGGAAGTCCAGGAGGAAAGAAAGAGAGGCCTGAGAGCTAAAACAATTCCTGAGAAAGCAGGAGATATCTCTGAGGATGAAAAAGGTGAGGAAGAGGATGCCTGAAGTGTGTAAAGGTACAGTAAAAGGAGAGAGGGTTCTTCATGGCCAAAAGGGCCCCACTGGGAAGGGATGGGGTTAAAATGTAGTAGGAAACACTGAGACCATTAGTAAAGGCTCTGATAGGAGCAGATTATCTGTGTGGTCTTTTCAAGCCCTAATTCCAGGTTTTTAAGAATATTCTGGATGGCAGCTCCTAAAATGAGATCCTGCTTTGAGTGGAGGATGGACTAAAAAATGTCTTCATGGCCTCCCAGGTATTTTTTTCTATAATTTTCAAGGTTAAAGGAAACATTCTATCATGTGGGAAGGGCTATCCTCTGTTTGGAGCAGGGAGCACAAGCAGGGACTGTCATTTTTCCCTGAGTAGAGATGACCTGGCAGAAGTGGCCTGGGTAAAGGTGTGCAGGGCCATGGCAGCACGGACTGAGATGATAAAAATGAGTCATTGCTCTCCTAACTCTTTGTTGTTCAGGTGGGTTTTTTTGGTTGTTTTTTTTTTGTTGTTGTTTTTTTAAGCCTTTTGGCAGGAAAATTATCTTTAAGGCACGTTTGACCTGTGGCAGTCATGTCTGAGGTAAAATACTGGGGACAACCCTCCAAAAAGGCTGCTGTGAAATGCTGGCAGGGGGTGATTTGGGGCATCCCCTGGGGGTGTCACTGAGCAGAGTGACCCAGACTGGGTCCTGGCTGCTGCAGGGCAGCACAGACAGAAGGCACCTCGTCCCATGCCAGGCGTGCAGCACCAGCTGGGGACAGGCTTGGGGTGGGGACAGGGAGACCGTGGAAATTTTCTCATCTGCAGAGTCATGAAACCATCTCGGGCAGCTGGGGGCAGCTGGCCAGCTCAGCAGGCTGCGTGTGCCTTTCCAAAAACACGAGGGAAGTCAAGCTGCCCCAAACCCTTACAGCAAAACAGATGCAGGGAGCTGGGAAGCCCAGGGCTGGACGATGCTCTCCTCGGGAACAGCTTCATTATCAGCCAACAATGATCTCTGCAAATCCAAAGCACTAAATAGGGGTTTGTTTGGACACCGACCATTTTAACGAGAGCAATAAAATTATGAAAACACCCAAGTTTTCATGAGCTCCAAAGATTCGAGTCTAGACCAAGAAAAGGACTTTAGGAGCCAACTCTAGCTGACGTTGTGGACAGCTCTGGATGCAGTTCCAGAAAATGCTTGTGATCCAGTTTTAAGGAGAGTTACTGGAAAAGGGGTCAGGCCCTGTCCCCTTGGCCATGGGCACGGTGTGGCCCAACAGGGGGCTTGGAGTGGATGGTCCCCTCCACCCCGGGTGTCCTGCACTGACGCAGGAGAAAGTTGTGTGAGGTCTCTGCTCTTCTCTTATATAATCCATGACTTCAGATAAAATTAATGCCAAGTACCCAAAAAAGGGATTGTGTCTGTGCTCCCTCGCAGCCTCTTCCCGTAATCCGAACACAGCGTTCGACTGTGGCAGTTTTGCCAGTAAAATGGAGGTTTTTCCTCTGCCGTGGGATCTGGATTTAAAATTAGCTGTGTCCCAGCAGGGCCATCCCTGCCAGCCTCAGTGCTCAGCCTTGGAGGGTCAGGGCCTCAAAAGAGCCCAGCAGCCCAGTTTAAACAGTGACCAGAAAAGTTTGTTCAGGGAGGGCTCCCTGGCCGTCAGCAACAGGAGCCTCCGTTAGCTCCTACGTCGAGAAAACAGTCAAACTTTATAAAAATACCTCCTAAAGTAAATACCAGTGAGTCACAGATACTAAATATTAATAATGCATGCATTGGGAGCAGAAATATCAGCAGGACCTGTCAGGCAGGCCTTTTTAATGTTCAATATTACAGAATTGGGTATGTGTTCCTCTATTTTTTACATTTTGTTTGTGTGCCAGCCTTTCCCATTTGAGAGCCAGGCTTGGAGCTGCTCCGAGGCCTTGGGTCGGTGGAGCTGGTTGGAGTCTCAGTCCCACGAGGGGAGAAACTTCCCTGGAAGGGACCCAAGCAGGGAGGGGATTGAGCAGCGCTCCTCATCCGAGGGTCAGTAATGGGGCATTCCCAGGGAATTCGAGGGTCTGACTCCATAATTGCAAATTACAGGTAAATGAGGGGTTTTTTTGCATTGACTGACCTTTAGAAGAAAAAAAAAAAAATCAACCCCAAACCAACCACATTATTTAAACTTTATGCAACTACCCAAACCCCCAAAGCACTTTTGTTTCATTAAGGATCAAAATGGAGTGAAAGCCGATCCTCACTTTTGTTGTGAGGCAGTTTTAAGTAAAAAGTGGTTTTGTTGATCAAAATATATTACAAAAAAATATTAAAAATATGCTGAGTTTTAAAAAGTGAAATTGCAGTTATTTCAGTAATTTCTTTTAATGTTTGAAAGTGTGGCTTCTTAAAAGCTTGTTGGCACTGCAAAGCATTAATGAAAAAATGTAATTAATTTTTTTGTTTGGTTTTTTTTTATTTTCCCATGGTGTTTCATTGGCATTTGCTGGCTCATGCAGAGACTGAGTTGCTGTCTGGGTGAAGAGAGGAGCAATTTTTTTCTGTTGAAATTGAGAAGGAGTGTCAGCTGAAAAAACCTAAGAGGTTCCAGACAGAACTGCAAAGGAGAAAGGCTTTTCTTGAGGAATGGAGCTAAAGGAGGAGTGAAGAACGAAGAGCCATGACAAGGACTCAAACTGGAGCCTAACACCTTATTTTTGAAATCTGAGGGCAGCTTTGCTGTGTACTTTGAAAGCCAGTCCCCAAAATCCAACGGGTGAGTGGAAGACGGAGTGTGAGGTGATCCTGATGCTTTGAACCCCCTCAAACCTATTTTCCTTTTCTTCCCCAGAAGAAAAGTCTTTTATTCTGCCCGTTATGAAGGGCTCAGTTTCATCACCAGTAATTCCATGACGCCGTGCCCAGGCTCTGCAGCCCATCCTGCCAAGCCTGCTGCCACTTAGGTGGTCCCAAATTACTTTTTGCTTCCATTTCCTCAGCTCCTTTAAGCCAAACCCCGGCTTTGGAGGACTCTGTGCAAGCTTTTAGCTCTGAGCAGTTAATTCATTAATTAGCACATGCATTAGCTCAAAGGGCTGTAGCTTTTTGGTCCCACGAGTCCGTGGAGGTGGAGGTTCTTTTCCAGGAATGGGGAATGGATGTTCCTCTTCACATTTTGCTTTTTGACCCAGGAGTTGATCCAGTGGAAAGAGAAAAGGGACACTGTGGCTGTAGGGAGAACGTTTCCTACGGAGCTGTGGTGGCACAGAGATTCCAGCAAGGACACATGGAGCCAGTTTTCCTTTCCTCTTAGCCTGAGGGTCTCAAGGGTGTAGGACATACATCCATGTCCTGCAAACTTGCTCCAGACAGATTCTCACGTGGTGCTGAAATTGTCCAGAAATGCTGAGGACACATTTCTCCCTTCCCTTGAAAGCACCTGGAAGAGTCTGACTATGGGCTCTGCCTTCTTCCAGGAAAACCATCTTCTGTGGGATACCAGAGGGTGCCATTCCTCCAGCTCAGTGCAATGGCAAGGAAATTTTCTCACTAGGAAAAGACAGCCACAAGCAGCCCCGCTTTTCCTGAGCTAACATTTGGGTTTTCTGGAAATTGTGGGCACCATTCCAGCTCCGTGGCTGGGCAGACAACACAGCCGTTGTTTCCACCTCTTCATATCAACGGCTTCCCAGTGGACTTTCCTCAGGGAAAATGAATGGAACAGCTCACTCAGCTGGTCAAACAGCACAGGCAGCCTGGAAAACTGCCAAGGATGACAAGCCTGGATAAAAGCCTGGCTCCTGTTGTTACAGCAGCCATAGACACCGTTGGTTTTCTCTCGGACAAGCAGAAGGGTCCCTTGAGCTGCTCCATTTGTAGACCCAGCTCGAACAGCCCTGTGCTGAGGGGTGCCTTGCTGGGGTGCAGTGAGATTTTGTGTCTTGATAACCTGCATCCCACCCGTGGGAGCATCTCTGGTTTGGTGGATGGGTGAAGGAGTCGTTCCCAGAGCTGGGGGTGTGCAGAGCAGAGGGAAATAAATCCTATTCCCACCCACACCTCTGACCTCCCAGCCCTCTGGGCACGGTGGTTTTGGCAGATGTGAGTTTCTCATCAAAGCCCCGCTTAAAGCTGAGCTCTCCTGTGCCTTCTCATTATCTCCTGTGATCTCTATCTTTAATTAAAGGCAGACCTGAGACCCCTGGGACTTGCACAGCCCCAACCTCCCTACCTTTGCATTCCCTCTCCTCTCCCAGGTGGCAGAGAAGGGCAGGCAGGGCTGTGCTGGGCATGGGGGACAGTGGTGGCAGCAGTTGTGGGCACAGGCTGAGCTCAGGGAACCCCCTCATGCTGATGGTGGGGGAGGTTTTTCCTGGGAAAGGAGGGAGACAAGAAAATTATTGGAAGAGGAAGCAAAAATGAGCCACAGACTTGTTTTTAATGAGTGTACTGAGAATTACTGTAGATTTCAACATCTGTTTAGACTGGACAGGAAGAGGGTATTGCAAAGGGTGTGAGGATACAGATCCCCTTTGAAAAGAAATCAAAATCCTGTCAGGATCTCATTTATGGAACTGTTAACAGGGGCCTGAGCTGGTCATTGCAGGTCTGCTCAGAGTTTGCACATGAACCCCAGTTCTGCACAAATCAGAGGCTCCTAACCAGCCATGCAGGAAAATGTAGATTTTTTGGAGTGGTAGCATCTTTTGGAGGATGTCTTTACAGATGAACGATTTCCACCCTGGCAGAAGCAGGACAGGAGATGGCACCAGACCATGCCTCTGGGTGCTGATGGGGGTGCTGTCCCCTCTGGCATTAAGAAAAATTGTGGGAATGCTGCTGAGGGAATCCATGGGGCTGTGGGAAGAGGGTTGTAACACCGGCTCACTAATTTTCTAATTAGAGGCCATGAGTGGCCCTCACGATTTGTTAAAGGATATTGCACAGAAATTAAAAAATAGGGAAATGTGTCACAGGAAGCCCGAAGGCTGGAACCACAGCTGCGTAATTCTTCCTCTGGAAACTGCACTGTGGATTTTCGAATCGTGATGCACCGCTTGGTCACAGCCACGCACTGAACTGAAACTGTCCTGCTGCTCGTTTCCTCCCTGGTTTTATTGAGCTCTGCCTCAGGCCCATTGTTGAAATAGCTGCGGAGTGTTGGTGGGCTGGTGTGGAGCAATGTCTGGGCGGTGTCACGTTCGAGGGAAGTGTCTGGCACAGACGATGCCCTCTGGGCACGGCAGCACCTCTTCCCAAACACATCACCCTCGTTAAGCCCCATCAGTGCCAGTTGAGTCAGCGGGTGAGGGGATGGTGTCACACCTTCTGCTGCAGCCTCATCCCACGGTGCAAGCCCAATTTTTGGTGTCTGAACCTGTTTTATGGCAGGAGCAGGATTTACGGGGCAGGAAAGGAGGCTCCCATTCCAAATCCAGAACCAAGGCATTGTGAGACGAGGCCTGGGATGCACAGCAGAAGCAAGAAGGACATTTCCAAGTAAGTCTGGACTTTGGGGAACAGGATATGAAAGCGATGGGGCTGGTGGGTTGCATCCTCTTAGATCTTCTGTCACTCTTCTGCCCACACGAGCTGGGACAGTTGTCCCCAAAGCTGTCATTGTGACAGGGCTTAGAATTAGTGCTTTAGGGACATGGACATAGTTTCCTTAGTGCTGGGTATTTCCTGACAAGACAGGAGGGAATAAAATGAACTTCCACGAAGAGAATCCATGTTTTCATAAAATATATATCAGAAAAGAAAGCAAGAAAGGCTCAAGGGAACATAACAGAGCCACTGCAATTCTTGACTGTGTCTAGAGCAGACATGAATTTCTTCCTGGTGTGCCAGGAGGTGAAATCAGCCACCAAGAAATGCCTGTCAGCAGGACAGTGTTGCTCCAGGCCGGTGAGTTATGGATTCTGGACAGGAAGGCTGGGAAGAAGAAAGGTTGCTCGTTTCCTTATTAATAATGCCAATTGTTCCCTTCCAGCAGCAGGGAAGGCAGGCGTGGAACATCTTTCCAATAACGTCAGGGATGTGATTGCATTGTTTGCAGCCCCCTTTGGCTGATTCAAGGTTTCCAGTGCTTGTGCCTCATCACAATAAAAGCAGGAGCTGCTCACATCCTTGTCCACCCAGAGGAGCCAACCTTAACCAGGAGCTTTCAGAGCCAAAGAAAGGAGCTGGAGCCGTGTCCTGAGCCACAGGAAAGGCAGCCACGTGTTGAAGCTTGCTGGATTTTCCTTCATTGTGCTTTTGCTCATGTTGGATCCCTGTGCACAGCCTGACTCATGGCTTTGGGAAAGACAGAAGTCAGTGTTGCCTGCTCAGAAATCCAACTGCTTTCAATTCACCCAAACCACCATGCTGGAACTCTGAAGATCCTTGTGTGGATGATTTCCAACTAAAATTTCCCATCAGTAGTCATCAAAGGATGCACACGACAATCAGTTCCACATTTCACTCTGTCTCTCTTGTACTCGGCTTTACCCCTGTCCTGTCCTCTTTGGCACAACGTCCACTTGCATCAATCTGGGGTTTATTTTTGGAAGGAACATGAGATTGCCTGGAACCTCTCCAAAAAGCTCGTTAACTCAGGACACTCTTTTGATCATGGAGCAGATAAACACAACTCTGTGCTCGCCTTTATTCACCCTGAGAAAGCAACTGGTTTTTTGTCCATGGACAGCAGAGCTTGCAGAGTTTCTTTGGATAGCCAGGAGCAGGAATGCCTGGGACATTTGAAGGGTTTTGGTGCCTGCTTTAGCAATGTTGGTCTGAGGTGTGGCCATTTGCTGATCAAACCTTTTTTTGGTGGGAAAGTTGAACTTCCGACATCTGAATTTTGTGGCATTTCTAGTTGGGAGTTGACTTTTTTAATGGAAAGTTTTAGTTCTCTCGTGGGAAAATGAGAGCATGGCCAATCTAAATACTAAATAAAGTCACATATTGCACTTTTTCTGTGCTTGGGGAAGTGGCCAGTTTCTCTCTGTTGCTCAGTTGCTTTACAGAAAACCCCTCCACCCTGCCCTGTAGAAGTGTGATCCTGAGTTTTGACATTACATGGTCTGGATTTGGGCAGCAGGAAAGAGAGGTCTTGCATTGTGCTTTGAATATTGGGGTACTCCTGATTTTAGAAGAATGTCCTTAACAGACACAATTTCTCTGCCTTGTGGTAAATCTTTTGACATCTCAGAGAATCTGGTCCTGGGTATCTGGGAAATACAATTTGTAATGCAACTTCTCGGCCAAATGAATGAGAATCTTGAGGAAAGTTTCATCCCAGAAATTGATTTTTCCCTAACGAAAGCAAACTGATATTCCTTGCTGGGTTTGCAACCTGGGAACACGTGGCTCAGGCTGGGTTGTCTGTGAGGCTGAAACTGTAAATGGCTTTTTCAGGGTGTGAATGGGACTCTCAGTTTTTCAGGCTCAGTAAACCCTCATCAGCAATACCCGAGCGCGTGTAAATTGGCACAACCTCTCTGCTGCTGCTGGACCCGCTTCACGCCTTGGCTGCAGCCTCAGAGCCCCACACTGGTGATACCACCAGAGTGAGATGGGGAAAGTCAAACACGCTCAACCCATCCCCAAATTCAGGGGCAGTTCAGTTGGAGACAGCCCCAGCACTGCCCGGGCTGCAGAGCAGCTCCTGGAGGGGCTTGCAGGGCTCAGCTGTGGATTGTGGCACTGCTGAGGGTGGTTTCCCGTTCCAGCTGGAAATACTGCATGGATTCGGGCAGAGCTGCCCTCTCCCAGGGAATCACATGGGCCTGGAAACAGAAATAACTTCCCATGGCATTTCTTTGACGTGTCTGCTCGCACCTCTGAGGTGTGGGGTGTATCCAGAAGCCAGCAGCAGCAAACGCCTCACTCCTCCCTTACTGCAGTGTTATTTCTAGGCCCTTGCTTGCTTTACAAAGGACAAAAATCTGATTAAATGCCTGGATGAAGCTCAGGACACATCCAGCTGTTCTACAGATGTGAAAGGGTAGAGAGCCTTTTGGTTTTGTCTCTGTTTAAAACGAAACAGCTCCTCCACTTCTTCAGCCTCTTCAGCACTGTCACAGCCTCCCCAGGGGAAAGAACAAAGATCCTCCCCATCTTTCCTGGTTGGAAACCCATCTGCCAGAGATGTGTGTGAGGCTTTGCTCATGGAATTATTTTTCGTAGTCTCAGGGCTCTCTGTGGGTAAAATAATGTGAGTAAAGCAATTATGACGAGCATCACAGTTGTCAATAAAAGGAGGAACAATGTTTAGTAAGAACAACTCAAGGGCTGTTGGGGAAGATGAAACAGGAAAGCCTTATAAATATGATTGCTTAGATGTTGAGAATATGAAACCTACAAGTGAAATAGAATTGAAAGCAAAATTCGATGTCTAAGATGCCAGGCCTCAGTTACTGAACAACTGGAAAACAATAGTTTGGCCAGCTGAAAGTAATCCCCTCTTGATTAAGCAACGCCCCGCTCCTCACACACTCCTCACACAGTATGGTAATGGCTGATTCTTATAGGCTGTACGTAAATACTGTAGGATTTGAATCTTGTACTAGAGTGGTTGGTGTAAATTAGAGTATTTAGTAGAGGAAGATTCAAAGTGTCGGGAACTTCGTGTCGTGGTTGTTTTTTTCTCTCGGGCCTGCAGCTCTCAGCAGGGCCCTGTACCCCGCCCTGAGCAATAAACCCCATGCCTTGACTCCAGAGATCTCCCGTCTCCGGGATCTCATCATTGTCCCGACCATAACCCCACTCCTACAAAGGGTGAACTTGACTTTGTTGCTGTTAATCTGTTTTCTCAAGCTGAATTTCTGTGGAGGGGTTGCCGAAGAAGTTCAAGGATTTCCCACGTGCGTTTGTCCATTGGATGAACTCAACTCTTCTCTCGGCCTTCAGATTTCTTCGCTTTTCCTGAGGTGCCCAACTGGAAATGCAGGTAAATTGAGTGAGAGACTTTCTTCAGCTGTTCTGATGGAAAATTTGCACCTGTCTCATGTTTTTTGTGCATTTAAAGCTGGAAAACATTGTCCTTTACCCTTTTTTCCTGTTGCAAGGCCTTTTGGAAATACACTCTATTTTCTCCTCTGTTCTGCTCTCCGCGTTGTGATACACTGGAAGATGTTAAACAACAAAACAGCAAAGAGGATATGTTTTGTATTATTTTGTTTATGAGAACACTCTGGACTGGTAAATAGCTACACCCTTCATAAGTGGTTTCAATTTTCCCTTTGAAATGAGAAACAAGCAATGCTTTCAACAAGCAGCTCTTCTTGGTCAAGGATTATTCTCATTTTAGGGTGCACACATAATTTGAAAATCAAAATGTTTCCAGAAAACATGTTTGGGGCACGTGGGGTTTTTTTCGTTTTGTTTTGTTGTTGTTGTTTGGTTTGTTTTGGTGTTTCTTTTTTTTATTTAGAGCCATATGAAATCCAAGCTGTGGCTGTAAAGACATGGCTGTTGACGATGCTGAGTGCTTCGTGCTGAGCAGAATATCTTTCAGTATGGGAACCTACAAGGGATCTGTAAAAAGACACAGCAACCCCATACAGTCACTTGCAGGAGAGATTTCACTCCGTTTATTTCCTATTAAATTCAGCAAAAAGCCTCTTGTATAACAAACCAGTAACTGGAGCTGTGTAGGGAAGAGTTGTACCTTCGGACACAAGCCAGTGGCCTGGGTTATTCCTTGGAAACAAATGACCAGGCCATGGCATTTCTGTTCTCCTGCTTTTTTTGCTTCCAACAGTATGGAATGATCTCAAAAATCTCTTTTTTCCCAGGCCCTGCAGAATTCCCTGCAGAATTCCTCGGGGCGTGCCTGATACTTGGTCCCTTTCCCAAGCTGGGCACAGACGTGGGATCCTCCTTGACTTCACCATGAGAAAGCTTGAAAAACCAGGTCCAAAAGTGAGATGGCCCAGACCCAGCTTATTCTAGGTCGGTCTTACATCTTCACAAAGGCATTTTGGTCGTGCTCTGGCTGGGATGGTTTTCTCTAAATGTGCTGTATTGTTCTGGACTTGCAGAGAATGTTTTTGCAACCCAATTTAAGGTCACCTTGAGAGTGACTGGGCTTGGCACAGCTGATTTTCTGGGCCCAGGCCTTGCTGCTGATCTCCTGCTTTTGACTGATTACACAGAACATTTTATAGATTAAGTCTGAATAAACCCTTCAATTAAGGTCATAGAAAGTAAGATTCTAAGGTTAAAGCACTTTATGGCAAGTAGACTTCTAGGAACTGGTTGTATTAAGAGGAATGATTTGATTAGAGAATGAGAAACAGGACTGGGGAGACAGGAACCTGACCTCAGCAATAAAATGCACAGAGTTGCTATTTTTTCTCCCTCTTGGAACCTGGTGCACAAAGGTACAATTAAACAACATGGCCAATGTTTCAGCAGGCCAAGGCAAACCATTTGTGCTTTTCCTGACTCTGGGCATCGGCACAGGGTTCTGCTTTGCTTTGCTTTAAAATCCTGGGCCAAATCTGCTTCATGGTGTGCAGCAGGAACGGGCTGCAGGGTGGGAGCTGGGCTGGGACCCTCGGGAGTGTTATAAATACATATTCTAGTGTTGGCTTTTCGCAAATAATGAATGTTATGTGTATAATATTAACCCTTATGTTGTAGAAATGTAACCATTATTAAATGCTTTTTCTTTTGTTTTACCCTAAAAATAGTTGAAAAATAGCTAACCAAAGATATGTTGAAATGCTACTAACAAACTATGAGCTTAACTAGATAAGCACAGATGTGATGACTGCAGCCCCAGGAAGTAATAACTCCAACTCCAAGGACAACCTC
>VZRO01005103.1:121078-215466 GCA_013397915.1 Daphoenositta chrysoptera | reverse complement strand
TCTGTGCCAAGGGTACCCAGCATCACCTGGATGCTGTAATCCTTTTACTCTATCTTTTGTCCCTTATTGTTCTTCTTTATTAAAAACCTTTAAATTTAGCAGGTGACTGGACTTCGTTTTTAACAGGAGGCTGGAGCTGAAGTGATCACGCTGAGCTGCAGGGCTCTTGGGCTCCTCCCACTCAGAATCAGCTTCTGGACACCACCAAGCAGCAGGAGCTGAGTTTAAGGATATCTGCAGGCAGGGTGTAATTTGGAAGAGCAACCAGGGCAGATAGTCTGGGTCACATTGTTGGAGTCAGCTCAAGCTGGAATAGCGGGGAGGTGGAGGGGGGAACACAGAAGCAGCCAAACACCCACACGACCCCAGTGCCAACCTTCACTGCTTTTGCAGTATTTGATTTGTTGTTTCCTTAGAAAACCAGGCTGAGCTCCCAGCAGCAGATCATTTTCAACCTCTCTGTCTGAGTTAGAAAGAAAAGGCTTTGTCCCAAAGGCAGATATTTCCAGTATCACTGGAAATGCTGAGTGGTGTTTTCATTCCTCTTATTCTTCCTTATCTTTCTGCAGGAAAAACCTGTCCTGGGCTTGGATGCTGCTGCTGAGGTGGGAATGAGATGGCCCCTGGTTTGCACATGAGCCAAGAGGGCTGGGAGAGAAAGGGATGGACACAAGGAGGATGAACCAACATCTGTGCCTGGTAGCCTTTAACCAAGTTTGGATGCCCTGCTCTACAGGATGAGTGTGATTGTCCCAATTCACGTGGGGATTGCAAGGTAAGACCCTCTGAGCCAGCAAATATTTCCATTTGCTTCACTCAACTCCTTCATCCAAGTATTGAAGCCCTACATTGCAGGTAACTCAAGCTGAACTTACTCAGACAAAATTTAAACACGTGCTTTTTCATGGGCAAACACGGAGTAATGACTGCACTGGCTCAGGAGAAATGCCCAGGTCTGAAGGCAGCACTTTTCAGCTCAAAATCAGCTCATGTTGGTGGAAGTTTGATGCTGTTTTGCAAAGTTTACTTTCTCAAATGAGAAAGAAACAGCCAAATATTATTATTTCTACAAAAAACCAAGTTGGGATAGGCCAAATAAAATGACAATCTCCATTTGGCAGGGAGAATATGTGATGCAATTAGCTGATTTTTATGAAAAAATGAGTAGAAAGGTGTGAATTTGATACATAACACTTTTCTGGCCAGAAATACCATGGCATGGAGGGCAGAAAAGATAAACAGCTAAATGCTTTAGCAAAAATGACCTGTGTCTATAGTCAGATAATGCTCAAATATAACACTTAAGAAATGAAATAACAGGCTAAAATAAATCTCTTGAATTTATTTTCCTTCTCTGTTCTGCCAGTTTCAAGTTTCCTTCAAATCTCTCCCATTTGCTGAATTTTTCTCTGGCAGAAACCTGGCCTGGTCTTTTGCAAACAGAGCAAAGGGAATGCTTTCAAATATCCCAGACAGATAATTTTCCTCTTGCTGTTCTCTCAATGCTGTTGGAAAACACGAGCTGTTTGTGTGAGACCTCTGCCACTGTGACCATGTAGAAAGAGCCACGGTGTTCTCCAGGAGATGACACATAAAATTCAGAGTGAGTAAAAATTTAAAAATACAATCTGCTGATGCTTTGAGAAAACCCAGTGTCTCTACACAAACCTCTGGATTTGGGGTTTGGGGGTTGGTTTTTTGTCCCCATGGGGATCCATGAGGTCATAGGTACCTTAAAGCACCTAATGAGAAGCAAGAGGTCTTTGCTGAGCATCTGGGCTGCCCCTGCATCCCTGGAGAATGACAAACAGCCCTGGGGACCCCACAAATCTTCTATTGATGGCTGAAGGAGGCCAGCTCTTAATTGAGGTGAGGAAAGTCTGTGTTCTGGGAGGAACAAGGAAGCTTCCATACAAGACCCAGTTTAAACTGGTGCTGAGGGCAGCCACCAGTGAGGTTATGGTGTTGGGCTTGGCTGTGTCAGAAGCACCAAGGGACACAGAGGGTTTGGAGGGACCCCACAAATCCCTCCAGGTCCTGTCATCCCCTCTGAAAAGCAGGATTTGATATCTCCAGGTGCCAACATTGCTGCTCTTTCTCACCTTTCAAATCCAACAGCTGCCCTGCCTTTATTAGAGAAGTGTGGGTTGAATGACGTGTCTTCAGGACCATTTTTCAGGCCGTGGTTGACAAATCATCGTGTGTGGCTGACCCAGCCAGGCTCCACCTCTCTCCATGACCGTGTTTTCCATGGGAGCACATCTGTTCTGCCCACTCCACCTATTTTTGAAGGTGTATCAACAAACCCCCTCGGGCTCTGACCTCCCGTCAGGCCAGCAGTGCAGCACTCACCTCTTTCATTCGTCAGCCTTATGTCATTAGCTCGATTTAGTGGCACTTTTGTCCTTTTTCTCTCTTTCACTGGTGGAGAAATGTCTGCAAAATATTTGGGTTACCTGTGGCAAAGCGTGAAATGTCTCTCAGGATGGAGCCCAAGCTGGCAATGCTCTGCTGCTTCTTTGGAGTGCAGTCCCTTGTATAAAAACCAGAGTTTTCTGAGGTCACGTCACCAGAGGTGACCCTGAGAGTTGTCTGATGTTGAGGCAGCTTCTTGCTTTAATTTTGGGGTTTTTTTGGGTGTCCCTGGGACTATTTCTGGTGGTGTTGCACTGGGGGTCTCCTCAGAGCAGAGGTGCTGGATGCAGAGCTGCCCCTGGTGGCACTGGCAGGGCTGAGTGTGTGGCTGCAGAGCTGTGCTGACAGAGGAACTTTTAAAATCTTGCTTGAAAGTATTTTTCCCCACTTGGCAGCTGAACAGAGCAAACACACACAAAACATCATTCTCTGGAAGGTTAGAGCTGATCCATCCACCACAGGCTGTGAGAAATGAGAATAAGCCCATTGTCCTGAATGTTTCTCTGTCTTAAGCCTGGAGAACTGATATAATTTATTTCCTGTATCACTTCTTGACCAAACCATGCTCTGCACTAGATTTTATCATTTCCTCATACAATAATAACCAAATCTTTTCAATTAGAGAACATTCCTCTACCGGTGCAGCTGACATCCTGTTTTGCCTTCCGTGCTTCAGCTGCACATGGAGCATAAAATCTTCAGGAATATTCCCTACAATCTCCTAAATCTCCAGTGTAATTTTGTAGCTGCAGCCCCTGTCAGCTCTTGGAGCACCTCCCATCTGGATCGTGGGATGGATTGCTCCAGGAAACATTGCCCAGCATGGTTACACGTCACAGAGTAAAACCTTGATTATTTGCATCCTATTTAGGGCAGCGGAGCTTGGAATGTCCCCCGAGGTTTGCCTGGCACTGCAGGAGTGCAGGTGCTGCAGGAATTTTACTTCCACGAAGCTCGAGCAGAGCAAGAGGCAAAAATGAGTGGTTTGGGGTGAGATTTGTGCCTTGCACAAAGGATGCACTGGAGGCTGTTGAGGTCACTGGTGGGGCTTTGGGGGAATTTCAGCTAGTGCTTCACTGATTTATTTTGCTGCCACGCAGTTCCTGAGGGTGCAGATGTCACCCTAATGCCACCGTGCTCCTCAAGGGCAGCAGCAGGATGGGCTGCAGGGCAGCAGGTGGAGGAAAGGTGACATAAATGATGCTGGGTCCTCTCCCTTTTCTTTTAATTGTCTTAAAATCCTGAGGCAAATTAAACCCGTATTTTAACAAAAAATCTGATTTTGAAGTATAGTTTAGTGCTGCTTGGTGCATTTGGACCTCGTGTTCTCCAGAACAGCAGTGCCTTGCATGTTGATGGCAGAAAACTCAGCGTGTGGCTCACTGCTCCTGCTGGTCCAGGGGTTCAGGTGTCACAGTTTTTATGGGCTTAGTGCAAAAACTGCACTGAAAACAGACTCCTTGTGGCAAAACCAACCATGTTCGTGTGCCAAATCAAAGTTTTCCCAGGGTTTCTGTGACTAAGCTATGCTGTTAATTGATATTTGCTCTATACATTTAATTTATTTTATGTATATATTTACTGCTGCCTTCAGGTTGTTTCATGCCAAGAAGGGAAAAAGAAATCCTAACAAATAACAAGTTCATAGAGTGTTTCAATCTGAAGACATGTTCAAGGTATTTGTTGCAAATAAAGCCAAAGGCCTCATGTGCTCCTTGGAGCATTCCTGGAGAGCTGCTGGCTGCCTTTTCCTAGATAATGATCTTTATGTGTTTAGCTGTGAACACACATTTCCCATCTCCTGTTGCTGCTTTTCTAGGTTAGACAAAAAAATTCTTGTTCATACACTGTGTTTTCCAAAACTGGTTTGTTTTTTTTTTTTCCCCCAGCTGTTCTCTTCTGCCTCCCTTCGAGTTTATTCCCATCACCTTTCCCATCTTCACACCCCTTCACCCCTGTTCCCAGCCCCCCACTCACACTTGGTTTTCCCTTTATTACTTTGTTGTTCTTTGTGCAATTTGACGATTTTCATTTCAGCAGTTTTCCAAGAATATTTGGAATTTAATGTTTTTGGCTGGTAAACCTTTCCTAGGGCAACACAAGCTCAGCCTTTTGCAAGTTCTCTCCTTGCTCCTTTGTCCAAGTCCCGAGCACAAACACCACCCAGAGCAGACTCCTGGTCTGCCCAAAGACCTGACTCTGAGCTGATTGAGCAGAGCAGGATGCTTTAATTAGTTCCAGATTCATTTTAAAGGGGTTTTGGCTCCACCACACTCCCCCCTGTTACTGCTCTGAACACCACACAGTCACAGTCAGATTCCCAGGATATAAATCTCCAAAATTTAGTGCTCCAGGCTCGCTGGTGCCCTGCTAGGAGCAGTATCTGGCTCTTAGCTAAGGAATGCTGCATTTTCTCACCTGTCCTGATAAAAACAATATTCTCAGCCCAGCCCTTTGCCTTCACAATGCTGATTCTGTGCTTCTCCCCGTGTCCCTTTTCCCAATAAAAACCCTGTTTTTGCTGCACGCCACAGAGTGAGTGAGTCCCTTTGATTTTGTCAGGGAGAGGGAGATGGGAAGCCCCAGCAAAACAGGAAGCAGTGACAAGATGTGGGTTTATTGGGTTATTAGGCCTTGAATATTGCATGAGATGGTATTTTTGAAGCAGCAGCATCCAAAGGTCACTGAAAGTGTCAGGCCCGAGATCCACCTTGGAGATTTTTTGAAGTTCAGGTGCCTGATCTCAGGGTTTGTTGAGAGCCATGTCTTGGGTTATCCACAAGGGTTATGTTGGCCTGAACTGCAGGATTTGGTGGAGAGTTTGTTCTTGTTATGCAGAATTTATTGTGCAATTTTCTTTGGTGATTCAGGAGCCTCTTGCCAGTCTGTGAACTTTTATGAGGAGAAAAGTTACGGAGATGGACCGTGAAGGCTTGGATTTACATTTTCTGGGGTAGAAATCTCTACCTGGGCAAGAACAGCTAAAATGGGATCTGCACTTGAGGTGCTGTACAATTAAACAGGATCAGAGCTCATGAAAAGAGAGGTTCAGCTGCAGCACTGCAGAGTCAAACTCTGAGAGAAGGGAATTAATTTTCTGGTCAACAGATGTGGCAGTTAGAGAGGTTATTCTCCTTATTCTGCTTCATGGGCCTTGTATTCCCTCTTACCATGGGAATAAGTTCTCAGAAATACTTGAGGTATATGAATTCTACTCAGTTTGGGCTAGAAATTTCTTGAATAAGTTGCAAAATGAAAGCGCTCCCAATTTATACTTCCATTTCTTAATTATGTTTTATTATATAAATGTGATTACACTTCGTAGCAATGGAACACAACGTACCAAACATCCAGGGAAAAAAAAAATGAGATTGGAAAGAAAACAAGCTTCATCCTTGAGTTGAATTTGGACCTTTTACCTTTTAAATAAAACCATCTGTATTTATAGTTTCAAAGTTTGTCAGGGCCAGATGTTGACAAACCCTACTATTTCCTAATCAGTAACCTGGAGGGTGACCCCTTTGTCCAGCCAGGCATGTCCTGAGCCTTCGTATACAAAACAGGGTGTGAGAAGCCAGAGATGGAAATTATTTGCCAAAAATCCTTAGGAAAAAGAAAGAAAAATGAAAGGATGTATACTGCTGGGATTGGAGCCTTGGGAAAAACAATCATTCATCCTTGTTGCAATCAGGTGGGCTCAGATAAAATAAAAATGGGGTAGAATAATATTCCATAGACTAAGAAACTCTCCTCACCAAACTGAAATATTTTTTTTCCTTGATTTGAAGCAAAAAATTCAGATTGGAGCACTGGCTTTCCTTAAGCCTGGAGTGTGCTTGGATCCTTGGCTTGGTTCATGCCTACATCCTGATTCTGTTTTAATTTAGGACAGAAAGAGAAAAATATGTTTTTAATGCCAGCTAACCAATTCATATTAATGAACTCCAATGAAAATAAGGATAAAGAGAAAGAAGGAAAACCGACATAGGTTCTTACTAAATTCAGCAGTTCTAATTCAACCCCAACCTAAACCCAAACCACCTCTGGGCTGTTACTTTGACCTGAAGAAGGGTCTGCACCACAGCAGGTTTGAATCAGCTGAGGAGCAGTAATTTGTCCCCCAGTCCATTCTCCAACCCAGGAGCTCATTTCTGTGGGATGTTGTGGAGGAGCAGCTGTCACATGAAGGGTTGACCCATTAGAAGCTCATAAACACATCCAGGTTGGGACCTGTGACTTCAAACCTTCCCAGAGCTGTGGGTTTCTGAGGGCTGGATATGGTGTGGGAATTACTCACAGCTTCCTACGCTTGGGTGTTCCCCCCTGAGCACATGAGGAGCTTTGATCCGACCCAGTCCATCCCTCTCCTGTCCCTTTAGTCTTTTTACCTCTATTTTAGTCCAGGTTAGCTCATGGGGCTTGACCAAACTGAAATGGAAACACTTTTTTCCTTTTCAGTGCAGACATAACATCAGGAATCCTTGTTCAAACAAAATCCTCTTGGAGTGGCTGCAATTAAACCAAGAAAGGACGTGGGCCTGGTCTTTATTTTTGAGCTCCTGCCTCTACAGTGATTCAGATTGGCTTGGATAATACAAATAAATCCCTCTTCCTCTTGCCACAAATCAGTGTATTCTGGCTTTTGTCCCCAGGAAGAGCCTGTCTGTTCTCTTGCCAGCGTTATTCCCAGTTCTTTGTCCCAGTTCTAGGACTGGATTATCTTCGGGGACAGGCTCTTGCCTCATGGTCCTTCCTACAGCTTTCAGAAGGCTGAGGAGATTTTTGTGATTCATCTCCTTCCTGTCTCTTCTCTAACCAAGCTGTCCTCACCACGGGCTGAGCTGCAGAAGGGTTTGTGTTCTGGACATTTGGCATCTTTTACCTAAATTTCCTGAAATGTGGGATGGGTGGGACACGTGGAGCAGAAGATGGGGCAGGTGAAGTCCTTTGGTGCAGAAACACCACCAGTGCTGGGTCAGCACTGATGCCCAGGGCACCCAACTTCCACCCTCTGGTTCCCTCTCTCTTTTTAAATCCTCCTCCACGTCCTTCCCTCAGCCTCCATCCCTTCCCAGCACTCTCTGTTTTAAAATTTTATCCATCTTAAAGGCCTTCTTTTGCTGAGGATACAACAGGCAGTATTTTCCTCTGGAAAGTCAGTGTTGGGATACCCAAGGATGCTCATTCCAAATCTCTATCAAAATAATGCACATCAGAATATGCAAATCTGGGGGTTGCTGTTGCCTAAAATTGGAAGCCAAATGTATAAGACTTCAAGTTCTTTCCTTTTGAGAAGGGTGTTTTTCCTTTGGCTTTTTTTTTTTCCCCTGTTGGATGTCATCTGTCTGATGGCTTTAGAAAGAATCCTCAGGAGTTGCACAATTCCAGCAATTGGTGCAATAAATTAAATAAAGAAGGTGTGTGGTTTTGATAGGGAGAAAACAAGTATGAGCATAACAGCCCCACTGGTAAACAGAGGACTTAAGGAGCTCATGCAGAGAAATTCGTATAAAAATAAATTAATTTCCAGACCAGGTTTGGAGTTGCATCAAATATAATTGAAAAATTTCTCAGTTTTACTCCATGGCTTTCTCAACAAGTTCCCCACCAATGCTACATTTCAGGAATGCACAGAAATGCACGTTTCAATACAGTTAACTTCAAAACAATGTGAAAAGTTATTTAAAGTCCCACCAAAATCAGCCAGGATATTTGAGGTTGGAGGGAATCTGTGCTCAAAGCAGGGTCTACAAGAGCAGGTTCCTCGGGAGCAGTTCAGGTGCTGATTTTATTTAATAATTTTTTTCCTGAATTGTGACTTCAGTTTTTCTATTGTATTTCTCAGGTCAATGGGACACCAGGGAAATCGTGTTTTGTTCCTTTCATTTAGAGCTGCCAGGTCTGTGTCTAATGCAGTTACAGTTCAGATGATTTTCAGGCTTTTAACTTTATTTTGAGATGACAGCAACCCTGACATGGCAGTAATTTTGGAGAATGAGTCACCAAAAGAGTCACCATGAGAAAACCAGCGTATTCCTGACTTCTGAATATTTGGAGTCCATCAATAATGGCTTAATTTCAAATCTCAGTTAATTCTGTCCCCCTAGGAATAGTGCCCAGTTCTGGTGCTTCCATGAATTGTAACTGTCCAGTGGGAGCAGGACTCTGCAGGAACTGATGATGCTGGGACCATGCAGGAGTCAGCTCTGAGAGGAGCCACTCAAAAACCACTCTAATGCTGGAACAAAGCCTTAGAGACTCTGTGAAATCCCCTTTTTTGGAGATTTCCAAAGCTTGGCCGGATGAGGTCATGAATAACCTGATGTAATTCCTTCTGGTGGAAGGTGTCCCTGCCCATGGAAGGGGGTTGGATCTAGATGATCTCCTTCCAGCCCAAACCCTTGTGTGATTCCATGAATTTAGAAGTCAGCCCTGTTTCAGCAGGAGCTGGTCCCACCAGAGCCCCCCTGGAGCCCACACTGCCCTGTGACTCTTGAATTCTTGCAGCTGGGGCTTGGAGGGTCTTACCAACCTCATGGCCTCGCACTTCTTCATCAGTCTAAGATTGCCTAAAACCTGATTTTCTCCCAGGACTCCTTTTCTTTTGGAAAGAATCTTCAGGCATTTATCTCCCCAGCTCCCCCTGGGCGAAGGCAGGCGGGCTGGCAGATGCACAGGCTCGAAGGAGTGGAGCAAAAACTCCAGATGATTGTCTGGACTGGCTCAAAGTGCCATCAGGTGTGAGGCTTGGATGGAGATTTGTGGCGTTTGACACCTTGCCCAGACAGAGCTGGAGTTCAATCCCTTGAAGGCACGTCCGGCCAGACACAGCCATTGTGTCGATGCTGGAACGGGAATATCCTGAGATTTCCATCGGAGCCACGAAGTGTTTGGCTTCACAGGTCACTGCACTTCTTTCTGGCCCTGCTGATGACAAACAGCCCCATCTCCTGTGCTTGCAGGGCTGTTGGCTCCGTGCCTGTGGGCGTTCAGATCTACCTGAGGTGATTTTTGCCTTTTGGCCTGGGTGGTCTGTAAGCTTGGCATGAGCCGGATTTATTTGAGCCTGCTCTCCTGCTCATCAGAAGAAGCCTGAGGTGCAGAGAGTGTATCTCAGTAATGGCATCAAGGGGATTTATCTGGAGACAGGTTGAGATTTAGCATGTCCTTTTGGATTGTTATAAATTGAGCTGTTTTCTCTTTGCCTGGTTGTTTATGCTGCTTTGATATTGCAGCAGTGAAATCCATGGCCCTGGCAGGATCAGCCCCTGATCCCACTGCTGCAGGGCCGTGGCCAAAGCTCCTCCATCACAGATGCTCCTTGCCCAGAGCTGTCACTGCTGTGTCCCTCCTTTAATCTTTGCACCACAGCAACAGCCACCGTTGGGATTGCAGTGACCAGACAGCCCAGGGTGCCTCCCAGAACGGTGGTGGCAAATAAATTCAGATTATTTTACCTCTGCCAAACGCCAGACTGATCCATCATCCCCCAGAGAGCAGTGGGACCACCCCAAAAGCTGAGGGGCAGCACCCACCCTGTTCCTGCAGCATGTCTGAGGGACTGGTGGCCTCCTGCCTGCTGCAGAGCTGCCTCCATCAGAAAGCGGGGTAGGTAGCAAAGTATGTCCATTTTTAAAGGCCTGGAGAGGCAAGAATTATCCAGCCTCAGGCTTGGCAAGGCACAGCATTGCAGCACATTCCTTCACCACTGTAACTCCGGGCTGGGGCTGCACAGACAGACGAGACTGGCAAGGCAGCAGGAGTTGAGTTTGTGTTTCTTGGTGGGGGAATAAAGATTAATGCACCAACTCTAAACTCAGGGTGGGGGAATTTCAGGAGAGCAAAAAAATGTCCTGACTCTGAGCTGTGCCAGAAATTAATAACCCAGTTCTTGTAAGAAATACAGTATTGTCTTTCCAGTATAGCCAGGGCTGACTAGCTCCTTCTCATCTGAAAAGAATAATATCTCTCAGGCAGCACATCCGACCAGACTTGGATGGCTTTGCTTTTAGGTACAGGTGTCCTGACTCTGTTCCTGAATCCACAGGGTGGAAGCAGTCCAGGGCTGAATGGAGCATCATTCCCCAGCAACTCGGAGCAGCTGTTGGAGAAATGACCAGAAGTGAGAGTCAGCATTCCCTGGGACAACGGTATCGAGGTATTTCCTAGGGTTTTCTTTCATTTCTGGAAAGCTCGAGTGTGTCCTGTGTGCTGGTTTTTAATGGGTTTTCACTTCAGTCCGAGGGGAACAGGTGGGCACCTGGCTGGCTCTGAGTAATTAAAATGAGGGGCGTGGCAACATTAAAGCCCAAAAGTGTGAGTGCAGGGGAGGGAAAAGAGGGGTGGTGAATGCTGAGTTCTCTGTTTTCTGCACGTGTCTGTGCAGGCTCTGACAGTGATTGCAGGGACAGTGCAGCAGTTCTCCCTCACAGCTCCTTTTCACCACCCCCATCACAGTTTCATGTAAATCCTTAGTTTTGTAAAACCTTCTTGCTTTCTGTGATCCTTCCAAAATAATTTTCCTGCTGATCTTCACCTGGTTGTTAGAACCTTGTGGTGGCTTTTTGTGGGCTCAGATTTGCAAGGTGCTCCTGGTCCCATCAGCCATTCAAACCAACCAAAAATGTTTGGGAGAATCTTGGGGCGGATTTGGATGAGTGTGCCATGACTACCCTTGAACATAACTGGTTTAAGTGTCTCCAAACCAGAATAATCCTGGCTACAGCATCTCCCCAGGATATGGAGGAGGAATGTATGGACTGTGAGTTAAGGACCCAAAAATGTCCTATTGAATTCTCTATTGCGATTCAGTTACCATAAACAGTAATTAAAATAGCTCTTGGGCTCTCCACTGGCATGAGGAGCATTACAGACTGTTATGTTTTCCACAGGCAAACAGCCAAGCTCGGGCCAGAGTCGGTCTTGATGCCTTTTATTTCGTGCAAAGGGAATCACAAACCTGGGGCTTTCCCTCAAAGCCCTGCAATGAGCTCTCCCAAGGAATTCCTCACTCAGAACTGGGATGCCTCCAGCTCTGGAGCATTCAGGAGGATCCACATGTGGTGGGACGGAGTGAGGCAGACAAGTGACAGCCCATCCAGTCCTTGGGTCACATCTTTGCAGCCTTGTTCATACCCAGCAAAGCCTACTTAGAAGTTTACTTAAATATTTCTTACTTTAAATGTTAACTTAAATATTTCTTACTTTAAACGTTTGCTTAAATTTTTCTCTTCTGTTACCTGTGCATGGAGGGCTGTTCCCATGCAGATGTCCTGCTACTCAGCCTGGTTCAGACCTGCTGAAGTTCTTAGGGTTGAGAAGGAAGAATTGACCTGCAATGCCCCTTTGGGAGAAGGGTGCTGAGGTTATTAATCTTCAACTGTGAATTTTCTGAGCCTCAGTTTCCACCTTTAAGGGTGACAAAAGCATGAACAGCCCCCAAATGAATGGTTTAAAAAGTAATGCATTTTTTAAATCTGACAACTTTTATGTTCTAACCAAATAGTGTTTTCTTGCCGGGGATCTGTTATTTTCCCTTCTTTCATGCTTTTGTTTTAAAGCCAAGAAAGAACCTTTGCAAAGGAATCAAGCCACAAAATCAAAACAGCAAATGACAATTGATTTGTTCCCAGAACCTTGGGCTACACCCATGTGGGAGAGGTCCCAAAGTACCTGGAAAGCTCACGAGAAGTGGTCCCAGGGGGAGCTTCTTGCTCCTCTTTTTCTTGTGGATTTGCTGCTTTGTGTCCATTGCAGATGAAGGGCTCTGGGATGTTCCCTGTGGCACAGCCAGTGGATTTACAGGACTGTGAAGGGTGAGGAAGGGCTGGACTGAAAAGATTTTGCTCTCATGGAGGGACCTGAAAATTATTTTGGATCTCAACCTTTTCAAAATCTGGGCGTAAAGTGCTGAGATACCTCCCACCTCTTAGCTAGGCCTCCTCCAGAGCAGGTCAAACATCTACAGAAGTGGTGGGCAGTCCTGAATCCAGCAAAATCCAGCCTTGACAGTATTCTGGGGCCTTGTAAGGAAACTGAGGCACTGGGTTTGGCCAGTGGTGGCAAAGGGCTCGAGCCCAAACTCTTCTGTGGCTGCTGCATGTGTTGGTGAGCACTTCTACAGGGTTTGCATGCAGAGGTTCCTAGAGATTAGATAGACACATTTAAAATGACCCAGCAGGCTCTGCTGGGTAAGAGTTTCCACCCTGAACAACTGTCTGAGCACTCAGCTCCCACAAATCTCAGCTCCATGTTCAGCTCCATCCCAGCTGGCGCAGGCTGGTTGTTCATTCCAGCAGATTGCTAGAGAAAAGCTTGCTGAAAAAAAACCCCAAAAGAAATAGGCAAAAGTACAAAAGGAAAAAAGAAAAAAAGGAAAAAGGCAGAAGATGCAGCCAAGACTTCAGTGATAAAATGGAGCAGAAGAGACTTGGACTGCAGAGCAGGACAGGGTGTGCTGGAATCAGGAGCTGCTCCACACAGATAAATATTTGTTGCCCTGATGGTCCAAATGTCAAAGCACTGTGTCAAGGGGCAGAAATCCATCCTGGAGAGTGAGTGATGGGGTGTGACGTGCAGGCAGCAGGGGATAGTGCAACAAGGCTGGAAAAGGAGACCCACAGACCTTGTACTCAGATATTTGGTGCCTTTTTTTGCCTTTGGCTCTGCCTTCTGTTTGTGTTCTTCTCCTTTTCTTGCATTATCCTAGGATTTCCTGGGCCTTGCAAGCAGAATTGGCACTCTGGGTGATCATGCCAGCCTCTTTCTAGGGCCTGCTGAGAGTCCCCTTTTGTACCAAGCCAGGGATCACAGACCCGTTGGTCTCTTCTCTACCCAGGTTCTTTCAGCACTGTGGGACTCAGTCACTGGGAAAATCCTTTGCTTTCTCCCGTGAGTAGCCAGAGGTGGATGAAGGCTGGGAAGTCTTTGTCTCCAATTCCAGACTGAGAAGTCCATCAGTGCAGCTGAGCAGGGGCTGCAGGGAACATCTGCTCCTCTTCCCCTTGCCCAGGAGAGACCTCAGGCACCAGTCTGTGAGTTTTAGGCTCACCCAACTATCCCTGCTTACTCAGAGCTTACAAAGGACTTACTGCCCATCTCTGAATTCCAAATTTCTGCCCTGCTTACTGTACCTCTCACTGACACTAAATGTCACCTGGGCTGCCCGGTGGCAGCAGTGTCTGGCTTAATCTGGAGATAGCAAAATTTATTTCCTGTGTCACATGTTCATAACAGGCCAGGCTTTAGCAGCTTTTGGGTTGCCTAAACACAAACATGGGTGTTTATTTTCGGCCCCAGGATGAGCTCACTCACAGTTTTTATGCTGTCTGGTGAAGGTCTCTGTATTGCTCTCTGGCATGTAAGCCTGGCTTTGGCAATGATGATGAGGTGAGAGAAAAGGTTTCTTTTTCTTGGGAGATGATGGCAGTGGGATCAAAAACCCACAGCTGGGACAGCAGCAGGCTGCAAGCTACAAATCAGCTGTCAGAGGAGGGAAATTCTCAAACCCAGCCCAGCCCAGGCTTCACTCCCAGTCTGCTGGGAAGAGGCAAACACAGGGTTCCCCTGCAAAGCAAGCCCTGGGGAGAGCCCCAGCAGGATGGATGAGGGTGTCAGCAGCCTGCTGCAAATCCAGGCCACAGCAGCTCTCACTAGCCATGGATGCTGAGCCTTAGCAAAACCCTGACGTTAATTTTGAAGAGTGTGCTTGGTGTCCAGCCAAGGAACCTTTTTTTTTTTCTTGCTCAAACTTTTCCACTACAACTGGCAGAGCTGCAGCTGCACATGGGGGATTGCACAATGCTGGGTCCCGGGGCTCCAAAAAGCAGGGGAAAGGCACAGAGCATCCCAGATTGCAACGAGAATTAAGATGAAACAGTTTCATAATGTAAATATACGACGTGAATTACTCCAGGTAACCAGGACTGTGGTTCACTGCTTCCTCTTCAAGATTTATCAGAAATATCAAGAAGCTGCAGGAGATGTCAGCAAAAAGATGAGCCTTGGTTTGTTTTAGAAACTGCCCTAATTTTGTGTTTCTTCAGTGGCAAGAGAATCTTTGCCCCGTTGCTCTCTGCAGCCTTTTCTTGATGAATGATTAGAGATTAAGAGACCTCCTGTAGGTTTGTGCTGGGCAATTTGTTGGCTGGTTTGTAGTGCAGAGAAATTTAGATGAGATAAACCTCTGGCCCCTTGTAATTTGGAAGGATCATGACCCCCACTCCCTTGGCACAACAGTAACACCAAAAGAATGGTTTTTATTAGGATTTAGAGAGTAATTTAATGATTTAATTTTGATCATGCTTACCCATCCTCACCAGGGACAGCAAAAATGAGGTAGACACCCAAATCTTCATCTCTCCCCTTTATCCTCCCCATCTGGTTTTCATCTGGTCACAGAAAGACAATAATAGTCTTTTGGGAGAGGAAGAAAGAGAAACTAACACCAACAAGATAATTACAGCAGGGTTATGGAGGTCAGAAGAACATCTTAAAGTAATACAGAGAATGGGGAGCTGCATTAGTTGAGTCAACAAAACCTTTGCAGGAGAGGATAAATTCTCTGTTTCATGACTGAGCTCTATTTTCCCCCAAAAGTTTAAACCAGTGATGCTTCTGCTGTAGCTCACTTGCTGCAGCAGGTTTTGTATTGACTTTCAGATTGCAGAGTTTTCGCTGCTGAATTTACAGAAAATAAAAAATGTGTGGGGTTTATACTGCTGAGAGTCGGTGCAAGGAGAGGGAAATAAGAGAAAGGAGTTCTGTGCAAAAGCTTGCAGGAATATACAGCTGAAGAGCATTTGATTTAAAGTTCAGACATGAAATGCTCTCTCCAGGTTACCTACCATAAATTTTAAGCTGATCTTATAGTTTTGATGATATACTTTTTATGATGCATTTCATGCCTCATTTCCAGGCAGATTTACAGCCCTTACACAATGCTGGATGAGTGACTCCACATGCTTCATGTCAATAAGTTCTTTTCCTTTTTTTCTTCCCCCTTGAAACTCCTGCTGGTTAAAATTAAGCCAATATTGCAGTCAGAGTGCATTTGCTCTTGTCATTTTTTGAGCTGCTTTTGGTCATCATTTAGTGAAAATGTCCCAGAGAGCTTTGACTGTACAGATAGATGGCAATAAACAAGGGCTGGTATCCCTAGAAATTCCAGGATTGAAACTGGGTACTTCTTTTTTATGAGAAATATTTTTATTTTTATATATTTTGTCTTGATCACCTGAGTTTTGGCATGGTTAAGGGGCAAGGTGAAGCCTGTCCTACACCTACAAGGTGCCTTTTCCAAAATAATCTCACCCACAGAAACGGAGAGGGATCAATGTCACCTTTTACAGGCTTACAGATGTGAAAATATCTACAAATGCAGAGTAGCCAACAACAACTTAGCACAAATCATGAACTGTTGGAAAGAAAAATACCTTTACACTGGGCTTGGAATAAATGCTGTGGCTTGGAGACAAGCACAGCTTTTGCCCAAAACTCCTGGCTGATGCTTTGCCTCAGATGGGTCCCATCACCAACCTTGTACCACCCCAAAGCCTTACACCTGTCAAAGCCAGCAACAATAAGCAAAACAACATGTTTATTTCTATTTATTTCTGAATAAGCACAAGTATATTTATATTTATATCCAAAACTCTCAGGAACTGGAAACCCTTCAAGAGCTGAAAGGTTTGATTAAGGCTGCTAGGACAGGGTTGCCCTTTGGCATATTCATGAACATGGGGTGATGCCTTAGGGTTTTAACTCTTATGTTTTTTGAGTTCTGTATTGCCTAGAGTGTAACTGTGAGATGCTTTGTAGCCTTGTTAGCTGCTGTTCTCTCATGCTAAGACAGACATAGCAAAATCTCTCTGGGTTTGCTCTTCAAGGACTCCCAGACTGTCCAGGCCCAAAGCCTCTGAAGGGGGGCGAGCTGAGGGGAAATTGCAAAGTTTTAATTGGCGAATTTATGCTGATATGCAAATGGACCAAAACTATAAAGGTGTGAAAAACTTGGGACTCGTTGGCCACCTTGGGGTCCATCTTGGGGTCCATCCTGGGGTCCACCTTGGGGTCCAGGTTGGAGCCCTTGGCTTCCCAGGGTGCACCTTTGAAGGCCTTTCCAATAAATACCCACCTTTATTCCCTATTCCTGTCTCTAGGTCGCCTCTCGAGGCATCAGGGCCAGGAGGAATCTGCCAGGATGTCCCATCACAGCACGATGGAACCACAAGGCCGTTGTACCTGACTCACTCAGGATGTGGCTTTTTTTTGCCAGCTTGCCCTGGAATATGGAAATGTAGGCCATTAATCCCTAAAGGGGAATAAGTGTCTGTGCAGGGTGTTGCAAGGCTGAGAGCTGTGCCCACAGCACAGGGAAAGGAGAGGCTGAATCAGAGGAGGAAGGGATGATGCCAGGGTGATCCGGGCAGGCCATCCTGCAGGGATTTTACAGCCTGGTGGCACTGACCCATCTCCTGTCCCTCACACAAGGCAGACACAGGGACACTGCTGGGATAATTCATCCCTGCTGGGCCCACCAGCCCAGGTTGGAGGGACACTGCCTGGATTCCATCCAAATTTTGCCTTGTCAGTGAGGCAGAAAGCATTCCAAGCATGGAAAAACACCTAGTTCATCCCAGGAGCTGTTGATGTTTTCCAAACTTCGGAAGCAGCAGCCGTGGAGGGACTCTGCAAACTGCACCAAATGCCCAACACACCTGGAGCCAGCATCCCTGGCCCACGGTGGGGATGCTCCCTGCTCCCTCTATTCCTTCCTCTATCCCTTCTCCCTATTAAAATGACTTCTTTCAGGCTGCTGCCTCCCCGTTCATGAAGAAAAGCTAAGAACAAATTCCTCATGTGCAGCATATTTCTCTTTACGACCTGAAAAGCAGCTTATGGGTATTCTTTAGGCAGCACTGATTTATCTCACACCTCCCTCCGCTCCCAGAAGAGGTCTGTCTTCTCTTTTTTATGTCTTCAAGCCTGGTCTTCCCAAATTGTTCCTCTTAGCAGCCCAAATTCTGCCTGGGCATCCTCTCAGTGCTGTGCACCCAGACAATCACTGCAATTAGGAGCAGTTGCTGTCTCCTGTGGTCCTCGTGTTGCTTTGGTGATGGGGCTTTGAGCAGCAAAGAAAAGTCCAGCCAGATATCCCAAAAGCTGGATTTTGGGCCTTTTTTTCTCCATGTCACAAAGAACCAAGTGCTTGATCATTCCCTTTCTGCTTTTTGTTGTCCTGTGGGATGTTGCACCTTAGCATTGTGTGAGTTTAGGCTGTGGTACCAAAGGGTTTATCTGCTCTGCAGGCTGTGGAGTGGCTGGAAAAGTTGCTGTGGGGACAACTCACATATTAAAATTCAAAAAGAGAGGAGCCAAGATGCTTTGGTGGACCCCAGAACCTCTGCTCTCCTCTGTCCTCTCACCTCTCTTCGTGGGATTTGCCAAAACTTTTTCCTCAAAAGGTTGTCAAAACCTGGGAAAGTTCTTTTGACACAGCTTGAAAACAAAAGGTTCTTTGGTATAATTTCTGTGTTTTCCAGCAAAGGTCCAAGATCCTTTTCCACAGCAGGAAGAAATGTTTTCAGTTCATTTCCCTGACAGCTGTTATACCTTGTATGTTCTCCACTCCTTCAGATCCTCTTGTAGCATCATTAACAAACCTTCCCAGTTGTGTTCTCCCCAGGAAGTGTTTGTATTTGTTTGTACATTGTTAATTCTCTTGTATTTTTTACCCTGATCTAGTTAAAGCTGTAAATTCTTCAGTGTGAAGAAAAGAGCTACATTTTGAGTTTCTCTTTGATATCATTGATTTTACCTGGGTTAGATCACCAGGAACAAGGGCAGCAGAGGGGAGTTGTCTGCTCCATGCAAGTTCACATTTAGAGAAATTTTGGGTTTTGATATTTTGCATTTTAAAGCAGAGGATGGTTTAAGGACAGGAGAATCTGGAGTCCCTGAGCCCTCTGCCACTCAGCTGTCCATCACCTCCAGATGTTTTCTTATTATTATTATTCCTATAATAATAATTATTATTATTATTCCTTTGCAGTGGTCTCTCCCCAGCTGCCCAGAACCAGGTAAATGCCCAAATGCACCGAGACTCCTGTGGTTTGTCCCTCATCCAAGAAGCCTCTCCAAGGCACCTGAGGGAGCAGAAAATGCAAATGCAGTGTTGAGCTGGCAGCAGCCTGCACTGGACAGGGATGAGAGCTCCATAAGAGACTCACCTCTTTTCCTGCTGGCCTCACTGAGCCTGTCACTGCTTGTTACCCAAAAGCCATATTTTGGGGAGCTGCTATGGCTGAGATGTGCAGAGAAAATGGCCAAATTTGTGTGCAAAGTGTGTGCAAGTGGAAGCAAAGCAAGAGTTCTGGAAACAGGCAGGTATTTATAAAATAATCTTCTTTGCAGTGTCTGCTTCCCTGCAGAGATGGGGTTTGGCCATGGCAATGGTAGTTCTGTGCGTTTTTATCAGGGTCCAAGAGCTCACATGATCCTAAAGTTTAGAATTTGTGAAAATCTTTACATTTTCACTGTTTTCTGTTAGCTACGCTGACAGAAAAAAACAATACAGAAGCCAAGCAATAATGAAAGCAAACGTGGTGTTTATATCTAGTTCAGCTAAGATAAATTTAAATTTATTTCCTTCCAGTGGTGTTCCAGGAAAAGTGGCAGCAATGACAGATGTAAAGATAATTTTGCCTGTTATTATGTGATGACAGTCCTATTCCTTTCTTAACGTGTCACTAATATTTCAAGCCTCCTTTTCCACAGAGCTCTAGAAAGATTTGATTATTTCCAACTGGAGGAATACATAAAATAACAGGGAGCTGTTACACTCGATAGTGCCTCATGGCTGGTGGTCTGGCAGATGATCCATAGGAATATTTAGAGGAAAAGCATCTTGGAGAGCTTTAAAAGCCTTTCTTAGAAATGGATATATGTGTGATCCCATTCACTCCTCTGCCTCAGCCATGACAAACAAACGCTGCCAGTGTCAGGAAGAGCAGCCCTGGTGAAGGGCAGCAGCAGCTCCTTCAAAAAGGGATTACAGCTGAAATCTGGATGCAAAACTCTGCCTGCCCTGCCCAGGGAAGATGGGAAATGTTCTCAGAGACAGGGATGTGACAGAAAAAGAAAACCCAAAGTGTTTCCTGCCCTCATGCCAAGTTTTTTTTTCTCTCCTGGGGAAAGGTTGACCCCTTTTCCTTGGGGAATGATGTGCAACCCCATAAAGAAACAATAGATCCCTCATCCCTCAGCCAGGTCAGACAAGACAAAGCCTTTGCTTTGTCTATGCAGGTTTTGTCCAGGAGCAGAGGAATTGATGAGCACTATAATTAATTTCATGTTTGAATTTTTCAAATCAGCCAACTAAGACTGTAAGTAATAATTGCATGAGTAACTGCAGGAGAAAAGAGATACATTGTGGTGTCTGCTGCAAGCTGTATTTTTCTGGAAACAATGACTAATAGAGCTTTTCCAGCTGAGGATTTGATGTACATCCAGGCTGCGTGCATGAATCAGTGCTGACAACCAACAAACTGCAACTCCCTTTGCTCCTGGAGCTCTCTGCTTTTGCTTCTGGACTGGAAGGACCTGATTTGCTTCCTCTTGTATTCATTGCATTGCTGCTGCTGGGAAAGACGACACCAGAGGGCTCCTCAGGGTTCTCCCGTGGTGTCACCAGCCGAAGGTGTGGCAGATGTCACCTGAACTCGGTGTCCAGGCTGATGCAGCCTTTGCTCACCTGCTGAGACATCCTGAGCACCAAACCCAGCGTGAGCACTGCCACTGTGATGTGCTGCTGACCCTGATCACACCCCAAAACCCTGCACACGGGATTTATGCTGCAATCCCAGGAAAACCATCACCCTTTATGCCCGTAATCCAGTGGAATTAAAAGGAAGGGTAAGGCTGTAGCAACAAGCCTGAAGGGTTGCTCATGCAGCAGCAATCCCATCTTCTAAACAGCTCCAGGAGCAGCTGTGCTGAATAGAATGAACCTTGCTTCAACAGCCTCCCCAGCTGGAAGAGTCTGAGATTACCCAGAAAAATACAAGTGACCAGGGAAGGGGTGGGTCATGCCCCATATCTGCCCTTTCAGCACCGAATTTCCACGGGGAGCAGATGGGGGAGACTGGAACTGCAGGAGGGTGGACACAACGGGGAGCTGCTTTTGGAAGATACTTGCCAAAAAAGCCAGAGATTGTCGCCATTATTAATGTCAATTCAAGTGTCTTTATGTTTTCCTAAATTCTGTTCTTCAGTGTGGTGCAAAAGTCTATCAAGGACTTCATTTTTCAGTGGTTTGCCAGTATAAAAAGCGCCATTTCCACCCAGCCTGTTGTTCCCAGTGTAAATATGTTTTTAGACATAGAGCAATTTAATCCTACAGATTTTCAGAGCAGCTTCAAACCCTCCTGGCAGTGCCTGAAGCAACATAAAGCCTCTGTTTCCATCCCTCCTATTTATGGAAAACCAGAGGCCATTTATCTCCTCGATGCCCCTGAGATTTTTCTATAGCTTAGTCAATAACCATGAATTACTGCTTGGTTGAGTTATTTTAGGGAAACCAGGATAGGATGGGAAGAGGATGTGCCTCAGCAAACAGCCAGTGTCTCTAGCCTGGCTTCAAACGGGGCCAGAGCAAGGCCCTCTCCCCTTCCCTAAGAACTAATTTATTGAATCGCAAAAATTAGACTTTCATTTGAAACTTCTTTGATTAGAAGTGAGTTTAGTGTTTGTACCGCTGGTCTCAGGCTCCTTGCCCCTGAGATTCCTAAACCTGCTGGTCCTGGAAAGTGCTGGATTGTTGCCATAGGCAATTCCAGATGGAGGTAAAGGAATTCCCTGGGTAATTGGGGTGTACAAATGGGATGTACAGAGATGTGGGACAGGGAGAAGATGCAGGAACCCTCCCAGCCCTGGTGGCTGCTCAGTGTCCCTCAGTCCTGCCAGGGACAGCCACAATTTTTTTTTTTTCCCCCATAGACATTCAGTCATTGCAAAGCTTTTATTGAGCAATTCCAGCCATAAAGAGAAAAAAAAAAACCCACCAAAAAATGGAATATTTAAATCTTCCTGACTGGACCAAGAGAAATTCCTTGTGGTTTAACTGCTTGGGCTTCAGCTTTGTGCTGGCAGAGGGCCCAGCTGGAGGAGTGCTGGGGGATCATCCATGGCACTGAGGCATTTTGGAGTGTCCTGGGCATCCGTCAAAGTGCTCCTGGATCCTCCAGGGAACACCCCATGGTTTTATACCTCAGCTGGTGGCTGCTGCTGCTGCTGCCACGAGATCTGCCCATCACCAGTGACACTTTGGCAGCCCCTGAGCTGTTATTGGATTGATGTTTACACTGCAATAAACACCCTCCTATTTATTTCTGCCCTCAGCACCTCACCTCAGTTTGTGGGCAGCTTTATGTTTCTGAAGTGCTCTGGCAAAAGTGGAGGGCAGAGCAGAGTTATTTCAGGTTTTGTTTTAAAAAGAAACACCCTGAAAGGCAGATTATTTATTTATTTTATTTTATTTCTAGGAGAAGATGCTGAGGGACGTGTAAACCACTCTGCAAGATCATCCCAGGAAAGGAGCTAAAGGAGCCAGAAATTAGGTACAATTCTTCCCTTATTATTTTTGGTAATAATTATTTGTAGCAAATCAAGCTTCTAGATAAAACACTCTAGCTTTTGAGAGGATACAATATTTTAAAATTAAGCAAAAAAAGAAATTCCCTTCATTAGGAAGTTCTAAGAAGCAGGGAATGAAAGGAAGTTCTTGATCTATTTCTTATGGAAGATTTTCCCCTACCCCATATCCGAACAGATGTTTTAAATTACATGGGGACTTTGGAAATGCAGTAATTTCTGCTGGGAGTTTAGCAGGTCCTGGGTTTGCTGTCAAGAAGAGCTGTCTCCTCTCCCTGTAGCTTCTCTAATTAGGCTGTAAGTTTGCAAGAAAGTACTTCAGCCTCAGATTTTTCTGCTCCATCGGATGATTTCCCATTTTATCAGGGGCTGCACTGTGGAGCTCTTTGGGAGTCTTTTTTCTTATTTTTGCTGTTCCCACTGCAAGTTTAACTGGCATCTTAAAGAAATCATACTGCCAGACTCATCTTTTTTTCATTTGATCTCTTTCTCATTCCAGTGGCTCAGTGAGTTGTTTCAGCTTTAGGATATCTGAAATCTTTATGACAATTGTTTTGTTAAATGTGGCCTGGGTTAAGAAAGAGTGAAATTATTTGGGCCAGTTCTTTGTTTCCGTAGCTCCAAATTGGGTTTGTAGGGGATTCACCAAGAGGAAAGGTGTGCTGCTCAGAAAATATGAAATGAGATGATGTTTGGTTGGCCAGATACTCTTTAATTGCTTTTTTGGAGGTACAAATGTGGATCATTCTCCAGGCAAATTATCTGTAAATGGGATCTCTATTGTGCCCTTGAAGGTTTTGTCATTTTAGAACTGTTTGTAACTGAAAGCAGATCAACTTTGCATCTAATACCAAAGAAATAGAAATCATCTCCCTGAGTACAATTACTGATGTAATTATAACAAATATTAATGTCATTATAATGCCCTCCTTGCTCAAGTTCTTACACTGGCTCAGGCCTTTGCCCTCCTCTGCCTTACAGAGAATTTCTCAGATTCATTAAACCATTCCCAGGTGTTCCAGGGGAATAACTGAGGTTTTAGAACTTATCTTGGGCAGTTGGTTTCTGCATGGATCTTCCTTGGTGACTCTTGTTGCTGCTGGGTGTCACTGCTGTCCTCGTGCCCTGTGAGGAGCAGAGGGCTGGGTTAATTAGCCCTTACTCCAATGGAAACTAAAGCCAGTTTGGGTTTTTTTTTTTTAAAAGGGGTTAAATTTATATAATAAATATATAAAAATATATAAACGTATATAATAAATCCTGGTCTGGTCAGGAAGGAACTGGAAGAGTCATTTGTGCCGATGTTAGCTCCATAAAGATGCAGCAGACAGAAAGAGATTCGTGTTTGGGTTTGAATCCTCTGCACCAAGAAACCCAAGACTTGTGTGCTGTGATGAAATCCCACACAGGTCATAAATGTGCACCAGTCCATTTTGACACAGCCTGAAGAGCTCTGAGGAGGTTTTTGCTGCTGCTCTGAGCAGTTTTAACAATCTGCTGTGGTGCCTCAACCCCAGAGACAGAAGAAATCCTGGCAATAAAAACACATCCGCCAACACCACCTTCAGTGCTGGCACTGCTTCATGGGCTGTGAGCTCACATGGAAGCTGCTGCCTCTCACCATCACAGAGGACACTTCTCCCAGTCAGTTTTAGCACATGGAAACCACAGAATGAGAAAAAAAGAAGCAAATCAGAGCTGAAGCATGACATTTCCACCTCCACATACAGGAAATCAGAACGGTTCAGTAGCGCTGGCACGAAAGGGACTGAACTCAGCTTTATTGTCTCAGGAAAGCAATAAACACCCATCTTTTGGCAGAGCTGGAGGTCACCCCGTTCTTCCTGCACACCCACTGTGGTTCTCTTGATCCTGTCTCCTGCCATCCCACGGAGGAGGTGGAATAACAAGTGTGGGAATCCTGAAAGCAGAGAATATTTCCCTGCCTGTTTTGAAGGGTTCTACCCCCCTGGACAACGCTGTATTTGACCTTTATCCATGGAGAAAACTGCCAACTCTTTGGGAAGAACTAGAATCTACTTCAGTGAGAACTAAATAATAGAGTATTATGTAAGGTTATCACAGGGTGAAAAATCTAAAGGTGTTGGGTTTATTAATGTAGTAAATAGATAAAAAGCAAAAACTCCAAGATGGAGGATTGTTATTGTTTTTAGGCTTTCTTCTTCTTCTTCTAGTATGCCATATTCTGCAGTAGTAGGCTTCTAAAAGTTATTGGATGAAAAATTCCACAGTTCCTGTATATGTGACTAAAGCATTTGTCTAACGTTGATAGAAAAGTGAAAATATCTTCTGTTTTAAGCTTTAATTGGATGATTTACCTTTCAGAAGACCGTGTTATCTTGATAAGGAAGCATTCTCAGCATTCTACAGGCATTCTGCTGCATTCTCTGGTGTGTGCTGTGTCTGGGTCACACCAGTGACCTTACTTCTCTGATAAGACTTAATAAATTATCTTAATGCAGAGAGTGCTGAAAGTTTCTTTAAAATCACTCCCCCATCAGGGGAAAACCTGGCTTAGAGACACAGCTAAGTCAGGGGCAGGGGTCCACAAACAAGGATGTCCTGCAGTGGACAGGAAATTGCTGAAGCATGGGACTCGTTTTGTCCATAGCACAGCAAAAAGAACCACCCTGTGTTTCAAAAAACCTCCTTAAGCTTCCAAAGAAAACTCCAGGATAAAGGAATATAGGTGGTCTGCTAGATGAGCTTCAAGCACAGTGAGGGCAGTGGAAGGGGAAGGTTTTCATGGAGACTTTTGTTTTTCTACACCTGGAAGAGGAAGGCTGCCTACAGAGCACAGGCAGGATTTTGGTTGCAAGTATGAATTTTCACATTTCATAGAATCATAGAATGATTTGGGTTGTAAGGGACCTTAAAGGTCATCTAGCTTCAACCCTCATATTGCATAATATTTAATATTTAATATTTCATATAGGAATAAATAAAGAGCAGGTATGGAGCTGAGAGTTTTTGTTGTGGCATTCAAGCTACCAGGGTCACAAGAGCTCAGATTTCAGCCTTAAATTTCATTGCTAAAAGGAAATATTCAATCCAAGCTATGTGGTAATACTGGCCTGGGTTGTGTGGACCTTTTGGAAGGGACCTCACTTACTGAGAATGCTCCCTCCTTTCTAACTCTGCTTCTCTTTGCCATCCCTGGAAGAGACTTGTGAGTAAATCTGGTCTTGTGTTTTCATTCCTGGAAGACAGAAGTCTTGGAGAAACATCTTCCTTTGCTCCTCAAAGGGCTGTGGGAGAGAACATGAATTGTGGTGTGTCCTGTGGCTGGGAATGTCAGAACGGAGCACCTCTCTGGAGACAGGAATCACAAAATCATGGGTTTCCTCCTGCTGAATCCAGAGGTATTGTGTGTGATGGGATTGTGGGTTTGTTGTTCAACAGGGCTGGTTAACAGCAGTTCAGATTTCAGGAAAGGCAAGGCAAGAAATTCCTTCTCCTTATTGTTTGTTCTCCAGGATAGAATCCAGTGTCTGAGTGTCCTGCCTAACTTTATGGGTAGCTTGTTTCCTGGATGTCTTGAAACAAATGACCTGGAACAGATAGAACTTGGCTTTTTCCTCCTGCAGCTGTGAGGGACAGGAATACTGCTCTTCCATGTTATTTACTGGAAGTCACACCCCTTTCTGAATTAGTTCCTTCAGGTCGATTTTTAATTTTGAACAGGTTTAGCTTAATGCTGCCATTTCAAAGTGCTGGTCAAAACACTCCCTTCCAGAGATGGAAAAACTTCAGGGGTGGCATTCCATGAGCTATCAAAAACTCTCCATCCACTGTGGCCAAAGAGCTGATGGGATCTGTGGGAATACTCTGGGAATAATCTTGTCTGATGTTCCTTCAACAAGAGGAGCCATGGCAGTGTCAGAGTCTGTTGGTGGCATCTAAAAGCAGCAGGAATTCCTAATTCAGGTCTTACCTGCAGCACAGCAGGTCCCATGTGCAGCATCCTCCTGCCCAGTCCAGCTCCTGGCCTTGCTGGAAAACCAGTTTGTCCCACAGGTGTTTGATGACAGGTTTACAACAGGATGCTTCTGTCAGTGGTGACCTTTCAGGAGTGTTGCTGGAAGAAAATCCTGACAAACACCACTGAATGGCGAGGTGTGGGTGTTAACAGCCCTCCCTGCTCACTGGAATGGGCTGGAGGAACTGGCAGTGGGTTTTGGCTAAAGGGCTTATCCTCCCTTTCACCACTTCCTCCATCTCTGCCTGGCTTGGGCCAGGCCTGGTGGCAGGCATGTCAGACACAGTTAGCTTGATGTGGGATTATTTTATGTCTATCCATCTGAAAACAATTGCCATGAAACACCAAAACCTTAGTATTTCCTAGTGTTTATTTAATATTTTCCTCTTGGCTTCTTGTCCTTTATGCAGCAACTGAAAGCAAAAGAAATATCTTGCACTTAGCTTGCACTTTCTCCTCCTGCTGAGTCCTCTGTTTTAATTCAAATTCGGGGGCTTTCTCTGGAAAAAAAGTATGAATAAAGTACTTAATGAAAGCTCACATGGTAGTTTAACTTTTCAGGGTCCAGCACTGCTGTAGTTTATTTACTTGCCAAGTAATTACCAGTTTGAAATTGCAGTTCTACTCCCAAATTTTAGGGCAGTCAAATTAAACAGGAAAGATCATCCTCAAGGTCAGACAGGCCTGAGAGACTTTAATGTCCTTGTTCCTGAAGTGGGGAGGGCACAGACTCATCCAGGTCAGTGGGGAGTTTGTCTTTCCTTGCAGCAGAGCCTCCAGCCAAGTGTGGGAGATGTGTGGAGCTCCCTGGTTTTCTGTTTGCTGCCCAGGTGATGTCATCCAAGTTACTTTTAGCTGGGGCACAACAATTAGTCCTATTTTATCCCTCCTCAAGTGGTTTAATTAAATCTTACAGCTTCAAACCCCATACTCAACAGCCAGGGAAATCTAAATTTCCATTTGTAAACGTTCTTAAACAGCTAAAAAAACCTGTTTCTGGGGTCTTAAATTCACTTAAAATGTGGCACTGATGAGGAGTTGGAAGTTTTAAACTCAGTAATGGGATCATAAGAGAATGCTTTATCACCTATGGACCATCTTGGAGCAGGTCTGAAGAGCAGCCTAGAGGAGGTGGGAATACAAAGGTAAAATAATTTAGGAGAAGACCCCATGTGAGTCTTTACTCAAGTATGAAGTCTTTGCTTTGTAGGAAGCATTTATTGAAACAGATACAAATTCCACTCCTCTCTCCTTCCCGTGGTGGGGTCCTTTTGTCACAGTGCTGTGAATCCTGGCTGGTGGGAGATACAGGTTTATTCAGGCAGCCTGAATTTCCTGAGTTCACAAAGAAATACTTTGGTGTTCAGATACTGGGAATATCATGGACTCACAGAATGGTTTGGGTTGGAAGGGACCTTAAAGCTCTTCTCCTTCCACCCCCTGCCCTGGTCAGGGACACCCTCCACTATCCCAGGTTGCTCCAACCCCCATCCAGCCTGGCCTTGGACACTTCCAGGTCCAAGGAAATCTGCAGATAAAGTCATAAAAGATGTCAAGGATCAGGCACGTGAGACTATCACAAATTGATTATGGCTACTGGTGTGACCAGATATGAAATAATGATTTATGGCTCTTTTATGGCTGGCTGATATCTCTTAGTGTTGCAAATGCACATTCTTTCATCAGTGGATCTCCATTCACATTTTCTGTGGCGATTTGCCCAAAAAAGGCCCAGACTAAGAGGTACTTTTTGAACAAAATTGTTAAGTAGATACTAAACCTTCAAAATAATCTGGCTGTGCTCCCTGTTTTAACGAATCCAGCAAAATTACAAGCTTTCATCTGGTAGATGTGGTGTTTTCTCTCCTCTGTTTTCTTCTCCCTACAGGAGCTCCATGCTGTGTTTCCACATCCTTTGAAGGGGTGGGAAGCAGGGAATGGCTATGGGGAGAGGATGCTGCTTTCCAGGCTAAATCCTCCCTGATATAAATCTGTTCCATTGGCACTGCATTTTATCAGATCAGCGCAGCAGGCCAAGCACAAGAAGTGACACCAAAGCAGGTAAGAGATCCCCATTTGTTGTGTGCCCAAAAATTCCAAGCAAAAAAATTTACGTCAGCCGTGTGTTCTTTTTCAGGGAGGAGGAGGACATCAGGAAGTCTCCTAATCCTTGCTGTGTTGCCAAATGATGGAAACGTGAAAGCTGCCAGAAAGAACAGGGATCAAAAGTGTAAGTATTCAGTTTTGGGGGAATAAAACTAACTATGGCATGGAAAAAAAAAATGCCCTGCAGTTCAGTGTTGTATCTGTCTCTGAAAGGTATTTGAGTTGACAGCTTAAAATAGTTCTTAAAATACTCTCTTAGGCAGCTTATGGTGGTGGTTTCTGAGTTATTTCAAAGTGTCTCCTTTGAAGTTGTATGAGGATGTATGAGACAATTCACACCAAGGGAGTCCAGGCTGAGAAGCCAGAGAACGTAACTCAGGAGTTTTTCTGACCACTCTGAAGATGTATTTTTTTTTTTTAATAGGTATATTCCTAATCAGTCTGGGAAATGATATAAAACGATCACAGCCACATGTACTTACAGGAATGTACTTCGAAGAACACGTTGTGCTCGAGTGTTTCATTGTCACTGCAATGAATCACTCGAGTGTCATTGTCACTGCAAACTGCTCTGAAATGGAGCTTTCCTGCGGGGTTCTTTGGGCAGCCTGTGTGGTTCAGGAGCTCTGCAGAGGCTCTCAGTTGGCACCTCCTGCCTCACAGGGGCTTGGGATGACGAGCTGGATCTCCCAGGCAGACACTTCAGGCACTTAGGGCTGAAGTCTCAAATGGAAAATGTTGCTTGATCATTTGTGGTTTAGCTCAGCGTGTCTCAGCGCAAAGTATAGACCCTTAATCTCCCTCTCTTTGGCTTGCTGCCCAGTTAGAAAGCCCCTGAAAATCCACCTCCATTTCCACCTGGAGATTCCTGGGACATCAGAATGTCCCTTCTGCTGATGTTTCTGGGCAAACCGACCATCCCTGCCCTCAGGGAAGGCAGAGACACAGATGTCCAGCTCTTTATTCCCATCCCAGGTCCATGGGCATTCCTCCATTTGGCCTGGCTTCTCCAGAGGCCTCTGGCTACCAGGGGAGGGTGTTCCCAAGGCCTTTTAGCCATGGAGCTCACTCTGGAGAGCTGATTGAGAGCTGAGCCAGAGCGCGGCCGTCGATGGAGACAAGGACTGGCACCAGGGCATGGGGTACAGGAGGAATTCTTGGCCCAGGGATAAGGGAGATGTCTCACACCTCAAAGGTGACTCCTTCAGCACTGAATGAGCAGGTGAGGGCTGTGAATCTCCTCAGGACTCTGCCTCAGGGCATTTATCCTGCCGTGGATGGATAACACTGAGACTGGGAGCCAGCCCCCGGAGCCCCTAATTCCCTGCAGGGCTGTGGCTGAAGGCCTGCTCTTCCCTTGGCATTTTCTCTTGGCCAGCAGCTCCCTGATTCCCATGCCAGCTATTTTGGAGCCCGGGCCAAGGTGTCTTGCTGTCTCCACAGGCTGAAAAAGGAGCTTTGGCAGCAGTGCCTGCTTTGCACTTAGGATGTCCTGGCTGCCTGGGCTCCTCAGGGATTTAACCCTGCCTGATTTGCCTGAAGCTACGGGCAAGCTCTTGTTCTCAGCTGACCACAGCAGCTCAGGTCACTATTAATTCATGAGGAAGTTATCCTTGCCTGCCTTTTCATCATCACAGAAATCCATAAAGACAAGTCTTGCTGTTTTTCTCCCCACTTCTTTATCCTACCAGTTTTAAAGTGTGGTTAAAAAGGGCTGGTTTAATTACCTTTCTCTTGCTGATGAGCTTCATAAAGCACAGTAAGCTTAAGAAGAAAAAAACCTACCCTGAGCCTGAGTGATGTGTTCACTAAGAGAATTACAATCCCAAGCAACCGTATGACTAATTTGCCCTGTGTCATTAATTATGTCTTATCTCAGTGGAGAGAATGGGATGGACATTCCTGCAGTGAGTTTTCCTAATAGCTCATATTAATGAAGGAAGGAGTCAGGAATAAGAAAGGCAAGCAAAGAGCAAGGCCAGGAGCTGGGGAGGCACAGGGTGTGCCTTGGGATCACTCTCAGTCCAGGCAATAAATCCCCAGGGGTTGTTCAAGGGCATTGGGGATCACAGCAATTTCCTGGGGCTCTCCACACCTCACGGGATCAGAGGTTGGGGTTCTGTGGGTGTGATAAGAAGGAAAAGCATGACCTAAACACCAGTGGGCAGGTAGAGGTAGCTCCAGTAGCTTTGCTGGGCTGGATGCCCATGACCTGAGTTCTCTTGAAGGTCTGTGTTTGCTCCCAAACTTGAATTAACACACTTCTGTTGGTTGTGTTGAGCAATTTGCCATCCTGGTGCCAAAGCAGAAGAGGAGGAAAGAAGGTGCTATTTAGCCTTCCCACCTTTCCCACAAGGCAGAGAAAAAGATCTGGAGAGGAGCAGTGCAGAGGGGCCGGATCCTGTCCTGGGAGCCATGGGAAGGTTGTTCTTGTGTTTGTTGGTACTGCTGAAAGCTGTACAGCCTGTGAGGACCCTTGCAGGGTATGTGGCCTCAGTGTTGCCGTGATTTATTGAATTCAGTGTTCATGGGAGAGCGGGGGGAAGCCCCTAAACCACTGACCAGTGGCCTCTGGGAGGGTGTGCTGGGGAAAGCCCTGCCCATCCCAGCCCTTCCTGCCAGGAGCAGGAGCTGGGGCAGTGAGTGGGGTGAACCCTCTGCTCTGGAGGTGGAAGGCAGCTCCCACAAGCAGCAACCCAGCATCTGTCAGGCACTTCAGCTGCAGCTCATAATACTTTTATTTTTCCTTTGTTCTCTGTCTTTTATCCTCTGATGACTTACCAGGCCACCCAAACCAGAGGAGATCCCTGGGTCTGCAGAGCAGCGTCTCACACAGTGGAACAATATCAGGACAAAGAAATGCTCCCCCAGTTTCCAGGGAAAAGGGCAGTAGCACTGTTCAGAAGGTTTATTTAAACATGGCTGTTTATTTTTGCTGGAGATTGAGTTACCTTCCCTTATAGGAGTAATGTTTTTGGAATCCTCCGTGTTTCGCCTGTAATAAATCACAGTTGTCTGAAGGAAACGAGCAGGACTCTTTGTCATTTTTCTTTGCTTTTCCTCCATTGGCAAGTGAAGGAAGTGCCCCAAAAAGAGTAATTTATTATGAACTTGCTTTTGACATCGTTGGCAAGTCCTTGGCATGCTGGCTGCATAAATTACTGCCCTATCTCTGGGCAGACGGAGCACAAAGGCACAGCTCTTGTTTCTAATTGTAGGTTGGCAGGACCTTTTCTATCAGGCAACACAGACAACAAAGAGGAGAAGAAGAAAAGCTCCCAGCTGGCTCTCAGCGAGGGTGGCAGGGCTGCAGGGAGGGGACCCCAGGTCCTGTTGTGACACCGAGCCGCGTTTTGTCCCAGCAGCTGCCAACAACCACAGGGACAAAATTTGCTGGCTGGTTTTGTGGCTTCTCGCGGATCACGGGCTCCGTTCCTCAGCGCGGACAGGCAACAATGCAGAGCTGCACCCAGGGCTCTTGAATTTCCACCAGGGGATGGCATTTGGGCTGAGGCACAGCTCAGTGACCTCGGGGAACAGCAGGCTGATGGGGAAGGCTAAGACTTCAAAGAAGTTGTGAAGTGGCTCTGACTCTTCTCNTTTTTTTTTTTTTATCAGCTTTTCATTGAGATTTGCTGCTCTGGGCTAAATTGTTTGGAAGCGTTTGGCTGATAGAACAGCTGGAACTGGTAATGCCCAGCATCTAACAGGGTCTGTTATGATGTTGTTTCCCTTGTTCTTCCCCACAAAGTTCTGAAGAGCTTTTACAAAGAGGAAATAGTTTTTTGGTGGAAGCATGGATGTGTACATCCAGAGAAAGTGAGGTTGTATAAGTAGGACAGGAACAGATCCTGCATCAGCAAGTGAGCAATGGGAGAAGGGGAAAATGGGGTGAAAATCATAGAACTTATATAATTTTAAATGCAATTTGCTAAGGAGTTGCTGTCCCCATCTCTCTGTCCCTGATCACTTCTTTAAGGCTTGAGACAGAAAAGTGCTGGGCAATGAGACACAAACATCTGTAAGGTGGCAGAAGTGCAGATGTTTTTTAGGAAGAGAAGGCACCCTCCCAGCAAGGACCAGCATTAATGTGGTGGAAGTGCCTTTATTTGGGATCCTGGCAGAGCACTCTTTGATCTGTTTGAGCTAAAAAATGGTGAGTGTTCAGTTCTTTCTGCTGGGTGGTTTTGTTTCAGCTGCCTCCTTTTGAGCCCTCAATATTATTGGATTTTTCTGAGTATCTTGGTGTAAAGTGGTGTTCTTTGAATTATATTTATCCATCATTTATGAGAGTAATGCATACTCTGCTTTTCCTGTAGTAAACTTTGAATGCAGCCATACTGCACAGCTGACAAGATACATCCAAGAAAATGAAAAAGGTGCAGTTATTTTAGGCTTTACAAGGCTGGAAACAGGGAAAGTTGTTTTGATTTTCAGCCTCCATCTCTCTTTAGTGGCATTTAGGATTTACAAGGACTTGGAGGGTGTATGGTTCAGCAGAAGCATTTCCCCAGATTAGGTGATGCTCATTCCTTGGTCTCCTTTAAAAATATTAAAAGAAATTTCATCAGATCATGGAGCTCGGAATGTCAAATGAGAGTCTTACACAAATAATCCAGGTTTTGGGGAGCTTGTCATGCTAAGTGGGTTCTTTGGCATCGACTGGTTTTATTATGGATGGAGCCACAGCAGAACCACATTAGAAAAGGATATTGTTACAACACTTTCAGTATCAACAATGCTACTTGCAGAGAATAATCTGTTCCAGATGACTGTTAAGAACGTCTGTCCTTTTCAGAAGGGACTTTTTTTGTTTAGTTGATTTATTCTGATAAAATTTGGGATAATTTAGACTTCTGTCAAAGAGTCAGTAAACATGAAGATAATGTGATTCACAGAACGGGCAGTCTGAGAGGCTACTTTCATTTAATTCAATTAGATACGCTTTTAGATTGGATTTATTTATCTTGAGTATTGCAGCAATTTTGTTCTTCATGAAAGAGGAGGCAGAGTACAATTACTGCAGACATCAAAACTGCTGGGGTAATTCCAGGGCTTTTCCATGCCACTGGCAAGGGATGGGACTGCAGTTACCTGCATAAATAACTGGGTGGAAGAGCAGCCACTGATAAAACAGATGGGATTTTGAGGGGCTTGAAGGAAAAACTCTGTTTGTGATATATATCACACCAGCATTTCTCACCAGACCCATGTGCAAGGCAGGCATCAAATAGGACTGTTTGAAATTAAAGCATTTTAAATTTGGCTTTGCTGAACATGACTGAGGGGAGTCTGTTAAACTAAAGTTAGAGTAAACCTAAAGGTTTCTTCAGTCTCTCTGTGTCCCTCCTTTGTCCTGGTCCTGGGATAACACCCAGGGTTTTTCTAGCACTGATGGGGACACGTTTGGTGTCTCCTGTCCCTCCCTGCTGTCCCTCTGTACCAAACCATCCTGCACACAGGACCAGCAGGGCAGACCAGGCTGGGAACACGCCTGGATAGAGCTCAGGAGCAGGAAAAACATTCCATGGCCAGCCTGGCAAGGGGCAATTTTTTACCCTCCCTCTGCCTTTCTGGTTTGCCAGGGGTTTCAGCTCATGGGTTTGTGCCCGTCCCCAGGCACGAGGGTGTGAACAAAGGCTGTTGTGATGTGCCTCAGCTTTTTGTTGTCTGTTCTTCTCAAAACTTGCTGTATCTGGGCTCTCTCCCAGCTTCTCCTAGGCCACTGCTTAGGTCCCTCGGATCAGGTATTCCCAGGAGCCGTGGGGAGAGCCGTGGGGGCTGGCTGCCTGCATCTGGATGTCTCCTCCGCTGAGCAAAGCCCTTGGTGACCACCCTGACAAAGCTCAACGCTCTCCCCCGCCCTCTGCATTCCCAGCACACCCTCTTCCATCCCCATCCATCTCTCCAGCCACTGGATTTTCCCTCTGAGGACTTCATTTTGGTTTTGAGTGTTTCTCCAGCAGGCATTAGTTAAAGCCTGAGAGGCTTTTGAAGATGTTCCCCAGAGCTGAGGGCTGCTGAGCATCCAGCAGGGGAAGAGTTTGGGGAGCTTTGTTAGTCCTGGATGAGCAGATTCCTGTTTTGTGTTTGAAACAGATCTGCACCCACTTGGTTAACAAAATATTATGCTCAGGATAACTACCTGAGCCACCTCGCCAAGCCAAAGAGCCCTAGGAGGGTTCCAGAAAAGCCAATATTAAATCCAGAGACATCAACATTAGTGAAGTAGGACTAAATTATCTGCAGCTGGTGCTGGCTCTCGCCCGAGGCTCAGAAATAAGTAGCTCCCTGGAAAAGAAGGGGAGATGAAGGCTGTGCTAACGAGGACCAGGACCAAGCTTGGAGCTCAGGTCACGTTCTGTTTCCAGCCCTATCAAGTCCAGTCAGTGACAATTTTTCACCTCCCGTCACTTGTGCACCGGCCACTCCATCAAAGCCAAATTCCTCTGGCAGCGAGGAAGGATCCAGTCCCACTCTTGGAGTACTGGAGGTATTGGCTGCCTCTGCTTCCAAGGTCTGGTGAGAAGCTGAGATACCTTGAAACTTCTGGTTTTTTTTCATTCAATGTACTCTTTGTAACTGTTAATTGCATGTTAACCATGATCAGAACTCACTGCCAAGGGCTTCTGTCCTCACTGACCAGCACCATTGAGTGCAAGTCTTGAAATATTTGGGGAGAATGATGGGTAAACATCAACTGTTGCTCTGTGCTGAACGTGACTTAGAATAGCAACTTATGAGCAAATTAAAAATCAACACTAACCTCACCTGGATATTCAGAAACCTTCACTCTGTGTTTCTATGACAAAAGGGGTCTTAGAAGAAAAGGGGTTTTCAGACATGAATTATTTACTGCTGTGATAGGTAAGCTCTGCTCTCACATGTACCATGCTATTGTTTTTAATTAACATCTCCAGATTCTCTGGAAAACCCTACTTGCAATGAGAATCTTTATATCTAAGCAACACTGAAAATACCTGTATTCCTAACTGTACCTAGAGCTGCAGAGTCAGAATGGTTTGGGTTGGAAGGGACCTTAAAAATCCTCTTGTTCCAATCCACCTCCCACTATCCCAGGTTGCTCCAAGCCCTGTCCAACCTGGCCTTGGACACTGCTGGGGATGGGGCAGCCACAGCTTCTCTGGGCAAGAAGCAGATGGGTATTCATGTGAGTGTGGCACTTGTGCAGCACTTTGGGGCATATTGTTGGGCAGAGATGGATATAATGAGGCATGGAAAACATCAATTCAGCTGGCTGGCATCACGGGGTGAGCAATTATCCCTGTGGGAGCACAGCAGGTGGATTATTTACTGGGCTGCCTCTGCAATAAGCAATTAAGGGAAAACATGTGTTTCACATCACCCATTTCTCCTTTTCCAGGATACTCCTCCGGTTTGTCTCTCTGATGCTGCACCCTGGAGACAAGAAAGTCATTTCTGTAACGAGGCTGTGCAAACATCGTGTGTTCCTGTGTGGAAAGCAGGGGACACGGCCAGGAGCAACAGGACACGGTGAGGAACATCCGGAATCAACTCCCGACTCCCTTGTTTTATTTTCTGTTGGGTTCTGCCTCGTTCCATTCCCGAAGGAAGCTGTTTCCAGGCGCTGGGAACAGCCCCGTTAGAGGTGCAGAAAATAAACCCGGGAGCCAGCTCTGCTCAGTGACTCAATATCTCTGCTGCCATCTTCAGTAAGAGGAAAGTCTGAGCATCTGACCAACCTTTTCCTGCTTGATTGAGGTTTTTGAAGTGGATTTTGTTAAATCAGCCAGGCCAAACGGGTATCTGATGTGCAAAGTGTTGGAAAGGCTGTGTTTGCAGCAGGAAGGGTTTCCATGCTCACCGGTGCTCCAGGGTATCCATGGCTGATGCTGAGTGTGCTTGTGCTGCTGAAAACTGAGAGCAAGTGAAGCAAAATGGGTTTTTGTATTACCAGCAGGATCTCTTCATGCTCTGGGTGGATTTAATTAGGAGAGAGTCTGTTCAAAATGATGGTAAATCCAGAATAACCCTGCTTTAGGTGGGCTGGTTTCAATACTGCTGCTGTAGATCAACATGCATGGAAGTAAGAGAAGGGGTTTCCCCCTTAAATTGTGGCTATTTCTTCCTGGGATGAGTTATCCAGTACCTAAATCTGGTTGTCTATAGATTATCACAATGTCCAGGGATCTGCCTGCTAACAGAACATAGACAGAAGAATAATAATTTTTGAAGGTGTGGACTTCACTATTTAATTTATCCAACTTGCCTTTAATTTATCCATCTTGCCTGGGCAACCATTGCGTTCTCTGAAAGCCCCTTATCCTTATTGCTCTTGTCTGGGATTTATTTTTCAAGCAAGGATTAGATTAAATTTCTGTAAAAATATTTAATACACTTGATCAGCAGTGTGGGATTTAGCACTGCATTGGTGTGTCACCTGCTGTGCACAGAGCAAGTGCTGGTTGTTTCCTTAATATCTTGTTCTAAACTCATGAGCAGACAACTGGAACATACATTTGGTGAAGAAATGTATCCACCCTCCTTTAGAGTGACATAAAAATCACATGTTTAATTTAAAGTACAATGGAATTGTTGCTAGGCTTGAGGTGCTTAAGCAATATTAGAAACTTTTGGCTAATCTCTGTTTTATAGATTAAAATACAAATATTTCCAGCGCAACCAGAATTTATTAAAGCAGGCTATTGCCTAGGGAAATATGCCTTTGGATGGGTTTCTATCAACTCTCCTGGAAAAAAAAAATGAATGGAATTAGTGTTGCATAATCTTCTAGAGAGAAAAATGGGCCAAAACCTAAGTGCATAAAGGGAATATTGCAACTTTGGAGTGTAAATTGCCTGTGGCTGGTTGTTATTCCCGGGGGCCAATGCCAGTCAGAAAGTCCTAACTGGAAGAACACAGCAAGGCTGGAGATGTCCAGGAGAAAGAGGAGATGAGCTGTTGTATAAAATTGGGAAAACAGTCCAGAATGACAGGTAGTTTGTTTTATATATACCTTATATACCCATCAGTGAAATTCAGGCCAAAATGAAATTATTCCAGTCCCTGGTTGTGGAATTTCACTCTGAGTTCATGGAGACTCCATTGGCTCATGAGATGTTGCTAAATAATTTTCAGTAATTGTCCCATTCTTTCTCCTTTCCGTGGTGAAATCAGTTTTGTGGATCAGCTCCTCTTTCAGTTAGAACAATTAGCTGATTAAACTCCCTCCATGCAGCGAGATCAGGTTTGGGTGGTTCTCACAATGCAGTGACTTGATCTGGTGGGGCAGATGTGCATCTGGGACAGAGCTGGCCTGGTTTCCCTCCTCACTTCTCCTCTCACCTCTTTTCTGCAGTTATTACCAGCAGGGATGGTTCTTGCAGCATTTCTGAGCAGCACCTGGGCTGGGAGCTTCCATCCCCAAGTGCTGCTGAAGCATAAATAAGAGCAATAAAGAGCCTTTTCCCTCTGCTAATGATTCATTGGTGTTTTTATGCAGAATTCTGGCCTGGAGCAAAATATAACTGGCAGGCAGCTTTTAACAGGGGAGGCCACAGTGACCTGTTTCAGCAAGGGAGCAGGAATTACAGCCCCATGTTGTGCTCTAAACGTCCCTGAAATCACAAACAAAGCTTGGCTTGGAGAGCTCCTCCAGGATTTAAGGCTGGGTTCCCCATTCCTCCCCTGAAATATCTGGGGAAAAAAAACCCAAACAAGCAGGAGGACAGAGATTGGGTTATTCCACGTGTCAGTGGAGAGATAGCTGTAGTAAATAGGTATAAAATGTAAAAATGCCTGTAAAAAGGTCTGATCTGTCCCTGATCCTGTGACAGTTACCATACATTTGGGTTCCCCAGATTTGCTAAAAACTCTGCCCTGAGGGAATTTCAACAGCAGCAATTAATGAATGAAAAAACCAGAGGAGTGCATAATTTGCTGGTTAACTCCAATTTCCAAATGATTCATTTGATGTCACATATTCTTGAAGATATGAAATGGTTCTAATTAAAGGCAGATGTGCAGAATATAACCTATAGGATGGATATAGGGAAAACACACTTTTCCCTGTGAGTAGCAAAGCCCACAGCCACAAAAAACCTCTCCAGTTTGGCGGCCTCAAAAATGCATCCACAAATATTATTCATCTCAGTGGTCTGCAAAGATTTATCAGGGGTTGCAGCTTCCTGAAAACATCTGTGAGGCTCAGGGGTTTGCATGTGTGTGTTTGTCTCTTGGCAAACAGTCACTTGCTTTTACTATACCCACTAAGAGGGCAGCAATTATGAGTAAGACAGTCTGGAAGAGACTGAAGTGTTCAAAAATGGATATTATGGGGAAAATATAGCTGGATGTTTACAATAATTTCTCCAATTTAAAGTAATGAAAAGCATCTTTCCACACGTCAGTATGTCTGCTTACTGCTTGTTTTGGGGGGGAGAGTCTTTTAGAAAGGAAAATCTGTCTGAATTTGCCCCAAATACTTTAAAAATAACTTGTCATTTTGGATTGTGAGAGATGGTTTGGGTTGGAAGGGATTTTAAAGATCCTCCAGTGCCACCCCTGCCATGGCAGGGACACCTCCCATTGTCCCAGGCTGCTCCAAGCCCTGTCCAGCCTGGCCTTGGACACTTCCAGGGATCCAGGGGCAGCCCCAACTTCTCTGGGAATCTGTGCCAGGGCCGCCCCACCCTCACAGGGAAGAATTTTTTCCCTAATATCCCATCTAAACCTAAATTTTTGCATTTTAAAGCCATCACCCCTTCGTCCTATCACCAAATGCCCTCTCCAACAGATGAGCACATAATCCTGACACTCCAGGGGCTGAGTGAGAGCTATTGATGAACAGCCACCAATTCCCTCATGGATATTGTTGAATCACTGTGTTCTACAATTCTATGCCTTCTCCATGGTCCCTAAAGCATTTTTAAAAGACATCCCTTACTAGAAATAAGAAAAAAGGAAAAGTCTCCATGGGATATAGGCCTGAGAGCCTCTTAGAGATGATTCTCACACAGGAGTGTGCTACAGACTGGGAGGGTACAAAAATGCACCCAACCACCACCAAAAAATGCACCCAACCACCACCAAAAAATGCACCCAGCCAGCAGCAGCATTTCTTTCCCACATCCCCAGACTGGAGTGCCATTAATGTCCCTCAGAGCTCTGGTTTGTGAAGGAATCACAGCACAAGCTACTGAACAACAGTGCTGGGTTAAATATTTGCTGATGAGTCTCATTCTCTATCTCTCCATGTCCAGCTGAGATGGATATTTTTAATGAGTTCTGGGTGCAGAGACAAACAGTCCCAGAATTACTGGGGTTTCTCATCTCCTGTTTTAAAAAGAGATTAAATTGGGATTGCTCCTGTGCCTCAGTTCTCCAGAACAAGCTATTGGACCTGATGGAGTTGAACTTAATGATTCCTGTCCCAACTCAGGATATTCTGTAATTCTGTGATTCTTCCTGCAGATTTTCTCATTTTTCTTCTTGACTTTACCCCTTTGGTGCTCTTATAACTCATAGATGTTTTCTCCAAAGCCCCAACAATTTCAATACAATGAACATTTTAGATAATCCATCATTAAAAAAAAACCCAACAAACCAAAATCAATATTTATTTAGGTTTGTGCTGGTTTCAGCTTTCCAGTTCCCTGCAGAAATGGAAAGTTTTTCTCCAAAGCACTTAACATGTTGGTTGAGGATTTTTCCCTTTTACCCTTGATACATCTAACAAAATATGTGTATGTGTGCAAGAGCTGCAAGGTCAGATGTGCAAATAGATAATGGATTGTTGCAGATAAAATGGACTTCACCTTTGGGTTTGGTTTTGGGATTTTTTAAGTGGTCTGTCTCCTCTCTGATATTTTTATATTTGCACTTAGTTTACTTAGAAGACTAAACTGAAAGGAGTATTTTGGAGGAATTCCATCTTTGTCCTGAATTATTAACTTGTCTGAAGAATGGCAAAGATAAAAAATCTGGGGGGCAGAAAGAGAAATCAAAACTATCCAACAAAATGTTTCATCATTTCCCTGGAACAAACGTTGTTCAGTTTACTGTAAATCTGATGATGATTCCTGTGATCACAGTCAAAGGTCAACCCATCCTTGGTGATTCTCTGAGATAAAATCTGTTGTTTTATCTCATATAACAAAAACACAGTCTGAAGACACTGAGGAGAATGGCTAACAAAAAATCTTACAACCAGAAAAGGTGGCTTTTGGTGACATTTGAATCTTCATTGTGATAAAACTGCAGCCAGATTCCACCACAGAAATCTTGAAATACAAAAGAAAAGCAAGGGATAATGTAAATGCTTGCAGACCCAGAACTAGGAATCTGTAATCTACAAGTCAAAATCCAAGTCCTGGGTTAATTTTTGGGAATGTGGGAGATGACAGTTTAAGATAAATGAGTATGGCTGTGATAGAAGAATCCCTTAAAAACGGCTCCTTTATGTGCTAGAAAAGGGCTGGTAACATGACAAAGGCATTCCCTAAAATAGAAAGCACAACACCAACATAAAACACTCATCATGTTTTCAGTGCCAGGCGAGGATTTGCACTCCTAACCTCCCACGGTGGAGCTGGGGCTTGAATAACATTTCTGTTCTCTCCTCAGCTGAGCCAATGACAGATCTGAAGAAGTGTCAACACCGCAGCCGAAAAAGCTCGAGGTGGCAGGAATGTTGTTCACAGGGAACACGGGAGTCACTGCAAATGCTCTCCTCAAGGCTGGTTGCTCCTGACTAAACAGTGTTTTCAGCAGGAAAAGCCAACAACTTGCCCAGAGGCCGTGGAGTGCTCCAGATGAGTCCCATGCCTACTCCAGCAACGGCGGGTGAGGTAATGCTCTGCCTGGCTCCTCTCTCCTCTCCTGCTGCCAGCCCTGCCTCAGGCTGGGACATTTGCTATGTATTTGCTATTTATTTGTTATTTTTTCCTTATTTTTTCCTTATTTTTTCCTTATTTTTTCCTTATTTTTTTCCTTATTTTTTCTTTATTTTTTCCTTATTTTTTCTTTATTTTTTCCTTATTTTTTCTTTATTTGTTATTTTTTGTTATTTTTTTATTTGCTATTTATTTGGTTTTTTTACTGGCTATTTATTTGTTATTTTTATTTGCTATTTATTTGCTATTTACTCTTCGTTATTTATTTATTTGCTATTTGCTTTAGCCAGAGGCTGACATCACCCATGGCAGAGGAATCCAGCCCAATTCCTCATGGCTCTGAGTGTCTTTTTCATTCTTGGCAGGGGGAGTTTCTCTTCTGTGACTTCACCTTCCATAAAATGTGCAGGTTGAATGGAAGTCACCTAAAGTGCCCGTGAGCTCTGTGTGGGGAGGTTGGCAGTGCCGTGCAGTTCCTCTGAGGTCCCTTGGACACCTGTCTGAATTTGGGATGAATCACCCTCTGGACACAGCAGGAGAGGAAACGGCCTCAAGTTGAGCCAGGGGAGGTTGAGATTGGGTAGCAGGAAAAATTTCCTCATGGAAAGGGTTATCAAGCGTTGGAACAGGCTGGCCAGGGAAGTGGTGAAGTCACCATCCCTGGAGGGATTCAAAAAATGTGTGGATGTGGGACGTGGGGATGTGGGTTAGTGGTGGCCTTGGCAGTGCTGATGGTCCTGGAGGTCTTTTCCAATCTTAATAATTCTATAATTCCACAACATGCCAGTTTTTCTTCAGTGGTTGCAGAGATACTGCTTTGTGTGAAATCTTAGTTTGGGATGCTGAAAATCAGGAGAACTGAGGGATGGTGGTCTGGAGAAGGGGCTCTGATGCAGCCTCGCAGCTCTGACTGACAAAATCTGGGTGAACACGTGGGAACAACTCATCCCAAGGGCAATGAGGGGAAAAATGGAAATTGGATTATTTTATTATTTTCTCCCCATGTTTCGGTTCTCTGGACAGCATATTCCGAAGCTGTTTTCCAGTTTCTGTTCAGTGTTGGATACATCAACAGATTGGAGGAATTTGGGCTGGATTGCTCTGAGACAGAGCAGAGCTCAGCCCGAACTCCTGCAATTATTTGAGTTTGGATTTTCATGTGTAAGCCCAGCCTAGGAAAAACTTGCCCTCTTTGTAGGAAATAACTGGACAAAGAACATTTCCCTGCCAGAGAGTGAAACACTGTGAAAATCTCACCTTGAAACACAATATAAGCTCATTGAAATAAGTGCCATTTTAATTTTGGTGAGTGAGGTGGAGTTTCACAAACATGTTGATATTTTCATAAGCTGATGGTGCCAGATCTCTACTGAATTCTTATCTTTTCAGATAAAATGTGTTGCTCCCACAGATTTGTCAGTTTTTCTCCCTGGGACATAATTTTCATTTTAGTTTCAGAAGGTTGCCAAGGGTCCCAAATTTGAGTCAGAAACTGGTACCATACCTAACATTTGCAAAGAAAAATAAGAACCAAAATGTTTTGTTTCTGTCCTTTCAGTACTTTAAATTTTTTTCATTGTTAAATATTTTAATTTCCTTCTCTTCAGTGACCTTCAAAGTTCAATTACAAATGAAACCAACAATATTTTTTCCACAAAAAAAGTATTAAATGAAGCTTTTTCCTGTTTTTCCATAATTATTTCAAGTGTTGATCAGCTGATCTCTTTCCAGAAATGAAAAGAGACAAGAAGTCCTCAAAAGGAAAAGAGACAAGAGATCTTTGTTGATGTGAGGAAATTTTTTTTTTTTTCAAATATACTGCAGGCATTTCTTATTTCTGAGAGTTTACTTCTGCTCATGGAAGAAAACAAAGAAGAGAAATTCCAACTGGTGCATGAGGGCATCAGGTGTTGGCTGTGAAGTGTTTGCCAGGCAGGGACAGGTTTATAAAAGGCCTTGGACCCCACGTAGGGGAAATGAGGTTTTAATCAGATTTCACTCAGGTGTCCAAAAAAGGGGATTTATTTCTAAATCAGCAGTGACCTGTGGCTCCATCTTTGCAAATCGAGTTGTTATTCCCAGCAGGAGCTCCCGTTTCTCAACAGAGCTGAATTTCAGGCTGCTTTGCATTTAGAAATCAAGAGGAGCCCTTTGTGCTTCTGAAATTCCGGCCTTGGCCAAGTGCTCGGCAGCCAAGAACAAAAGTTAAGTGAACTCAGAAAGAACAAGTCATCAGCCTGACCTTTGGTCATCAGAAAAATGTAAAACATCTTAGATTTATTCCTGAAGTCCAAGTCAGGTTCCATCTGTGCTGAACATTCGGTGAAAAAACTGGGAATTTCACGAATTAGCCAACCTGGAGTCACTGCTGGCAGTGGGATCTCTGGGTGATTTGTACTTGACAGTTTGTAAAGACCAGAATCCAGCATTCCAACCTGGTGGAAAGAGTTTTTAAAGGGTTTTTTAATTTGGTTTGGGTTCGATCTTTTGTTGTGTGCTTTTTTTTGGGGGGGGGGCGTTGTGGTTTAGATTGTTTTTTGTTTGTTTAAATTGTCGTAAAGGAATTTTTTCCAGCATAGTGAGTGGAGCTTGTTTAAGTTTCTATTTACTCCGAAGGGTTGTTATGGAAGAGCAAACCTCATTGTTCTAAAGCAAAATGAGTAAATGATAAATGAATGTGTTTGGCAGCAGTAAAGCAAAATAAGTTTGTCTGGAGAGAAAGGAGGTGGAGGTCCTGATATTTTGCTTTTCTCCTCTCCATTCTCCTACATGACTAGTGATGCTCTCCCATGTCCATCAGGCCATTGTCCATCACAGGACTTGTGAAATTTCTTAAATGATTTTTATTTTATGAATAATCACTACACAGACAAAACCTTTTTGGGAGACAGCAGCTGGAAGAACAAGGAAGTCACAGTGGAAGTCACAACATGTGGAAGTGTAACTTTCACTGTAATAAGAAATACCTGAAAATGTAAAGAGACATTTTGCTGTTTACTGTACCACAAATATCAAACTGTCCCCAGGAAAGGAGGGAACTGATTTAATAACAACTGGTCTAGATAGCTTTGAAAAGTCTGCCATGGTAATTACATGCTAATGATATGATTTCACACTGCTTATAATGTCAGAAGCACACTGCTTCTAATTATACATTACCCAGAAAAAGGGCCTTGCTGCCTTCTGTCTTAAAATTATTGTTTTTATCCAGACACCACCTGTCCAGGTAGGTAATATTATAACTACTGTTGCTTCTGAGAACCACCTGATCATTGATGGATTTATGCTCACTGCATAAAAATCCTTTTCCTGAACCCTGCAAGTTCACAAAAAGTGTAATTAGTGCTGCATTTCAGTCAGAGAAAATCTTCAAAACAGTGGTAGGGGATTTTAAATGGCTTTCTATGAATAAAAGCAGAAAACCTCTTTTCCAAAAATACAGTTAGTGACTTCTGCCGCACCACTTTGCATAGCAACAAGTCCTCATTAAGTTTTAGTCTCTCAGACACCTCTCCCCATATGCAGCATTGAGTTGCTTTCCTTTAAAATCAGCCTCCAGAGATGGATGTGCAGCTTCCATGGCTTGCAAACATCTTTCCCCAGCACCCACCTCTCCAAAGAAATGTTATTTCTGACGCCCTGCCCGCAGTACTTGGTGTTCTCTCTTAATAATCAAAGCGTCCTTATCTTTGCTGCACTTCATCTTGGCTAACAAGCGTTCCCAAAAGCACCTGAATTTTATTTCTAGGAATAAGTGTGTTGTCTTATTGGGACCATGTGTTCTTCAGAGCCTGCCCTGTGCCCTCACACAGGAGAATCCACATTGAATCATTCCCAGAGCACGAACTTCGAACACTCACATTATTTTTATTAAACTTAACTCTGGTTCTTTCTCTCCTCTCCCCTTTCCCCTGCACCCTCCAGCTATATCCAGCCTCAGAGTCAAAACAGGAATAAATGGAAAACACATTGAAAAGAGGATTATGTCCATACAGAGGAGGATTGACATCCATTTCCAAACTGGGAAGGCCGTGTTACACCAGCCAGTTTTGCCTTTGGTTATCCACCTAAGATGTGTGCAGGTGAGTGCCTGAGCCCCCAAGGAAAGGAGGGACACGCTGGGAAGTGTCTCAGCAGAAGGTGTTGGTCAACCTCACAAGTCCCTGCTCAAATCCATCCTTTCTGTGGTCACAGTCCGGGAAGGATTTGAGTTCTCTTCCCATCTCCCCGACTGCTCTGTCAGGTTGGAGCATGGCAAGGAAATAAGAAACCAGGTCGAGATTCCTGGCTCTTGGCTGGGCCATTGTCACTTCATTGTGACATGAGCAGTGCTCAGGAGATGTGAGGCCACCTCCGAGTGACCTTGATTGCTCCTGATATTGATAAAAGTCAGCCCCAGCCTTGAGCAGGTCCCAGCTGAATTGCAGCTGTGACTCAGAAAGTGATGCAAGAAAGCAGGGAGAGGAAGAAGAAGAAACTGTTCAAAGCTCAGCAAGGTTTTGTCCATCTTCAGGAGTGGTTTGGAACAAATGCCATGTACTGTCCCTCCAACCCCACCTTCCACGAGAAGTCAGTCCTGATTATCAATGTGGATGTGGTGCTGAAATCTGGTCCCTGAACTATGAAATTTGCTGTATAGCCTTTTGTCATTCCCAGAATGAAAACTGTCCAAGCACAATCCTCATCCCACAGCTTTCCTTGGAAATTATCCTCGAGCCTCACTTTGTACTGAGGGATTGAAAACACTGAGGGATCTCTAAAGCCAACAAGATCAGGGCAGGAGCCCAGATTTCTTCTCTCTGAGCCTCAGCTGCCCAAAAGGTTGGTAAATACCAAAATGGCTATTTTAATGGTGAGAAATCCATTTAAAAAAACCCTCCTGGAATTGTAGAAATGTGAGAACCCTTTGCTGTAATAGTAGCAGAGTGCTGAGAATCAGGCAGGATTGTGCCCAACGCTCAGTTAAAAAAAAAAAAAAAAAAAAGCCAGATTAATGGGCATAATCAAGCCTGACATTGAGTAAGAGGCAAGAACGAGTAATCAGATCCCAACTTAGCTGATGCTGGCATTACTGGGAGCCTGGGGCACAGTCCAAGGATAAAAACATAATGTCTTATCTAAGCAAGGAGTCATTTGTGCACCACTGGTTACAACATGTTCTTAAAAAGGGAAAGAAGGAAAAGGAAAATATGGCACATGAAATTATTTTATTCCCCAGAAACGATAAGAAAGTAAAGCTAAAAGTTCCTACACCCGATCTTTATAGAGGAAAAGCCTATGTAGAGTTAACCCCTTGCAATGTCCACTGTAAAACCCTAGGAGAGGAAAAAAATATTTTAAAAAAAGTGAAACAGGGATTAAATCAAATTAGTATAATGAAGACACTTAAAAACTCATATTTTGGAATATTTCTTGCTATTTGGAGGTTGCTGGGATCCATGGGGCCAGCCTGCTCCTCGGTTCAGTGAGAGTTCAGGCAGTCTGGCAATCCCATCCTTTTGGCCAAGGCTCCTTTTCTGGCAACACGTCTCCCTGTTTCTCAAGACTCTTCTTTTCCTCCAGATTCGACAGGATGTTGACCTGGATCTCTCAGAACAGCTCATGGAGAGCAAAGACCCTCTGACACAAAACAGCGTCACTGGAGAGGGAACTGTAATGTCAGGGAGGGCATCTGGAAGATCAAAGTGGGAATAAACCAATCACTCCAAGCTGTATGGCTTTGCATGGCTGAGTTTTATTTCCAGCCTTTTGAAGCACAGCTCGTGAGTCTTAACAAGGAAAGAACTTTTGTGTAAATCAAAAAAAGCTCATTCACGTAAAATTCGGTAAATTAAAAAAAGCCCAGACCAAACGCCACAGGCCTGAGGGGAAAAACTGGAATTGAATTTCCGTAATACGGACCTTTCCCAGAAAAGCCAGGCGTGGGTCAGCGTGAAATGAAACACCACACATCTGCCAGGGAGCCTGCCCAGTTCCTCCCAGCCTGTTCCATTTCCATCATTTGCCATCGTTTGAAGCCTTCCACGATGACAGCTCAGCACCACAGCCCAGCTCTTCCCCGGAGGGAGCTCTGGGACACTGGGGCTGCCTGGAGTGGGGAGGAAGACCCAGGTGAGAGGGATGGAGGCTGGTGGGTGGAATTGCCCTCCTCCACCTCGCCTCTGCCTATGGAGCAGGGTGAAACCACGTGTACAGCTGGAATGAAGCCTCATTTTTCCCTTCCAGCAGCAGCTCAAGGTGTGACCCGGTGTCAGCACTGTGGTGTCTCAAGGAAATGCCTCAGGTTCTCCATGCTGACCTGTCTTGATCATCTTCTTCCAGTGGGACATGGATTTATTGTCCTCATGAGCCTCAAGTGACACCATTTGCTCTCTCCCCGAGGGCTGGTAGGCGAGCAAGGTGACAACTGGTGATTGGACGTGACCACTGCTCTGCCCCGGGAGAGTGACACCTGTGTGCTACGGCCTCTCCTCAGCCCTTCTCAAAATGTTTGTGCAGGAGCAGCCATAAATCCGGCTATATTGACCCCAAGATGCAATCCAAGGCGTTTGAGTCTAGGCCTTATCTACATCACCTTATCAGGAGCGAGATGCACCCCGGGAAGGGAGGGGACTGCGCCAGAGGGATCGGCCTCGTCCCTTCTGTCCTGGCACGGGGAGGGGACTGCGGGCAGAGCTGGGTAATGATTTGTCATCGCCAGGGCCGGGGTGTCTCTCTCTGCAGAGGAAACCTTGGCCGTGATTGACAGCAGGGCTGTTTCTGCCGCTTCCCTCGCTGTTGTCAAGTAATAATGAAGCTTTGTCAGTCCATCATGGACATGGATATGCCAGATTATGTCGACTCCTTGGACTCCTCCTACACCATGCTGGAATTCGACAACCTCCGCGTGCTCCCCAGTAACGCCGGTGAGATTTTTACTCGTTTCCTCTCGAATAAGCTCCACTATCTTTGTTGTAAAGCTGGACGCCGAGGAAAGGCTGGTGGGAGGTGTGGGGCAAAGGGTGGAAGGGGTAATATTTAAGCAGCTGACCTGTCAACCTCTGTTGCATCCGTGGTTCTGTTTGGGGTGAAACACGACCCCTTCGCTTGCCGGTCCCATTTTGGGTTATTCTTTTCGTTGGTGGGCTGTGTGTCATGCCCTGAAGAGCCCACCAGGTTTTACAGATGTTGGTAGAGGTCTTCATGGCATTCCCTGGGTTTGTCCTCCTGTATTGCTTACAAGAGGAGTTATTACCAATATTACTGGTTAAAATGTGTGTTTCATTCCCGTCTATGACTTCGGTTGATATAATCCTCAGGAAAACGTTGTCCCAAATGGCATTTGTCCGTGACCAAGTATCCCGTTTAAGTTGGTCCCAGGGACTTGGAATATTGAGAAGCAATATCCAAATCCTTACTAGCCTTATATTTTTTTTCTGGCTACCAAAATGGTCCAAGAGTTTTTAGGGCACAAAAAGTGACTTGGCTGAGGCAGGAGTGTTTATATGCAGAGACTTCCGCTTCATTCACAGGAATAAAGCGCTTTGTGTGGTATTTAATTTTTTTTGCAGTCAAAAGTACTCTGGCATAAAGCGAACTCCATTCTGTGAAATCAGCTGCTCGCTGTGTAAAAATAAAGGGCATTTTGGTCAAACCAATCGTGCAACTGAATGAGATTCCAACGTTAGCGATCCCTTTGGAGAGTTTTGGCAGCCTTCTCTTTTAATTTGTTAAGCGGCTTAGTGAAATTAAGATGGGATTTTCACATTTGCTCATTAACTGGCTCATCAAAAGAAATCAGAGTTTCAGGAGGGCTATCACCTATAATATAAAATGATTAGAATTATTATTGTGGGGCATGGAGGGAGGTCAGGAGACAAGTAAAGTTAAAAGGCCTAAAGAAACCTGAATTTAAAGTTAACTTCTGTAAAGCTCTGGCTGTCCCCAAATCAGGGATTTTCAATATATATAATTTTTGTCAGCCCCAGATAGACTGGATCTTATTCTTGCAGAAAGGTTTCCATCTCCCATCCCACTCCAGAAATGCTATTTAACACAGATATTTCACTTTGTCACTTCCCATTGAACAACAAGGTATTTTTCACTTTTTGAAGTGGCACAAATATCCTCAAAATTCAATATAATTTTGCAAACGAACCTCCAACGCCTGTTTGGGCTCTCTGTTGATTCACGCAGTGGAACTGACAGGTTGAGTTTTTTTCTGAACTTTATCGAGCTCGGTATTGTGTTATTTGTTTAGCTGTTAATGACTAACCAGCTCTCTCGGGAAGTAGCTGCTTTGAAATTAGCTTGTTTGTCTTGGGTGAGTGTCCTTTTCTACAGTTTGTAAAAATAACTTCAAAAAAGACCTGAAATGGCCATGCATGGAAATCTGTTGCTGTCCAGCTGAGTTCAGTCCCCTGAGGGAACTCAAAATCACAATTTCCATGTAGATTCAGAAATATTTTAAAATTTGTTAGAATCAAGAAACAATCTCATTTTAGGTATTTTTTATGGTTATACTGGATTTTTAAAGATTGTTTATATCTCTCCTAAGACTCATCTGTATTTTCCCTACTAAATGACAGCAGCTTTGCCCTCTATAAACACGAACAGGAAGGGATGCAATATTTATTTTAATGGACTCAGCACAGTTTCTCACCTTCTGAATTCTGAAAAATTCCCAAAGTGAAAATTGGAATATTTTCAAATGAGGTCATGCTTTCTTGAAACCAACTCTTTCCTTCTTCAGAACATTATTTCACCAAAATTTTGGGTGGATTAATTTTCTGGAGTATTTCCTGTGTTTAGATGTTTCTTCGTCAGGAAGCTGCTATCATTCTGAGATTTGCCCAGATATGTATTTTTGATTTTCCACCTTCAAATAGCCCATAATTTGCCAAGTATTTTAAGATTAATTCAAAATAAATAATAGAACACTTTATGGGAGTGATATAAAAAATATTCTGGTTTAAATAGAAAGACTGGCAAAAGGAAAGGAGCAAAAATCACTGCTAATTCTGTCTTTCCCTTGTGAAATATGTGTTTTAACAGCAGAAATTTTCCCGTTCTGTACAAATTTGTTTCCTTTACCTTGGCTAGCACTACAAGCCATATTCTCAGGGGTTTTTTTGTGTGGGTGATGCCCATTTTCTCATTATGGTGAAGATATGGAGCATTATTGCAGTGCAGCCCCAATTCTTCCACCGAGATTTGGGGAACGCTTCCTCCCGGGGTGGTGCTCGTTGTGCTGCCTCGGCCCCCTCACACCACTCTGATCCTTGGGACTTTGGCACAAGGCTGGTGAAACTTTTCCCAGCCCCGCTGGAGTCTGACCCAGTTCTGACCATGCAGAAGCCACCAGAGGTGTTTTGTCAGGGATTTGCCAAATCAGCTCTGCCCTTTCTGGTTGGCCCCTTCATCGTCGTTCCCATAGGATTTGGGATCACCAAGTCACAGCTATGTTTTACATCTCAGAAACCCTTCTATTTGCTAAAAGCTGATGTAGAAAGAGGCCGACCTGCACGTGGCCAGGGTTTAAACCCCCTCCTGCCCTACATTTGTGTGTACAGGTTTCGCAATGCTGGCTTTGGCACCGAGTTTGACTCTTGTGTGTTCAACCCACACTCGTGATGTCTTCACATTCTAGCCCAGCACATGTAATTTGGGGATTTGTTGACTGCAGATTATGTGCACCAAAACTTGGATTTCCGAGTAGATTAAAGCCACCCTGGAAAATATTGTAAGGCAATTCTCTTTTGCAGTGTGCATCTAGAGGAGCTGTAGCCAGTAATGGAACTGAAAGGAAAAGCAGCACAAGGGGTCAGGTATCACGAGAACATCCTCAGTGTCATTTCTTATCACTGTAAAACTGGCATTAGCATTTCAGCCCTGGTTAGGCAATGATTTACATACACAGGCAGCAGGTTCCAAAAATTTGTGTGCTTTTCAGTTGTGAGCTTGGCTGACCCCGGAGCTGGGGAAGCCACTGGGGTGATCTTCCCAGCCTTAGGGAGCTCCCAGTCTGCACGCTGATCGTATATAGCTCACAAAAAGTGGTCAGCTCTCCAGGTATTTCTGCCAGCGAGCCCTGGGGACAGCCCCAGTGAGGAGCCTGGCCACAGGCAGAGCCTCAGCTCAGCTCAGAGCCACACCAAGTCAAGATGAGTTGTGGTCTCTTCCCGGAGAACAAAATCCAGTGCATACAAAATCCCTCCGGTGGGAATTGCAGAGGCACCGTGGCACAGCTTAGGAGATGTTCGGGTTATTGCCTTGTGTCAGGCAGGGATGGAGCACACGAGGCAGATTGCACAGGCAGGGGACTTGGCTGCCAGGGATCCTGGCTTTCCTCTGCCTTTCCTCACAGGGATCAGTCCAGGAAAAACCCAAATGCTGGGCAGGTTTGAAAGCTGTGTTGAAAGACTCTTCTGGTGCCTGTGAGATCCATTGTGCTTTGCTCTTCTCTGAGCTAATTCTCGTTTGGGACTCATCATTAGCTGGTGACAGGATTTTGTAATTAAAGTTTATCATGCTAATTAACGTTCATTCTGGCTTAGGGCTTTCCTTTTATTTATCTTTTTTTAAAAAATTCTGCTCACATTCAGCCAGTTCAGCTGAAAAGGACATGTGGCTCCCTCCCAGGGTTTGAACTTTTAGCTGTGGAGCTGCCCTAGCACAGAGCCACCCAACTCACTGGAGGTTTGTTTGTGCTTCCATGGATACAAGTGAGGGCAAAATTTGGCTTGCTAATTTGGCTTGCTAATTTCCACAGGCCCTCACACACAGTGCTGGTGGTTCCTCCTCCAGTAATACCCGGTTTAAGGCCAGATTATTAATTCCTTCCTTATATCAGCAAGCAGACTCTCACGTCCTACTCACATACAGGAAAAAAAAAGTATTTTCTGGTGAGTAAATACTTTCCAGAATCAGGAATGTTTTGCAGTCTGGACTTAGCTGAAGGATGAAGGATCCATTGGAGACCTAAACTGTTTGACCTTGGCTTGATTCCTCTGAACTCTGGAGTGTTCATGAGTGGAGTGAAGAGGAAATTGGCTGCCTTATCTTTATTTTGGTTGTGCAAATTTTTAAAACGGAATCCAACACACTCGGTGCATTTGTTTATGGTCATGTGCTCCTTCAAAAAATTGATGGAAGAACAGATGCCCAAATGTTCAGCAGTTATCCTCAAAGGAATATTCTGAACAGTTCATTTAATACTGAGTTATTAAGTAAAATAAAACCAAGGGCCATTGCAAAAAAAAACCCCTAAAAATCAACTTAAGTTGCCATTAAACACCTCTGACACAGACAATGTTCCCAAAGGACACAAGTGTCACTTTCTGACAAATGTCAGAGCTGGGAGCATCTTACACAGATTTTGGGAAGAGGCAAATCTCAGTTCCTGTCATTATGACCTAAGAATGATTTTGATGCTGTCATTCTTTCTTGTCATGTTGCTCCCATCTTGTAATGACCCAATTATTTACTCATCCGTGCACCAGGAGGTGATTATGGACCAAAAGGGTTATTTTAGGGGGTGAAAGGAAGTCTGAACTTTGCATTAGTGAAGTCTTAGCTAAAAAGGTCTTAGTCTCAGCCTTAGCTAAGAAACTTCCCAGTTTTTGAAAAACTAAAGCTTTGTTGCCTTTGTTATTTTTTGAGGGGGGGGGGAGTTTTGATTACAATTTTCCTTGCACAGCAAATATTTTCACTCTAAATTTTTTAAGTGTGTTCACACACAAAAATAACCTTCTCTCACTCTCTCTGTGTATGTACCCGGATTACCCAGAGCTATTTTTATGCATTATGGATTAGAAAATTCTCTCTAGGCAGATCAGATGGCAATTCCTCCCCTTGGAGTAGTTTTCTCTAAGAAACTGCTAAGCTGAGCTTTCCCCATCTCTGCTGCGAGGGTGTCTCATCCCAGAGATGTGTCAGGATGTGCCTCGTCCCAGGGACTTTTCTGAGGTCACTGGAGCAGGAGAGGGGCTCCCCTGGAGCACAGAACATGCTCCCAGAGGTGTGATAAATTCAGAAATCCGTCCTGCAGTGAGTGCCCGGGTCAGGCTCTGCAAACAGATGGAGAGATACAAATGCTGTCAGCTGCCTCTTCACAAGGGTCTCCTGTTCCTTCCTTCCCCAGGCTGTGCCTCAAATTAGGAGGATTAAGAGGGCAGCGTCTGGTGGTTAGGGCTGAAGGAGAGGTTCCAAGGGGAGTTTTCAGCAGTGTGTACACACAGGGCAGGCAGGGGCAGAGCATTGCTGCCCCAAATGAGTGGGTGAAAACGGAGGACATGGCAGAGGGCATTCATGTGACCTAATTTTGGGTCCCTAATTTAGAAGTCTGATCTTCCTGCGCACCTGTTTCTTTCTAGTGGGAAGCAATGAGCCTCTTCAGAGGGGATTTCAGAGCAAGGACCAGACTTAGAACTAAAGGGATCCCTGTGGGAGCTGCTGTCTCTGCTTTTTGCCTGCAGAGGAACTCTCAAGAACAGTCTTTTATCTTCAGCTCCTCTGTCATGGGCATGAAGTAGTTTATCCTTTCTGTCTCTGCTGTTTATTCTCTGCATTCTATTTATTCAAGTTAATGACTTTTTTTTCCATTTTCTTCTGTGGACACCAGCTTTCAACCACGTTCTCCAGGTATCTCTCGTTGAGGAGATGGCTCCCCATCCCTCAAAAACACAAAACTCACATCCAGGTGACGTTTCTTTACATCTGCCCAGGAAAGTAGCGATAATTGATAAATTCTCAGGAGCAGTTTGGGTTGTGCAGCTTGAAATCTCTCTGATCACTGAAGTGGAGAAAAACACCGATACCAGAAGCAAAGGAGCTGAGCTGGGGAAGAGCATGACCATAAATTCAGAGGTTTCCACCACAGGGGGGTCTAACTGTCCCCGTTGTCTGCCCGCAGAGGCCATCGCGGCCGAGTCGGCGAACCCCAGCCTGCTCCCCAACGGAGTCAGCTCCCTGTGCTCCATCTGCGGGGACCGGGCCACCGGCAAACACTACGGGGCTTCCAGCTGCGACGGCTGCAAGGGCTTCTTCAGGAGGAGCGTCCGCAAGAACCACGTCTACTCCTGCAGGTACCGAGCTTCAGCAGCCCCTAAACGCAATTTATGGGCGCGGGAAACGATTTGGGGTGAGGGTCAGGGGTTCTTATCTCAAAAGCTGAGTTGCCGTGCCGTGAAGGTCAGCAGGAGGACTGCAGTTTGGTGTACAAGGAGTGAGCTCAGTCCTGCCTCAAAACACGGTCCTGTCTCATCTTGGGCCTGAGACCTGCGTTGAGCTCGCTCGCCATCACTGCTTTCCCCATGGTGCAAACTGAGGGAAACTCGTAGACCTGAGAATCACAGAATTACTAGCTTGGAAAAGACCTTTGAGGTCCTCAAGTCCGACCTAAAACCTGAGGTGTGACTGATGTGTAAAATACATAAACGCAGACGCTGAGTGTGGAGTGACGCCATGACCTCGTCACAGCCCAGCAAGGGAGTGCCAAGGTGGCAAAGGACCAGAGCTCCAGAGATTTAATCTTGCTTTTCCTGGTATAAAACAACAGGCATCCAAGAACCTGTCACCTCCAAAGCCCTCTCACAGCTTCTCTATTCTTGTTTTGAAATACAATAAATGATGTACACTGACTTATCAGTGATGATTTTATGAACATTCTGAGAAATAAGTGTGGAGCAGGGATGATTCACATCCACTTTGGCACACAGGTATACATTTGAGAGAGGTTTTTTGCCAGGAAAAGGTTGTAAATTATAAAGCTGCTATCTTGATTGACCTTAGAAAAATTATTTTAGTTCAGGAGAGACTGGAAAGAAATCCCAAACCTGAATACACTTAAGCCCTTCATCTCTAGTTAAAACCTGGAAGTTTTCTTTCTGTTCCAAAGCTTTTCCTCTTCTAGGGGCGTTCCAAATTTTTCCAATGCAAGTCACCCTACTTGTTCAAAATGTTCCTGGTGCCCTGATCACTTCAGGGCACACCAGCCATGAAAGACACCTGAGGTGACAGCAGTGTCCACCCACAGAATGCCCTTCCCAAGAACTGTGGGATTCCTGCAGGAGGAGATGACAACTACTACAAGTTTCTTTGAAATTTCAGCTGTTGGTCTCCTGGGAGCGGAGTTGTTGCCTCTCCCCAGGAATCCATGAATCTCTGTGATATTTGGCAGCTCAGGGAAGATCCACAGCATCGAAGCCAAGCTTGTGTGCAAGCCCTTATTTGGTGAGCTCAGCCCAGCTCAGAGCTCTGCTTATCGCAGACGTGAATTCCTCTGAAAGTCTTTGGGCCCTTGTACCTTTGGCTTTGCACCAGTCTGGGAAAGTGCCTCAGCTTTTACAACCTGATGGTCCCAGAGCAACCCACGTCATCTCCTCTCTGCATGGAAGATTCCCCTCCCATTGTTTCACCCACCATGGGGAGAGCTGCCAAGCCTGCGTGGGCCGCCCCTGGAACAGCACAAGGGTTCCTAAATCCCCATTGAAAGGAGGAGGAGTTAGGAGGCCGTGGGCCTCAGAACAAGGCTGCAGGCCTAAAGGCCTAAATTGTGGCCTATAACGCAGTTTAGTCTAGGCAAATCATAGCATAACAAGTTAACAAGTGAAATCAGCCAAACCCCAACCCTGAACACCCAAAAACTGTCTGGAAGTGGGAGATGGGGCTCCTCCCAGAGCACAGCTTGAGTCACAGTCGTGTTTTCACAGCCAAAACCCCCCAGTCCCTGCAGGGTGGGTGGTCTGAAGCCGCTGTGCTCCCATCCGGCAGGAGCGGCGGTGGGGAAGAGGAGGAGCTGGGCCAAGACAGTGTGGAGTCAATCCATTTCTTGCAAACCTTTGGCTCTTCTCTAGGGTCGTGCAGTGTGGAGCCCAGGGAGATCTGGGGCTGGATTTGGGGCTGCTCAGGGTGAGGGGGTGGCAGATGCCAGGCTGGTGGATCCATGTTGTGTTTCCCATCTCCTGCCAGGTTCAACCGACAGTGTGTGATAGACAAAGACAAGAGGAACCAGTGCAGGTACTGCAGGCTGAAGAAGTGCTTCAGAGCTGGCATGAAGAAAGAAGGTGAGTGCAAAGAGACATTTCAAACCTGCCTGCTGCCGTCTGGGGCCCTGTTCCCACTGCAGAGCTTGGTGGGGAGCAGCAGCAGCACTGGCTGGAGAGATGGTGATTGTGTGTCACAATGAGAGATTCTTTGTTCCAGCTGAAAGCCCCATTTGCTGTTTTATCTCAATTTCAGTGAGAGCCCGGTGACATTATTCACCCATCCTGTGAGGCTGGTTCTTTTTGTGATATTTTAATCCTGGGAAAGGGATGGGTTTCCTCAGGGCCTATTTGGTCTCCAAGCGCTTTACAACAGCAATTTCCTCTCTCCATACCCACTGGTGTGACTCCTAATCCCACCTGTGCCAATCTCAGCGAGGATCTGCCACCTCCAAATCATAAATGCCATCAGTTTGCTGCTTGAGGTGGTGTGGTTGGCTCGGCTGCTGCTCACGTAGCTGCGTGCAAGGGCAAGGTGCAGCCTGAGGGCAGTGCCTTAGGAAGCAAGAGCCCGTCCCCTGTGGCACAGGGCACACGGGCAGAGCTCCTGGAGCAGGGTGACTCGTGTGTCCCCAGAGGTGACTCAGGTAGCCCAACAGGGGACATGAGTCAGAGCCAAACCCTGCTGGTTATAGTGTGGCCGTGGAGCCACCTCCAGCACCAGCACCAAAGGGCCAATCCCATCTTGGCCAACACCTTTTGTTGCAAGCCCCACTGGCTGCACTGAGGAGGGGGTGAGTTGTAGGTTTGGGTGCCAGTGGCCATCAGGATGTGCCCTTTCTAAAGGAAATACTGTTGTGGTGCCTAATGCTCAGCAGGAGGAAACCCACTCCTGCTAACCTGTGCCTACATCCAGCTTCCCAGGGGATGTCTGGGATCTGTCACGGAATTTCTGGTCTCTGATCATCCAGTTCTGCCCGCTGGGAGAGCGTGGATGATCCTGTTTTAGTGTGATTGTCCTCGTCCAGCGAGTGCTGGACAAACTGGGGGCCCAACCAACCCGAGGTGTAGGTTTTTGGGTGATGGTTTCAACACTCCTCACCCTTCATTTGTGCTGTTTGCCAACCCACTGGCAACTAAAAGATGAGGGAGGTAGAAAGGAGCTGAAAAGTTTCTTTCCACGTAACCAAGTTCACCCAAGGGGTGAAATTGTGGTCCCATTGAAACCAAGGGGAAATTCGCCATCGATTTCTGGTAATTCATGGGATTTTACTGGTGATGAAATGATCTTTCCAACGTTCTGACCATATGTTTTCCTGGAGAAGAAGGGTGTCTTGAAAATTGGCATAAGTCATGGATGAAGCAAAAATGCCAGCTGGTTTAATTTAGGAGAAATGGAGTAAATAGAGCAGATGGAAAAATAAATAGAGCTCAGATTAATAAAGACCAAATTGAATCTGATCTGGTCAGCTCTAGACGGGATAAAGCCAATTGCCAATGCAGCAAACTGTACTGCTTGGAAAGGCTGAAATCTGGTTATCAGATATATTCTTTGAGCTGAAGCATGATTTTTATTGTTTTTTATGGTAAAAGTTATAAAACCTTGGCTCATGCCTCCATCACTGAGTGCAGCTTGATGGAAGATGACTCATTTCAAGTTCCACATCGTCACATTCCTTGAAACTTTTTTATGAGTGCAGTCAGGTTGTGCGCTCGGAAAATGCTCCTGCGTTTGGCAAGGAAGATTTTAAAATGCATCTTGAGCAACTGCTGTGCAGAAATTAGCTTAGCTGACCAGAGCTCTCTCCCAAGCACATGTGCAGGACTGGGAAAGGTTCTTGCACAATTGTGTGCTCAAAAAGAACACAGCTATTTGCTTTTGGATGGTTCTAGATTAATATTAAACAGCATTGCAAAGCGTTAGGGAAAAGGAGAAGCCACGTCTTGGCCAGAGCACTATTGGGGTGTACAAATATTTGTACAAAGCCTTTTGGAGCGTGCAGCAGTTGGTGTGGGGAGGTGGCAGCGGTGACATCCACACCGGCCGTGCTCCGTGTCCCAGCACTGGCACAACCTCTCTGCCCGGCACATTCCTTCAGGGCCAGCCCTTATAACGGCAATCAGAGTTTCCAGGGTGTGGCAAAAGCATTGTTTATCCACGGCAGAGGGGAAGAAGCTGGGAAGGATCCTTTTCCCAGGCTGGCTGTGACAATCCACCTGGGGTGGGGTCAGCGGGGCTGTGCCACCCTCGGGGCGCCCCACTGACCCACTGCTCAGTGAGTGTCCGTGTGCACAGCCTGCAGAACTTGCTGTTCCCTGGCAAAACTCACTGAGAAACGGGAATTTTTCATCCAGAGGGATTTTTTTTTTGTTTGTTTGTTTTTTTTTTTTTTTTTGTTCCAATTTTCCTGTGTTGTAAGACGCGATGTGATGTGTTTGGATCTTTCTTTTTCTCTCTGTTTTTTTTCCCTTTTGGAAACAATTCTAGTGGATAAAGAATTAAAAGGAGCTGTGTACCCTCGTAGAATTTCTCCCTAAAGAAAAAGCCATGTGATACAAACACCTGAGTAGCTTTAAGCTGTGTCAGGGGGGTTTAGGTTGACTATTATGGAAAGGTTCTTCTCCCCAGAGGGTGGTGGGGCACTGAATAGGCTCCCCAGGGAATGGCTGAGAAAATCACCACTAGGATCTTTAGATTGCCTTTTTTGCACCGACTGAATTTGATCCTACTTTCAGAAAGGACCAAGACTGCCCCACACAGGACCCCCACACCTTCAGGCTTGTGCTCTGAGATGGGATCCAGGTTCCATCAGCATTAATGAGAGCAGGGAAGGCACAAAACCTGAGTCTTGTGGAAAGTCCAGTTCCCAGATTTCCTAGAACATAGCTCATTCGGAATCACTCCTATCCCAATCGAGGTTTTGGTATCAATAATTCACTTTAACAGCAACCATTAAAGTTAGGATGAGGGGAGAGGGAAAGCCTTGCCTGGACACAAACCCCTCCTATGTCCTAAAACACCTCTGTGATCAGGAGTTCAGATTTTTTCAGGAGATTCACTCCTTTATTCTTGTTTTGTGGTTAAGGCTGGGACTGTGCCAGAGGGTGGTCTGGATGTTTTGGGGATTTTCTGGCTGTTCCCCCTGATTTTCTCTGTTGGCTCAGAAGGTTCGATTTCTATTGTCTTGCACAATGCTATCAGACAGGTTTTTGGTCACTGCAGCATCAGTGGCTGAGGAGAACACCAGGTACTTAAACACCCAAAGAAAACAGCAGGATTCTATTTTTAGCATCTCCCTGAGATCATGTTTAACCTCGAATAAATCAGCAGGGTGTGATTTCTCAAGTGAGCCAGGTCATCTCCTCACAGGGAGCTGAGTGCCTGAAAACCTGGAAGCCTTTAGAAATGCCAGCACTGCACTGTCAGGGTTGGGTTTGCTGGTGGGAAAAGAAAAGAGGGGTTAATATTTAACCTCTCATCTTCTTCATAGTAATTTATGAATGTACATGAACTTTTTTGGTTTTATGCAGAAGTAAAAAGGATTGTTGTGTCACTGCTGCAACACAGCAGGAGGGTTTTGAGGCTTTTCTTTATTTATTATTGTGAAATTGGACAGGTTTATAGGACAATTTTATTAGTGCTTCACAGGGCCTCTATCTTGTTTCATACCTTTTGTTTGCACATCTCTTTTGCCAGTTTTCAGAAGGCTGGGACTGTACTTTATTGTAAAGAAGGATGGAAAAGATAAAGGATCTTCTCTACCTTCAGTAGTCATAAATCAGCCCACAAGCCCATGAAAGGATTAAATGTACGTGTACCACTGGGATTTATTTGTGAATAAAACACACCACACCTCCAAAACCCGAGGTAGCTCAGGGAAAAAAAGATTATTTGTGGATATAAATTAATCAGGCAGCAGGAGGAGTAAATCTGTCGGTGAAGACAGAAACGCTGTGAGCACCGGTGAGTGCAGGGACCTCCCTCCTCTTGCTCTCTCTATGCCATTTCCCACCACATTTCCAACTCCACCAGCATTAACTGAGGCTGCTTTTACTGGAATAATGATGGAAACAGTAATTCTTGTCTAGGCAGGGTTTGACCCTCCGCACTTGCTGTGGAAAGTTACTGCTTTGCTGCTCTCCCAGCCAGTGCCTGTGCCCATTTATTGGACTCCCTGGAGGTTCCTCATCCCGGGCTTTGGCCCTGCCTGGCAAGGCAGCAAGGACAGATAGTTTGGGAAGCAGGGGCTCGTTGCAATCCCAAAACTCGGTGCTGTTTGCCCGGAGCTCGAGGCAGAGGGTCCAGCCTTGCTCTGAGTGACAAAACCCTTGCGAGGCTGCCCTGCGTCAGATGGAGAAGGAGTTTTTGTTTTCCCATCCACTTCCCACAGCCAGGGACAATTCCCTGGAGGGGACACAGCCACCGTGCTGCCCTCTCTCCCCTTTCCCCGTGGGAAAGCCCAGCTTGGGGCCACGCTGTCCCTGGCCAGCCCCATCCTGGGGACTCTCAACTGCTGACGTCCCTTCTTGCGGGGCTGTGGTGGCTCTTGGTGGTGTTTACAGGCTTTGGGAATGTGCAGAGGACAGGGTTAGAGGGGGGAAAAACAGGGAGCAAAGCTTTTGCCAGGCAGTCCTGGAAATAGCAGCCCCTGGGAGACAGAGGGATCCAGCTCTGGGTTTTTAGTGCTTCCTGCAGGTTGGTGGAGTTTTATTGACAGCAAAGCCAAGATCACACCTGAGCCCAGAACCCCCAGGGCCAGCACGTCCCTGGAGCACTCCCACTGCCTCACCAGGAGTGACCTGTCCCTTCCCTTTTCCAAACACAATAAATATAGCAATATAATCACGGCACAGTAATAGATTAATTTTTGTGGCAGGTGAAACATTAACTCCCCTTTGTATCTAATTCCATCACGTCTTGGGTACTTTCAGCGATAACACCCAAATCACCTTGAGAAAGTCGCTCTGTACCATCCACTTACACTGCAAGATTGAGCTTATCAGAGCATGAGGGAAGCACTGAAATATGTGCCATAAAAAGACTCGGGGGGAAAAACAGGCTGAGGCTTCTTAATGGAATCTGTCGTGGTGACCAGGTCTGTCTGGGACTGTGGGATTTATGTAAAATCAGATGTATAACTCAGTTGGAAAGGCAAAACTTGCACCTTTTCTTGCAAGTGGGGAGAGCCCTACCCTGAGAGCTTGTGGGGGAGCATCTGGTGTAAATCCAGGTGTAGAAGCTTGGATGGGGATTCTCCAAAATAGATATTCTCCAAAATAGCCAGTGATGACACAGACTGGGTCAGGCTTGTTTCTCCTGAGTGCTGGATGCTGCCTCTCACCTTTCTGGTGCACCAATAAAAGCCCTGAAGGGTCAAGATTATGGTTTCTATATCCACCTTCACCTTCAGGCTTCAGGGAGGGGTCCCTGGCTGACCCCCCCTCATGCACAGGGCAACTCATGCTGCTGTCTAAGGAGGGACAGCAGAGCCTCCCAAAAGCTGTGGTTGGTTTTTCTCTAAATTGATGAGGAATTGCCTCTCTGTGGTGTCCTTAGCCTGCAAATGCTCCAGGAGTGTGTTTGTGTGTGGCACTTCCCACAAATGGATGCACCCAGGCGAGGCTGGCTCTGAGGTGCAGAGTCAGATCCCCACAGGCTGATCCTGACTGACAGCAGGGCTGAGCCCCAGATCTTGGAAAATAAACACTGCACTCCTGTCGATAAGGGGAGACATTGATTTTTGTCACTGGTGCTTGTTTTCTGCCCTTTCACTTTGTTGGCCCCTCATCAGAGGCTGGTTAGGAAAACAGAGCAGTGGTTACACATGAGCTGGCAAAAAAAAAAAAAAAAAAATCCACCTTCTCTCAAATTGTGCAAAGCAGTGCCCAGGTTTTTCCTGTGTATGGATTCCCAGGGCTGAGCCCTGGGCAAAGAGTGATGCTCTAAAACAAGACCCAGCAGTGAGGCAAAGATTCAAAGGAATGATGGCAAAATAACTCTGCTGACTCTGCAGAAAAAAAAAACCAAACCATTTGCTGGAAAAATCTGCTCCAGTGGCCACTTTTGAGACAAACCCAGAGTATTCTACACCCAAGGGGTTAAAGCACAGAGAGGGCTGTGCTTTGGCAGCTCTGGTGGAGTAATTCCCCCAAAATAAAGCAGAAGGAGTCTGGGATTGCTGGATGAAGGAGGAGGTTTGTGCTGCACTATCACCACATGCTAAATCTTCCTGCTCCCTCTGCTTTAAGGACCTGACAAGTGCCTTTCCAAGCTGTTTGTAGCCAGGATCTGTGAGCTGCCAGGGAAACACTGAGTCTGTGTTCAGGCTCTTCCCCCAGCCCCGAGCTGCTGGACAGAGGCAAGAGGGCTTGGGGGAGAAACCACTGCTGAAAGCAGGTTGGGTTAAGTGTGAATTCTCCTTTTTTCTCTGCTGCTGTCTCACTCGATGGCTGCAGTGGAGGTGAGTCAGCTCTTGGAGACCGTGTTGCAAAAATAAGCTGCTGAAGTGCAATCCATCCCTTCTGTTCCCTGTGCAGGGCTGATGGAGCATGAGGCTGGATGTGGCTGGTGCTTCGGGAAAAAGGGTGGTTTGAAGGGTGGAATGGGCCTCAAAAACCAGTGGGTTTCTTGCAATTCACCATGGCATGTCCATGCCTTTCTGTCAGCAAAGAGTCTGGGCTGATCTTCACTCTGCTCTGCTCCCTGCAGTGTGTCCAGGGTCTGTGGTGCTGCTCTTATGACCAGTTCAGGACACTGAGCTGGTTTCCAGCAGGGCTGGGGACAAACCCTGGCTTGGTCTTGTCCTCAGCTGTCACTGCTGTTGTGGTTTCAGGCTCGCTGAAATCAGATGGGCAACACTGAGGGAATGGTTTTAAGGGGGAATCAGTGGATTTAAGCTTCCATTTTTTTGAGCTTCCTTCATGGAGTGACTCTTTCTGCATTCCATGATGGTGGTGCATTCCATGATCACCACCTCTGATGCCTCAGGGACAGGGGACACTCCAAGGCTGCTCCAAGGTGGGGTCAGGGGATGGTTTTCCAGCACTGCCATGAGATGAGGTGCACCCCAAGAGCATCCTGCTGTTCCAGGAGCTCAGCAGAGGAGCCCTCAGTGCAGCCGTGGCAGAAAGGCAACCAGGGCTCCAGCAGTGTGGGTGACACCAAATCCCTAAATTCCCCCTGAGCTGCATCAAACCCAGTGGGACCAGCAAACATCCCGTGGGTGTTGCTCTGACTCCCAAATGGCCTCATCTCCCTCTTGTGCTGGAAGTGGCCGTTCTCCCTCCCCCAGGGCCTGTTTATCCCAACATCCAGCAGGAGTGGAGGGTCTTGCAGGGTGGACCCCTGTTTAGGGACTGCAGGGAGCAGCAGCCATTCCCTGGGGGGGAAATTCTGACTGGCACAAGCCCTGGGAAGTTCTCACTGACACAAGCTCTGCTCTCTCTGGTTTCAGCCGTGCAGAACGAGCGCGACAGGATCAGCATCCGCAGGAGCAGCTACGAGGACAATGGCTCTCTCTCCATCAACGTCCTCACGCAGGCTGAGGCCATGGCACAGCAGGTAGGACATGTGGGGACAGCCCTCCGAACGGCTCCCTGGCCCTCAGCAATTCCAGCCTGCTAAATCAACCAGTGCTGAATGGTTTTTCTGCCCTTGGATGGCTCCTGCACAAAGCCACAGGGAAGGAAATGCAAAATATCCGAAAGGAGACAGGAAAAATCCATTATCAAGGGAACGCATCCTGCAGGGAGCAGATGCAGCCTCTGGTGTGAAGTACAAAGCTGAAATTCCAAGGGCTGAGGGATGTTGCAGAGCCCAGGTCCCCTGTTCCCCCAGCCTAAATTGTTGCTGCACCCCTAAAATCTCACTGCATTCACACAGAATTTTATCCTCCCTTGCTGCACTCCCTGTCCTGCTCCAAACATAATGTTCCAGTCATGGTTGATTGTATCTTTCATCGTAACTTCTTTATCAGGATAACAATTTTAAGGCAGAAAAATAATGTGAATAAATCCGCTGGGCTTCAGCTGAGGCTGATTGCTTTTTTATTTCATGCTCCACCATAAATTTCACCCTGAGCGTCCTTTAAATTCTTATGCAAATACCCTTTCTCCACTGAAACACACGGTCCAGATGTTGCACATTACATGCAGCAACGATCCACTTCCTTTCCAAAAATTACGGTTTTTTTAACCCTCTCCCTGCCACGCAGCCCTGTAGAGCTCAAAAAGGGAGTTTTGTGTCCCTGACAGCAACTCAGAGGAGAAAGGCTGGATGCATTTTGTGCATTTGGCAGCTTGGAGGGATTGAGGGGAAGCTGAGCCAGTGCTGCTGGCTCCTGCCGGGAATGGGGATATTAATTTTGTCCTGAGGCAGCCTGGAGGAGGAGGAGGGCTGGGTGTGCGTTGGGACTGAGCTCCACCTCGTGGATGCTGCTCCATGGGCACGAGTGTCCAGCCTCCAGGGGAACATCTCAGGGCCCTGATGGGGTGAATTGTTGCTGTGCAGGGTGATAAAAGAGCAGTGATGTGGTCCGAGCTCAGCGGGGAAATGTTTCTCTTTCAGTATTTATCCCTGAGCCCCGTGCACAGCACAGACATTGCCATGAAGAAGGTGGCCACCATCAACGATGTCTGTGAGTCCATGAAACAGCAGCTGCTGGTGCTGGTGGAATGGGCAAAGTACATCCCAGCCTTTTGTGAGCTCCCCCTCGACGACCAGGTACTGATGCAAATGGCTCTTCCCGGCAAAGCCCCTGCCCCTGAGAGGAATTCCCAGCTGGATTTTGCAGCGGGAGGATCTGGCATTAACATACAGGGCACCCTGTGCAGAGCTCTAAACAACAGCAGAGAAGGAGGAATAAAGGCCAAACGACCAATTAAAGATAACTACAGTAGCCAAAGTCCCTCAAAATATAGTTGGTCACTCCAGCCTGCAAAACATCCAGGCAAAAATTCTGATTTTGCCTTTACCGGTACCTAAGAGTTGAATATAGAATCTGTTTATTTCTCAAGAACTCAAATTACTCAAGCCTCTCTTTGCTCTTTTAGTTAAAAACAGCTTCTCATTTAGTTTGCCACGAATGTAGCACTTCTCAAAGTGAACATACACTGATATTTTCTAGCCCTGAACAGAACTTTATCTGTAGATCTGCCAGATCTAAGCAAACACCAAATGGGGCTTAATTAAACAGCAACAGCTCAGCACTCCATGCTCTGCTTTTCAAATATAATCTGATTTCTTCCTCCTGTGCCTCCTCCAGGTTGCCTTGCTCAGAGCCCACGCAGGGGAACACCTGCTCCTCGGGGTAGCCAAGAGGTCCATCCCATACACTGATTTCCTGCTATTAGGTAAAGTAGTGGAACACACTCCTGCTTTTATCATTCACCCCTCCCAAGTCATTCCCAAGCATTCTGCATCCCTGGAACCCCCTCTGCCCTCCTGGGCGTGGGCTGCACATCTGGGGGGAGACTCAGTGCTGGAGAGGAGAGTAAGGAGGAGCAAGTAAATTCACTGGGATTTTTATAACTGTTCCCTCACTGCTTTGAAATTGTGCGTGAGGAACCCTCAGTATTTAAATGGCATCTCAAACTGGGTTGCCTTGGTTTTGTAACTGAAATTGCCAAGGCCCAAGCAATGAGGAATTTGGGTATAGATACTTAAAAATGTAGCAGAAATGCCTATTAAAAATTACAGTGCAAATAGGTGTTCCCTTTTCATGGAGGTCTCTGCTACCAAAGGTGGGATTGTTCTTGGAAATATGAGAAAACTGACCCTGAAAGCCTCACATTAAAGAAAAGAGAGAGGGAGAAATCTGTTTAAGACAAGAAAGCCAAAAATAAAGATGCGACACTGCTTACAAACAGATGCTCGATGTAACAGAGGGCAGAGCAGAGCAGAGTGGGGAGCAGGCTGTGGGCACAGTGTGGGTGCACTGACGTGCAGCTGAGATAATTCAGGACCAGGAAACCAGATCCAGGGCTTGCTTCTCCCTCCTGGATCAGATTCTAAAGCTGCAGACTGGAAATTGCTGCAAATGGCACTGGGACTGTCAGGCAACACTCCCTGGGGTAACTGCTGGGTGAGAGCTGAGCTAGAGCCAAAACCTGATGGGGAATTTCTCTTGTCTTTTCAGGGAATGATTTCATCATCCCAATGCACTGCCCAGAGCTGGAAATTGCTCGTGTGGCCACCAGAATTTTGGACGAGCTGGTGAAGCCCCTGCGGGACATCCAGATCGATGACAACGAGTACGCCTGCCTTAAAGCCATCATCTTCTTCGACCCAGGTGAGATTCCTCCTGGCTGCCAGCTGTGGGGCTGGCAAAGCAGTTGGGGGCTCTCCAAAAACCAGGAAAACCCCTTGGAAGCTGCTCTACCTCTCACCCTGCCCGTGCTGGAACGAGCAATACTCAGCAGTGCAGTTTTAAGTCAGAAGTGACCTGTTCCTGAGCGTTTTCCTCTTTAGCAAGTGTGAACTCCAGCCAGGCTGATATGCAGGCCCTGGAGGAGTTTGGCTGCTTTCAGGAGCTTGGCTTTGGGAAAGCCCATCAGGCTGAAGTGCAGGAGGTGCCCATTAAGGACAGACGTGCTTGTATTAATTATGTATCAGCAGAGTGAGCCAAACGAGCAGCAGCGTGGGGCAGCCATCAGAGCCCAGAGAGCTCCATCAAAAACCACAGAGAGCTGGGCTGCTCAGAGTGCCCAGAAATGCCAGGGATCTGCTAATGGATCTTGCTGGAAGCCAGCAGCGACCCAGGGCAGGGCTGATCACAGCGTGGGGAACAGGGAAACACAAAGAGACCACAGCTTGCTTTGGAGCTTTGCTGTGTCTCATTCCAGAAGCACAGGGGGTTCTGCCTCAGCCCAGGTTTCAGTGTGAACCTCCCTGGAGCTCAGGGAAAAGATGGGAGAACAATCCCAAACCCAGACAATGCCCTTTTGTCTTTTAGCATGGAGAAATCAGAGTATCTTCCATTAATTATTGGGGGTTTTGCTGCGTTCACTGATTCCAAATCACAATCCAGGATTTTTAGGAACACCATGAACTTTGGCTCACCAAAGCCTGCTGTGGCCAGAGTAGTAAGGATGCTTTCATCAAACTGATTTTGACAAATCACCTTCTGAGCTGATCAGAGTCTCTGTGCAGCTTTAGATCAATGTGACAATGAGGTGCTGAGGTTTCTGCTGAATGAGGAAATGTGAAGCTCCCCAGAAGTGAAGTTCATCCATGATAACGAGCAGGAATGTCCTCAGAGCTTCGTGCTGACGTACAATCATTTGTTAACCACTTTATCTCATCTCTTGGCACTACGATCCCGAAAATGTGGTGCCTGTGGATTCTTTGCAGACAGTGAAGGAAATGGTGCAGTGATCCAGAAATCTCAGGTTTAGATAACAGCAGAGGCAGGAGTGGAAGGCTGGGAATCCCAGCACTTCACCCGACCCAGGGGCATGTTTATTTGCTTAAGCAAAGCTGGACCAGTGGTCCTTGAAAAATAGGATTAACCACAGGTCAAAGACAGGAGAGCAAGACAAGAACCTGATGCTGCAGCGAGTGTAATCACAACATGCAGGTACTAAAAGTGTTTGCATTTAGTGGTGGTAGTTGTGACTCAAAGATTTCCGGGGGAAAATTCCAGGCTGTTTCCTTGGAAGGATAAATATTTTAACTTCTACATTTTTCCCTTTTGCTAATGGCAGTAGGCAGACCCATCCATGTGAAGCAAACTCCTGTTTTCTTACTGTTTCTCTTCAAAGTCTCCTCAAATTACTGTTTCCCCTCCAATTCCCCCCACTGTTCCCCTGCTCCACGTGAGACGTGAAGCAATGACAGCCCCATCTCTCAGCTGATCTCGGAGACTCTCTCAGAGCATCGCTGCCATCTCACCCTTTTCCCTGCACACAGCCTGCCTGACAGGGCAACACTTCCTCACCCAGGCCAGCAATTAACCCCATTTTCCCCTCTCCCAGACTGCAGAGGCCTGAGCGAGCCCGGCAGGGTGAAGAACATGCGTTTCCAGGTGCAGGTGAACCTGGAGGATTACATCAACGACCGCCAGTACGACTCCCGCGGCCGCTTCAGTGACATCCTGCTGCTGCTGCCGCCCCTGCAGAGCATCACCTGGCAGATGATCGAGCAGGTGCAGTTTGTGAAGCTCTTTGGAGTGGCCAGGATCGACAGCTTGCTGCAGGAGATGCTGCTGGGAGGTACGGAGCCCTCCCGAGCCGGGGTATCCCAACGCTGTTACAGGGCTTTGGGTTTGTGTCTCCTGGGGGATGTTCGGGAGGGAGGAGAGGGGAGTGGTTTTACACTGAAAGAGAAGAGGTGGGATATTGGGGAGAAATTCTTTATGGTGAGGGTGGGGAGGCCCTGGCAAAGGGTGCCCAGGGAAGCTGTGGCTGTTCCATCCCTGGAAGTGTCCAAGGCCAGGTTGGGCAGGGTTCGGACCAACCTGGTCCCGTGGGTGGCATCCCTGCCCGTGGCATGGGGTTGGAACTGGATGATCTTTAAGATCCTTCCCAAAACCATCTGATGAATCGCAGCTTGAAGGGTCCATCTCACTCCAGTCCAACCCCAGAGCCATCCTTTCTAGCCTAGCTCTGGAAATCTGTTGAGATTTACAGCAAAGGATCCACTCTGTGGCGTGGCACTCGACTTAGGCCTCCAGCCCAACTGAGGCAGTTTAAGGAAGACAACACATCTTTTGTTAGCAACGTGCAAAAGTTATAAATATTTATGGGAAACCCAGCTGAGAGCAGCACTGGGGACACAGTTGGAACAGAACAGAGCAGCTGGAGAGCAGCTGAAACCCCAGACAGCCCGGGAGGCTGCTCCTGCACACTGAGAGGCTGAGACCAGGGGAAGGAAGCAAAGACGAACCATTAACCTTCACCCACAGAGGTCTTCCACATCCTCTGGATGGAAAAGATTCAGCCCAGAGCATCTGGCTTGTCGGGAACTATGCAAGGAATGATGTCTCTTCCCACTTGCACTTGCAGGAACCACGGCTGATCTCCAGTACCAGTCAGCACCTCCCAGCCTCAACCTGGACCCTCTGCCGGGCCACGTCCTGCAAAGCAACATGAGCTCTGTGATCCACGCTGCTCCAGACCGTATGTGCCCCTTTTTATGTTATTTACAGCCCATCTTTACATTATTTACAGCCCATTTTTACATCATTAGTGTCAGCAGAGAAAAGAGGCTGGGCAGCAGACACAGTTCAGAAAAGAAAAAGTTTATTTAAGTAAATGTAATGTAAGTTCTTTAAGTTTATTGAAGTAAATTTAAGTTTAGTTAAGTTCTTTAGATTTATTTATATGAGTTTAAGTGTTACACTGGAATCAGAGCTCTCAGTGCCCCTGGCTGACTCCTGTCCATGATTCCAAAGAGAAGTTAGGATTTTTAATGGCTGTGTGACCCAGGGGGGCTTTGAGATCTTACTAAAACATCACAAGATTGGAAAAAAAAGGCAAGAAATCAAGATTGGGTGTTTCTCTGGATGTGGCAGCACTGGCAGATGCTGAGGGTTATTTGTGGCAGGGGTTCCCTGTGGTTGTTGCCAAACAATAGGACCTGAATACAAAACCATCTTCACCCACCCTGGGCACTGCTGGGGTGTGGGTAAAGGCATTTATCCCCTGTAGGACCGTGTTATTAAAAAGGAAGTGGAACAGGATTTGGAGTTTAACAGCCACTGCCATCACAGTGTGCTGCACTCACAGCCTCCCTCCCTCTGCCAGTTACAATCATGCACCTCCCAGAGTGTATTTTGCTGTTTCTCAGCTATAGAAACGTTGGCATCGTGCATTTTAGGTGGCTTTTATTTCGTTTTTAAGCCCCTTTCCATCAGAGGAGATTAGAGAAATGCTGTGCTCTGTAAATGAGATACAGTGGGGCTGCAGGTTGAGCTCTCCTCTGACAAGGAGATGAAGGATTGAAAAGCAGCTGGGGGCATTTCCCAAGTACAAAATACTGAGAAGAACTGCTCCCTGTCTGTCAGTCCACCCCGTGCCTCCTCACAAACAGGAACGAAGGACGTGCCAGGATCCCCCCAACTCCTGCTCCTCGGTTCGTAGGATGGTTTGCTGCTTTCTGTTGAACAGCATCCAAGTCCACGTTAATTCTGTTTCTTTTCTCTCCCACAGCATCTCCCGAGACATCCCTTCCATCTCCTTCTGCCAGCACAGGCAGTGAAGACTATAAACTAGGCTCTAGCGCAGGGCCCAGCGCCGTAGTGCAGCTCCTGCCCCAGCCAGTGATGCCCAAGCAGGAGATTTTATAGGGAGAGGAGGAAGGAGAAGCTGGGAGCAATGTGGAAAGCGTGCTGAAAGTGAAACGGGCCCTTTCTCTTTGCAGAGGCAAAGCACAGCACCCCCCTGCCTGCAGCCGGACCCGTCGCTCCCGCCCTGCCCCGTCCGTGAGCCACGCGCTGGGGACAGCCTGCAGAGGAGCCTCCCCTGGGAATTCCCACCTCCACGGCACGAGGATTGGGGTTCATGGCCTCCTCAGCAGGGGCAGGGCTCCTCGGGGTGGGTGTGATCTCTGCTCGGTGCCACCGCCACCCTCGCGGAGCCGCTCTCCCCACCGGTCCCCGCGCCTCACACAGCTCCTGGTGCCCCTTCATGCACACAGCGTGGCCTGAATCGCTGTGGAAAGGTCTTTTCCCATCACAAATTTAATTCATTGCACTCCCATTTCTCCCTGTGGCACGTTCAGCTTTAGGAAAAATGTCGTCATAACCTCAAGCAGGCTGAGGTCTTCTTACTCCACCCAGAGGGGCCTTGTTCCAGTTGAGCAGCCAACATTTATCACTGGCCAGTTCTTATTTATGACCAGAAATGCCAACATTTTGCTATTTTCCATAATTTCCAGTATGTCCAGAGTCCAGTTGTGAGCCAGTTGATGGACTCCACCTTGTGAGCACATCCAACACACGACAGCAGCAAAGATCTCTGCCTCTCACCGTGGCTGCTGCTCTGGTAAAGCCCCAAATCAAGGCTGACTTATCCCAGCCCCTGCTTTGCATCTTCTGCAAACGTTTACTGCAAACATTTCTGGAAGATGCAAGTGCCCCAAAACACATTTTCCCAGTACACAGATGGGATTTTGCTGTAGTTTTGTATTTCTTTGTAATGTCTGCAACGTGGCTCTAAATTAGCCAAGTAAAGGCACAGGCAGGTCTGTGAGCCACTTTTTATAAAAAGAGTTTGTATTTAAAACAAGACTTCTGCCTTAATGTGAAATTTAATCAGCAGTTAAACAACAAATTAAATAAGCCCAGTGATGACTACACAGCCTCAGGAGTTCCCAAAGTGCAGTCGTTGTGCCACGGAGTTGATTTGAATGAATGGGACCTTACTAAAAACAAATTAGCAGATTTCCACAAAACCTAAGCTCATTTGTCCACCAACCTCTGTCAAACAGCCACTGGGGGATGAGGAGTGGCTGTCCTGAGCCCTGGGACACGATGGAGAATCCCTAATTGTGACCCTCTGCACAAATCCCCAACACCCCCTCCCTGCTCATGGCAAACCCGAGATGGGGGAGCCCAGAGGGGCTTTGGGGAGCACCTGGAGATGCTCAGCTGGAGGAAACCCAATCCCACGGCTGGAAAGGAAGTTGGGAAGAGCATCCACACTTCCAGCAGCAGGGGAATTTCAGCGTGGCCATCCTGCAGCACCAGAGAGAGCTGAAAACCATCGGGGAGCGGCTCCAATTTCACCTGGATTAGAAGGGTTTATTTTTCTCCTGCCTATGATGAATTTGATCTGACATTTGATGCTGATAGGTCTGAATTGAAACAGCTTGATCTGGAGAGCAGGTTCCACTGCAGGCATTCCTGCTGCATGAGAGATGCAACTGTTCTGAGCCAGCACTGCTTCCAGTGCCTCCAGCAGCTCCGTCCCATTCCTCTTCCAGACATTAAATGTACATTTATACTCATCAATGGTAAGAAAATAAATCTATGGGGGAAATAAATTCCATATTCTTGTATTTCATACGGACAGTTTGCCTTTTTTTCTTGAGTTCAAGGTTCCAAGGTTCTCCACTGATTTCTCCAATACAAATACATATTTTTCATTAGAAAGAATCACCTACGGCTGCAAAGTCTGGCTTTCACTGGATCCTGATGGAATTCACAAACTCAGAAGAAAATAAAGTTGTCCAGGCACCAGTGGATATCAGACTCAGCCCCCAGTGTTCAGCTGCTCTGGTGAAGGTTTGCAGCAAGAATAATTTACTGTATAAAGGCCCAAAATGGAGAGTTTTGCTGTGACTCTTTCTGGCTTCCCTATCTCAAACCCCACTCTAAATTAAACCAATATTCTTAGCAAACACACCTTGGAAGTGGCTATTTTATTGGATTTATTTGAACCATGATGTTGTTAACAAAACAGGTTCAAATCCATCATTTAAAAATATTTCCCTTGTCAGGTGAGATGCCAGCTGCTTATCAGAATGGGGCACCTCAGGCAAAAAAGTCTTAAATATTTCTAAGTTATGCCTTTCCTTGCCAATTCTAATATTTGGCCTCTTTACCATTGAATCCAGGTCTAATATTAACTTTATGCTGCACTATAATATAAAGGGAAATTGCGGAAATATTATGGAGGCGCAAAGTTTCACTTCTATTATTAAAAAACTCAGCCTGTGCTCGCATTGATGCCTGCTGGATAATTTGGAGGGCTCTGGCTGGGGATGACAAGAGTGAAGTGCAGGAGAGGAGCAGATGTGCTACGGCAATACAGGCAGGAAGAAAAAAATCAAGACATTCAGAACACAAAGAACCATGACTAAATGAAAAAAGCAAAACAAAAAATTAACAATCTCGTCAGTGAAGAAGCACCAACCCACGTTAAAACATGAAGTGCATCAGACTAATTGACCTGCGTTCCTGTTCAGAAGAAAAAAATAAAAAAAATATACAGAACCCATGCTGGTGCTTTCCATTTTAGTGTTATTAACAGATTCCAGAATCATTTTACAGCCCAGTTTCTGTATTTCAGACTCCCTTAAGCCACTTTCTTTCTCCAACAGCATTAAATACATTCACACGTGAACCTGGAGCCAACAGAAAGAAGCAGAAAAACTGTAGAAATTTAACATTTTCTGCACAGGACAGGCATAAAGAAATCCATAAATGAATTCTTGCTAAGTCTAAGACTTGAGAAAGGATTGCTGGAACAATATTGAAATTACTACCAGAAATTAAACAAGAAAATAAAAAGGAGATAAATTGGCAGGATCCATCTGCAGGGACGTCTGTTCCCTCTGGAGACTAAACAAACTCTTCCCTAAAATACACAAACAGCCCTGCCCGGCCCACAAACACAATCAAATCATTAACCTGCTCAAAAATATCAGCAGCACTGGCACCAAGTCTGTGTTCATGGATCTGGAGCTCTCTTCTCCATAGAAACAGCAGAGTAGAAAAGTGTGATACAGACCCAGAAAATATCTCTTTTAGCATTATTGCAAGAGGGAAATGAAGAGCTCTGAGTCTCTCCATCCTTCAGGGCTGTTTGTTCCTCCTCCCCCTTCCTTGGGTGGACACTCCCAACCTGCTGCTCTCCACACTCACAGCTGCCTTTGCTCCTGGAGCTGCAGAAACAGAGGAAAAATCCAACACTTGCACAGAAAAACTGGGGAGTCCAAACCTGTATTCATCCCAAATTCCTTGGAAGTGCAAAGGCTGGAATATTGGGGTAAGTTTTCAAATTGGAAGTGTTTTCCCACTCACCTCAGACCAACGGGGGGGGAACAAGATGAGCTTTAAGGTCTCTTCCCATGTAAATCATTCCATGGTTCTATACTAAAATAAGCAGCTACACCAGAGGATGAAGAAAAGGGAAGGCCCAAGAAGAGTTAAAGAGTGTAGCTTAAAATTCTTAATAAGCACAGGAACCTCTTTAATGTGGAGCAGCATCACCTGTTAATATAATATATAATTATATATTACATATTTTGTATATATACATATACAATATATATATGTTATATATATACATATATATATTATATATAACTATATATACATATATATATTATATATAACTATATATACATATATTATGTATATATAATAGATACATAATTATATATTATATAATACATAATTATATAATAATATAAATACGAATTAATCACAAACCAAAGGATTCACGACCATTTCCCTGAAGCTGCTTCAATCTAAATATATGTGGGGAAAAAAAGTGACATGTAGAGAAGTTAATCAAGTAAGACTTAAATTCATTAGTTTATTCTTTTTTACATTAAAAAAAAAATTACAACGTAAGGATTTGAAAAGCCGAGTAAACCGGATTTCACACGCACACATTTGCCAAGTCACAGGGTTCAACCACCTGGAGTGATATTTTCTGATTTTCTCATTGAACAATATACACAGTAAGAGCCTCAGGACAAAGCCAGCCACCTTTTTTTTCCCCCCCAATCTTTAAGGTGTGCAACCAAATAAGCACAGAATTCTGAGGAACTTCCAGCTTTCCCCTCAGTTTTGCTCATTGGACTGCAATTCCAGTGGATCTCCACCTAGGAGGTCTCCAGCATTCCACACCACCACCCTCCCCGAGCAAAGTGAAAATACCCCAAAGTATTGCACAGTTTTGTTCACAGGGCCACAGCCAAGAAATGGATCCCTGGGTACCTTCAGGCAGCCCACGGAGCAGAAGCTGGTGGAGCTGGGAGCAGGATGCCACGAGGAGATGGAGCAGCACAGCACTGGCCAGGGAGCAGCTCCTGCAGTGCCCAGAGGCTGGAATGCAGAGTTCTGAGCTGCTCCAGGTGGGACAGGCCACCAGTGCCACCGGCTGAGCAAAAGCAAGAACAGGACAATTTTAAGGCAAGTCCCAAAACAGGGAGCTATTTACTTTCTAGGCACGATTTCAAGCTATGCATCAAGGCTCCTGCTTTATCCTTTATATTGTCAGTAATTTATAGGTTAACAATAATACAAAAAAATAGTCTAAATGTAATTTTCAAAGAATCAACTTTTAGCTGGGTTTTTGTTACTTGCAGCTTGTATTTCATTACTTGCAGATTTATGAATGTTTTTTAGCACTACTGTTGTTTGTCAGGCCCACATAAAGCAGTTCTAGATCTATATTGCTCTCATTTCTTCAAAGTAGTTTTGGTTGGAAATGGTTAAATTCAAAATAACTCATTCTATTGCAGGTGTTTCTACATTTAAGATGTGTCTAACTTGAGAAAGGAGGGAAGTGGCCTCTTTCTCTGCAGTTCAGGGATCATGAACAGCTTTCCCTGTATGAAAAGTCTGTACAGTAAAGAAGGGGCAGAGCAAGGCCCTACAAGGACAAAGTGTTTGCAGGGAATGACCCCTTGTTTGTCCACTCACTGTCACCTCCCACAGCAGGACGCTGGTCCCACTCATCCCACACTTGAGTTCCTCTGGAATCAACGCATGAGGAACTGGAGAAGCACATCCCAGGGCAGGATTTGGCCCCCAGACAGGTTGTAAGTGTTGCTGAGTGAAAATTCAGCCTTTCCCTAAATTCCAGATGGGATGGACACTGCCAAACACAGGCCATGCTTTAGGGAGCCTGGGAGGATGCTGGGCAGGATGTGAGCAGTCCTGGCATCCCCTGCAGATGAGGAATGTGTGGGACACAGAGGAGCAGCTCTGTTTATCAGGACAAGCTGAAAGGAGAACTGAACAAAGCACTATTCCCTGAAATCTGGATGGAGAAGGCTGCGTCTCCCTGGAGATCAACTCTCACCAGAATGCTCCTCCCAACGATTGACAACTGCCCCCAAGGACTTACACTTGTTATAAAAACACACAGGTAATTCCCCGGACGTTTCTCAAATAAAAAGGGTTTAACAAAAAAAAGGGGAAGTAATCTCAGAAAATAAATTACAGTAGCATGACAACATTTGGCTTCTTTAGGGTGACCACGTGCTCTTCCTCTGGTGTCCTGCTGTGAAGGCCATGGCAGATCCAGTTCCTGTCTCGGAATCAATGAGATGTCTGTGACAATAAACGTAGAAAACTCTGCTTGCTACAAGCAAATGTCTGATATCAGTTTCACCTGGTCACAGATTATACGTAGACAGCCTTCTCTGCCCCCAAAATAAATATTATATAGGATTCTTGCAAGTTCCAGCATACTTAGACTCAGACAGAAAACTCGGGTCCTCCTTTCTTCCCTCGCAGCAGGAGTCGCCTGATCCGAAATCCTGCGAAGGGGTTGATCCACAGGAGGGAGGGCTGGCCCCCAAAAACAGATTTCATCCCTTCCCAGCGGAGTCTGCGCTCCCACGTTGGCTTTTCACTCTTCAGCCTTTCAATCTCCTGCAAACAAACACAGGCAGGGGTGCACTGCTAAGTCCAAAGTTTAGTTTAATCTCCTGGTGGCTGTAAAAACTGGGTTTGCGTTTTTATTGCATTGGTCCTTAGCTGAGTAGTTTCTGTTATTTAGTTATTAAGGGAGAAATTAGAAGCTGTTTTAGCCCCGTGGATACAGGGCAGAAGATTTAGAACATAAAATATGTACAAGAAGGTTGATCTATCTGAACCTCTTTCCCCCAAGCTGAAAGACAAAAATCCCAGAAAAGCTGATGGATCCACGTGCAATAGTCCTACACTGCGAGTTGTTTACTCAGTTAGTGAGAGCAGACAATCAGGCTCCTGCTCTACAACTACTGGAGCCAGGATTACTCTCCCAAATGCATTATTTTGATGGTCATTTTTTGTGCTTCCCACTAATGAAGGCTCAGTATTTACCAATTGTTTTGCACTTACTCCTCAGTACAGAAACACACTTTTAAACATGAGAAAATATTGAACAGTCACAGGATTCAATTTCCTTATGCTTCCAGTCAATTATTCTCTCAAGAGGTAACACTGCAGGTCTAAAGGCAAGGGAGCCAAAGGCCCAGACTATGATTTATCCTCTGATAAAATGTATCAAAGTGAAGTGAGAGACGGTGATTTTCAGTGTAAACCTGAGAAAAGCAAACACTTCCCATGGCACCTGTCAGGAATTTGTGCCAGCTGAGAAGGAAAAGTCAAAACTCGAGACAGAAGCTTTGCATTCTTTGTCATTTAAAACCAAATTACAAAATGTCAGAAAAGCAAACAGTGCAAGAAGTTCTGTTAGAAAGCAACCCCCAATAAACGATTCCAATCTTCCCAACTGTCAAAAATAAAAATGATGAACTATTGAAGCTTTGCAGCTTTCTCCAAAATAAGAGCCTCTCCTCACGCAAATAAAACCACCTCTAACCACATCTTCCCATAATAAATCCTAAAGAATACAAAAAAGTCGAGGTTTTTACCGTTTCATCATTGCATATTGAGTGGATTTGGGTGCCAAACATGACTGCAGTGAAAGTGAGAAACAGAAAACCCTCAAGGCACAAGAAGATCATCAGGATCACAGTTACAGGTGGGGAGAAGTCACTGCACTCTGGGAAAATGAAACAGGTTGTTACCAAAAAACCCAACAGCAAATTACAGAGCACGTTCTACATGTCTGGCACTTGAAATAATATTTTACAATTAAAACAAACTTCTGATTTGCAGCAGCTTTATTTGCTGACCAAGGAAATTACAAATTTTATGAATGTAACAGTTCTGGCTCCCTAAAAAGCACACGGTAACAAATTCTGCAATCCTGCCTCGGGATTTCAAGGATATCAAATAAATGTTTGCACATGAGGTGAGTGAAGAACTCAGAACTGCACATGTGAGAGCAGCTTGGAGCTTCCTGCATGACAGATGCTGTAAAAACCATCCCCACTGTCAGCCCTGACTTGCTGGCTAATACAGATGTTCCACTTGGCTGTGATTGTTTTATTATTCTTCTTTTAATTCTCCACACAAAGTAATCAGGCTCTGCCTCACACATCTCTGCAGAGCCTCTGATCACCTGATTACCTCAATTATATTTAAACATGGGATAGTGTACAGGAAGGTGAATGTTTTAAGTAAAAAAAGGTCTAAGATTCCATCCATTTAATGAAATATTCAGAAAAAAATAAAAATCATGTGGAATTCCCTGTTGCTTCATACACCAAAAGAACACATCAACAATCCTGCCAAAAGCACAAGACCAGAATGAGCTCTGGCATATCAAAACATTAAGAAATACAAGCCAGAAACCTAAATAAAAAAACTGGGATAGTTCAGGGAATTTTTTTTTCCTGCGGGAGCCCCGCAGTTGGCTCCAGTAATGGAATGAGGGAGAAATTTATTTAAATTTCAGATGTCATTCCCAGAACTGAGGTGGGACGCACAAAGCCCAAATTTAGGGCTGAGGTGGTTGAGGACCAGCTCAGTTTCCTTCCTACTAGAGGGGTAGTAAATTACTACTGTGTGTAAAGGGAGTGAGAATGCCCCTGACAGCCACAGCTCTCACAGAGAATGACTGAAGGAAATGGGGGAAAACCAAAGAAAGAAAAAGGAGAGTGATGGATAAACAGATCTGAAATGTTTTAAGGACATCACTCAAAAAGATGGCACTAAAATAGGTGGAATGCTCTGACTTTTCCCTAATATCTGCTAGATAATGATGACGAAAATTAAGTATTTATTTGCTCACCAGTCCACTGCCCTCGGACACAGGAGAAGAACTGAAACCCACAGAGTACGAGAGCATGAGCTGAAATTAGGGCTATGTACATCTGCAAACAAGAGAGAGCATCATTTCACTCCCTGCCACTGCAGAGAACACAGCAGAATGAGGAAAGTTTGAAAAAATGGCACTGCACAAGATTAAAACGAATATGGGTATATTATATATCATGTATATNNNNATATATATATTTTATATATATATATATATTAAAAATATGGTATATATTATATATTCGTGTATATATAATACCTTGCAAACCCACCCAACCAAACAACACAACAGTGTCCTAAAGCCATTACTCACTAAGCACGACCAAAATTGTTATAATCAAGGTAGATTCAGACTAAAACCAAGCTGCTGATGATGCTCACGTACCGTAAACAGAACAAAAAATCTCTGGTTTTTCTCCCCCACACAATTATTCACCCACGGGCAGTGGTGATCCATCTTTCGGATGCATCGCTTGCAAATACTGGAAGAAAAGACAAGAGGTTTCTGTTGAGAAATTGGATTTTAGATGTAGAAATAAGGGCAGCCAGTGGTCATAGGATGATGTGGTGAAATGTTTCTTGACAAACTGCAGACAGAATTTGGATTTCTTTATAGAAACTGTTTGTTCCCTCTCACAACTCAGCTTTTGGATGCTCTAAAATTGACTGTGTACATAAAATATTCCTCAGGATAAAACACAATCAACTGCATAGCCAAACACACAGTCAAGCAAACCCAGAACTTCAGACACTTGTGGCTCTGAATGAGCAAAGCTTCAGCTCTCTCTAGATTCAGCATTAATAAAACCCTTTCTGTTCTGGAGAAGTTTTTTAGATAAAGTAAATATTTCACATTTGCAGGCTTTCGTGTTGTAGATTTAATTTGTGGGTAAGAAAAAACGCAAGAAATGCACATCTTCCAGAGAGAAACTGTCACTCTTGAGGTCTCAACAGGCCATAAAATTCTGAACTTACACAATCAAAATCTCAATTAAAGCACAGCTTACAGTGTCAAACCTCACTTCCTCAAGAGAAAACACAAATATTGAAACTATAAGCAGCACTTATTGAGTGGCTACTTGTTCATGACCTCCTAAACACTCCGTTCTTTGCTGGTTCACTTGGTTCCTGCCCAGATTTGAGTCAAGGCTATGTCCACAAAAGTCAAATACTCCAATAACTCCATTTTACACTTGCCATACAGCAGCAGAGGGCTCAATTCTGCAGCCAAACACGAAGAGTTATACACGAAAAACAAAACAGTTGCAACATCTGTTGCAGTTCTTCATAAATCAATAGCTTGAGCAATGCTGATATTCCATTTTCCCAGCTTTGTACTTATGACAGCCACACACTCAGTGCTCCAGATTTTCCTGCAGAATACCCAGAATATTAAAGATTTTCACTTCAGCAGTTACCAAGCCAAATAAGCCTAAAAAAAATGCAGGCACTCTTATTCCAACCCCTTTGTTTTTAACACAGGCTGATTTCTGTGTGGTATCTGCAAGTGCTGCAGTGACAAACCACGAAGCAAAGCTGGGTGACTCTCACTGGAGAGACAAAAGAGGGAGGAGTGGGGGGAAATCAGTGCTCTGAGGCAGAAAATAATTTTTAAGTCATCACATTTGTATGATCCTAAGGTAATTCAGCAAGAGGCAGAATACATTGCTGTGCAGGTTATTGGAAGAATCCAAAATGAAGCCTTTGCTCTGAGCTATCAAACCCAGCCCCTACATTCCCACTGCCTCCTGTTTTATGGACATTGAAGAGAATTCATCCTCTGCTACAAATGCCTTTTTAAATACAGGTGAAAATCCCAATACCAGATAAACACCAGAACCATTCTCTGGTGCAGAAAAAACAGGTATCACTGGAGAGGAGACATTCAGGAGGCTCCTCAGAAGACCTTCCTTGCTGCCTGCAGGTTCAGCCTCTCATTTCCCTCAGCACCACAACCACGCAAGGCTCCTGATGTGCCACAGAATCTCTGCCAGCACTCTCAAAACAACATTAATGTGGAGTGCTGAGTAAAATCCCGTCCAGGCTCAGTGGAGCTGAAGGCTGGAGGATGTGAGGTGGGCAGGACTCGCTGCTGCTCATTCAGAATTTCTCACAAGCCCACACAGAGCTCTCTGCAAGAGCTCAGATATCTGGAACCCTGCCTTCATCCCTATCTCCCACCAAACAACCTCCCAGCAATGCTTCAAGCAGTGCTTCTGCCTTTTTCCTACCCCATCCCTTGTATTTGATTCCTTTTTATGCAGCAGGAGTTGGGGAAATCCCTCCCTCAGCTGCACCCTGGGTCATTCACCCCACACAAGAGAGAAGCAAAGAGAACAAGCACCTGTGGATGGAGGAAGGTCTCTCCTCCAGCCTGGAATTGCTGCTCCATGAACTCAGGCAGGTGCAATTACAGCTCTGAGTGCCAAAGATAACACTCAGAAAGACACAGCTAAAGACTCAAGAGAAATGGGTGTGGGTAACAGATACTCCTAGGGAGCCTGATGGAAACATCTCAGTGACTTAACTCAGAGTAACAGTTCCCCACACACAAACCCAGGCACTCAGAACAGGCAGAAACGATGACAGCTGTGCTCCTTCAGTGAAAATGAAATCCCATTCACTCAGGATAGCATTCTTCCCCGTGCTGATAATGTTAACTGCTCAGTAAAACATCAGTGTAATGCACTTCAGAGATGCTTAGATGTAAATAAAAGGTTCTTACTATTTTCCCCATCACTAATGTGTATAATGAAACTATTTTTCTTCCTTAAAAGAACTTTTGTTGCAGTGTTGCACAACAATTTTCGTAACTACATCCTAAGAGTCTCTTCTGTTAATAATTCACTACTCAAAACATGCACTGTGGCTTTGAGTGTAAGTATTTCCCAACAGGAACCAACTTCAATTTTCATTTTCAAGTCTCTTCTATCAGCAAATTGCCACTTTGAATACTTGGGACTTGACCATCCTTTTAATGTCCTTGGAATGGGTTTGCAAACCAATAAAAAATTGGCAGCATAACCAAACAAACCGTTTTTCTATTGGGTAAACTCCTGCAGTGATAAATCGAAGGCAAAGGTTCAGATTAACAGAAACAAAGACAATTAAACCAGAAATCCAGCTGCTGAGAAAAACATGACAGCAGCCTCACAAAAGAATCCACAACACTTTCAGGCTCTGGCTTTCTCTTTCAGAGGTTCTGTGGAGCCAGGGATGCACTGAGCAAGCCCCAAAATGCCTCCTTTACCCTTAGGTAGAACATCTGACAGAATATTTGACCAAAGATGAAAACAATTCATAAGACACACAAAGCTGGATCCCTAAACAGGTGCTTGGGGAAAACAAACCCTTTGAAAATATCAGGTATTTCCTTTATCAGAGGCATTCTCCACTCTTGCTCTGCTTTAACAATAAATGTTGCTCAAATTCTTGCTATAAAGAAGGCATCCTCGTGAACACCCCCCAGCTGATAAAGCATCAGCACCACACTCCCTGCACGGGAGGGCAGCCCTGGGATCTGCACCCCAGCAAAATCCAACCTGAACCACACACAAGCTAAGTGGAGATAATTCCATACTCGCCTGTTTATCCGTGGAACTTCTCCCTTCACACTCCAGATACAAAAACCCACTCACAGCTGAGAGAGGAGCAAGAGCTCGGTGCCAAGGCTGAGTATTTATAATGGGAGCAGTGCATTTGCACTGAGCACTGACACACACGAGGCTTTTAATTTAGAACCCACAAAGCTACAGAATCATCTCAGAGTCCTGACAAGGCTCTGCTCTGTTCTTTTGACAGGCACTAACTCAAGGATTTCAGTTTAATACTCCTCACAATTCACCACACATCACTCCCCACACCTAGAGAGCCACCAGAAGCATTTGCATCTTTATGTAAGCCCTGATTATGCAGGCACAGCTATTTTCAAGTGGCACACAATAAACACTACAACAGCATTTCCACAGTGCCTGAAAACTCCAAAGACTGAGAATTAAAAATATACATTTCCTGTCTCTTCCATGGCATGTTTGGTTCAAATGATCGTCACTTCTGTCCTTACTCAAATTGAATTTTGATAAGCAGAAGTGCATTTAACCAATTATTCATGCAACTTTAAGGAAATAATCTGCTAATTCACATATAACTTCAAATGCACTGCAAAAAAGAGATGACACAAAGTAATCATTTAAAACTATTCTGAATTTTGTTAATTTAAGACTGCAGGAGTCATTTCTTTAATCAGCTCCTCTCAGAAATTTCTTTGAGATTCTTCTCTTTGCCCTGCATTAAACACAGCACAGCACAATAACTGGAATGATGCACAGGAAAAAATATTCACAGATCAAAATTATTTAAGACACCAGAGCACAGTTATTTTTATACAATCTTTGAGTCTCTTACTTCTCTCCCCTCATCCACAGTCATTTTTGGCCATAGTACATTACACTTATAAATTACTCTGCAATGTAGGAATTTGAAAGTTTAGTGTATATCAAAAGAAATTTGTGGGGGGGAAAAAATGAACAGATAAATATCAGGGATGTTATTCCATGCCTGCAAATGCAGAACTCTTTAAGGAACTCTGGCATACCTGCAGTGGTGTGCACGCTCAGGTTTGATACTACAGCACTTGGGACATTTGTAGATCACTTCTCCTGGTTTCAGTTGCAAATTATCCATGTATTCTTTAGTGGCATTTCCTTTGGGCACAGCCCCCTGAAATCATTTCAATTAGAGGAGAGAAAGCTTCTTAAATGGCATGAGAGCATTTAAAAATACATTTCATAGACTTCATACCAGTAACCTCAGGATAATTGCTGAAGTAAGTTCATTTATTCAAAGCCAGTCTGCTGTAAGCCAGAATCAATTCCAAATGAATAAATTACCTCTGCTTGACCTCAAATTCAGCTTTACTTCAGCAAGACTCATCTCTGGCCAAGTGTTAGCTTAATTCTCACAGAATATCCTGTCACCAGCCCACAGAAATGAAGAGGGAGACACATCTTACCCTGCAGATACAAGCACTGCTCAGCATTTGCTGAGAAGTTACCCTCAATATTTGTTGTGGCATTTGATTATTGGGCCAAGCCATCCACAAAAGTTAAATCAGCAACTACTTGAAAGAAGTTATTTCAACTCTTTGAAGCCAGGGTTTAACCACTTGCCCCAAGTTTTTGAGAACTGTCATCCATTTTTCCTTAAATCTTTAGCTTGGACACTTAGCATGAACCAGCACTGGCTTCTTTATTCTTCTTTACTGGGTAGCTTCATGGTAGGTAGTGGAAGGAACTGATTCAAAAGAAAAATAATTGATTGGGAAAAGAAATTAATTTTCAGTGATTAGTTCTCTGATCTGATTATCACAGAGCAGATGAGCCTCCTGAGTTCAGGATCTAAATTCGGATTATTAAGCAGAAAATAATGGACAGCACCACTGTCACCCTGCTCATTTCTGGAGGTAAAGCCTTATCTGTGAGAGGAAGTGATTGTGAAATACACTGGGATGTGACATCCAAGTGCAAGGGCCCTTCTGTACCAACTGCTCCAGGTCAGCACTTCCCTCACACAGGGACAGCTTTCTCCAGGTCAGCCTAAACCAACTGCAACATTCTACAATTAATTCTCTTTCAAAAAAAACCCTCATTCAAACAAATGGCAACTTCAGCATTGGACACAGCCACCTTAAGAAGTTCTGGACAGAATTAAGAAGCCAGCAGGAATTCAGATTCCACTGTCAAACACCCTCTGCTTAGGCAGGGAGTTTTTGTTATTATGGCCTGGAATTATAAATTTGTGTTTGTGTTGCCCAAGAGACGGCCCAGGTCCTGTCCCAGGTGAGCTCTTTGGCTGAGTGGTGCTTCAAACTTGAACTGGTACTCACAGGAGTGCACAGAGGCTTCCTCAAACACTCATGCTGTGCTCCTGAAGTGTTATTTTGCAATCTGAACGTTCTCACTCAGGTTCATACTTTGGTGTAAACATCTCACATTCCCCTATTCACCTGTCACAAGGATGAGAACCTCAGGCCACGCTTTCAAGCATTTTGCTGACAAAAATATGCTCTATTTCAAAAACATCTTTCACAGTCACCACCAGCCACCAAAAATCCATTTTTATAGTTACAAGAGTAAATTTAATTCACATATGTTTTGAGGCAGTTCATTCCTTTCTTCCTTTAATCTTAGTTTCTATCACACAGTTGTGTCTTCCATTCTGGGAGTCAGCAGGAAAGGAACAGAGGAAAAAAAGCAGTGACTCATCTCAATTTGGATCATGTTTTACCCATAAAAAACAACACAGGTCTAGAAAGACACCCAGTTTTACCAGCTCGTATTTTTAAGCAATAAATCCTTAAACCATTAACTCTCTTAGCTGTCACAGTTCGTAGAAGTTGTAATGTTTCATCACTGGGTGTGGGCAGAAGTAAACCAAAGACCTAGAAAATCATTAACTACAACACCCTGCTGGGGTTTTAACGCTCCCATAACTTCTCTATACACTGTTACTGTCTCAAAAATCTGGAGAAAATAGATCTTTTTCCCCTCATCCCTCTTTTCCCAGATTTATTCCCTAAAAATAATAATAGATTTTAGTAGAAAATGAACTATTTCATCTCTTGAAGTCTTGAAGAGTAAAAGTCCTAAGAAATTAGCACTTTCAAGACCTCTTACACCTGCACTGCTTCAATGTGTGTTCAGCTTAAATCTCCCTTACCTCTGACTCCAAATACTTAAAGAAAAAAAAGCAGGAATCACATGGGACAGTGGTTTTTGCATTCTGCCAAAGTGTGCCTGAGGTTTTACAGCACATCCACATCTAAAAGTTCTTCCTCGTGCCAATAGGATGAAGGTACAAATTTTGAAAATAAATCTGATGAAAAAAAGTAGAAAAAACGAGGACAGAGAAGACTAAACTTTATCAGCTTCTTCAGAACCTGGGGTAATATTTTACTGGTTTTTCTTGACTCTAACACTTTTATAAGTTTTATATTGACTGTTCCTTTATGGTTTCATTAATGGAACAACAGAAGTACAGGTACCATCCTGATGATAAGTACAGGTATCATCAAAACCTTGAGGATTTTGAATCTAACACGAGGATTTCGACTCTTAACTCTACTTTTCCCAGCAGGAGAAGACTGGTATCACTTCTCCAAACTTCTGTGCAGATGGAGGGGACAATCCCATGCCAAGGAACTCTTGGATACTTACTGGATCAGTCAGCATAGTCCTCAGATGCGACGACAAAGCCAGCACTGCCAAGCAGTTAAAGAGAACCCCGTTGATCACAGAGTACCAAAAGTCTTTGGAAGGCAGCAACATGACAAAAGTCACTACGAAGTCTGCATAGACCACCAGGAGCCAGGTCATGATGGCACAGACCATGCCACAGCCATCCCGGATGAACCAGACCCTCTCGGCCATGTCGGCCTCCGAGGAGGAGGAGGAGGAGTCGTAGCTGTCATTGTCGGCCAGGAGCGGGTGGTGCTCGACATCGCGGAAACGGTGCCCTGATGACTGCATGGTTTGCTGGCCTCGCCCTGCAGGGGGAAACACAACACCATCATCATCAGCATCATCGGCATTGTCATCATCATCATCATCATCATCATCATCATCATCATCATTATCATCGTCATCATCATTGTCATCATCGTCATCATTGTCATCATCATCGTCGTCATTGTCATCATCATCATTGTCATCATCATTGTCATCATCATCATTGTCATCGTCATCATTGTCATCATCATCGTCGTCATTGTCATCATCATCATTGTCATCATCATTGTCATCATCATCATTGTCATCGTCATCATCATTATCATCATCATGGTCATTGTCATCATCATTGTCATCATCATAATCGTCATCATTGTCATCATCGTCATCATAATCATCATCATAATTGTCATTGTCATCATCATCATCATCACTGCTATCATCATCATCACTATCGTCACCATCATCGTCACCATCATCATCACCATTGTCATCATCACTGTCATCATCGTCATCATCATCATCATCATTATCATCATCGTCATCATCATTGTCATCATCATCACTGTCATCGTCATCAGCGTCATCATTCTCATCATCATCGTCATCATCGTCATCATCGTCACCACCATCATCACTATTTATTATTAATAAAGGAACCGACCACAGGTGGCTCTGGGATTTTGTTTCTGGGAGTTAAAGCACGTCCAAGCTCAAAACAGAACTGAAATTCTTTTTGATCAACACCTGAACGATTCTGCGGCTACACAAAGATGAATGTGAAAGAAGGGGGGACATGTTTTAAGGTTTTGTTTTTAAGATTCGGTTGTTATTTCTTATTATTCTACTCTAATCTCATTGTTAATAGATTAGGCTGATTTTCCCGGGTCAAGCCTGTGATGGTAATTGCTGAGCGATCTCTCCTGCCCTTATCTCAACCCACAAACCTGTTTTTGTATTTTCTCTCCCCGTTCCAGCTGAGGGGAGTGCCAGAGCAGCTTTGGTGGGTGTCCAGCCAGGGTTGGCCCACCACAAACAAGCAACTTCAGTGCCTGACAAAGGGATTTTAGACTGGTTTCATTTCCATCACGCTGCACCCATAAACCACTCCTCCTCTTCTGTTAAAAACACAACTTCTCTCTTTTATCTCCAACTAAAATGGCAAAGTCTTCATTAAACTACAGCTAACGTCTCTCTGAAACAGCACCAGACTGATGGTTTTTCGTTCTGCTCCAGTCAGTGAGGGAAGAGCAGAAAGGAGAACCAGGATGGAAATAAAGCTGTTATAACACATTGCTCACAACAAACAGCACAGCAAGTTAGAAAGCAGCTAAATTTGTTGACAAAAATGCAATTGTTTTGGAAAAGCCACAAGCCTGTTACAAAGATATATTGGATAACTTATAAAATGGTCTCAGATCAGACCAAACTTAAGGGAGACAAATGGTTGTGGTTATATTAACATGGCAACGGATTACATGAATCAGATTTTCAAAGAACACAATAATTAATCTAATTTCATGAGAACTCTGTTAGGGCTTTGTTGTCCTTCCAACATGGAGGAAAACCAGACTTGAAGCCTTAACAGTTCTCATGAAAACAGAATTATTTTCCAGACATCTCTGCCAAGGAAAGATATGGAATGGTAGAACTGAAGTGCTATCAGCAAACAGGAGACAAATTAAAGCTTAAACACTAGGCCTCAAGAATATCCTGCTGCTTTAAAAGTCTACTGTGTTCTAAAAATTGTATTGATTCATGCTATTAAAGGCCGTGTCTGAGAGAAACTTGAAAGCATTTCTATTGATTTGTGACAGGCACACAGAGGTCTCCCTTTCCCCCCTTATTAATGGCAGCCTATATATGACTTAGGGATTATGGCACTGCAATTTCCATCCCAAGACCTTGAATATGGGATCACTTTGTTCCTCTAGAATGGTCCAAGTGACCATCACCAGGTGAAGAGAGTGGCACTGAGATGGGTTTTGGTGAAGCTATGTTTGTCTAAACCCTTTAGAAACTCTCTATCAGGAATCAGATAAACACATTCTGCCCAGGAAATCCTTCTGATCCTTGAGCTTTGATGTCAGAACCAGGCAGCAGCAATCCAAGAAACTAGAAATGAAAATAAATATATGCAGATGCAGCAGCGAGATGTGAGAGCAACTGCAAAAATAGCTGGGAAGCTCCCAGGACACAGAGGTGTCTGAAGGACACGTTCTCTGCTTGTGGAACAGAACAAACTGAAATTCAGCTCCACTGCTTGGATCTATTACAATTCCTAGGAGTTAAATTGTGTTTTCTCTCCACACACTGGGGTATTTTTGGACAAAAGTCCTCACCAGAATGCAGCTGCTAAGCCAAGGATGAAGTTGTCACACACTAGAAAATCACCTTAGGAAAGAATGAACTTCACCTCCCTTAAAAGTAATTCAAGCTTTACTTAACCTAGATAAGGCCCTCTTTTCATCCACTTCAAATTATCCTAATATTTCTAAATGTTCATAGTTAAAACTGCAATCTATGCCAACTAAGTTCAATAGCACTTTGGGACATCACCAGCCCTTGTGGTCAAGAAATTTCAAGTTCTATAAAACTCCATAATTAGCAGCTGGCACATGAAGATAACCATGCAAATCAGTTATTACTCCATCAAAAAAGGGCTTATAAAACTTTTAAGGAATGTTTTAAGTATGGAATTGCACAGAATTACTGCATTCATTTTGCTTAAGTGTCTTAGAGACAACCAAAAAAAATTTAGCACAATAAAAGAAACTCAAAACAAAACAAATACCTCAAAAATGTTTTGTATGTTATTCTGACATCCTGTCCTGCCTTTGGGCTATCCCAGGCTATTCACATTGTCATGTCTGCTGTAACCTGAAAAGACATCACCAACAAACTGATTAATGAAACTTCATCAGGAAAACACAGTTAAATACAAATAACGAACATCAATAGTAGCACTTTGAAACACACTGCATGAAGTTACAATGAAAATGTTTGCATTTTATTTGGAAAACCAGGTACTTGAAAGCTTGACATTTTTAGCTGTTAACTTTTGGAAATCACCACATGGCACTTGGAGCAGGATTGTAGCACAAAACCTTGCATTACATTTCTATTTGGGGAAGAGAACAGAAGAGGTGTGGGCCTGAATTGCTGTCTGATTAAAGCTGCTTAAAGAAGTACCTGGAATTTTTTTCTTAATTTGTTTTATTCTCTATTTATTCAAAGTAGATTTTGTGCCGTGGAAATCACTCTTATTTGCAAGGTTAAATTAATATATTTTGAGAGCAACACAAGGATTCTGACATTTAGAGCTACAGCAAATACAAAGTCACTTTCTTGAAAAGGAAAGCTTCTGAAAGCATCTTGTTAGAATTAGATACTCCAAATGCAACATTACTGATGGACTCCTTCAGTATACATTTTCAAATTTTCCCAGTTCAAGGGGAATTGAAAAGAAGTATCTTATCTTATTCAAACAAACTCAAACATTCTACTGCAAGACTAAACAGTGCTGCAAGTGTTTATTATGCACATATCAGAATTATTGAATAGATTGGGTGGGAAGAGAACTTTAAATGTCACCTAGTCCAACCCCTGCCATGGGCAGGGACACCTCCCACTATCCCAGGTTTTTCCAAACCCCATCCAGCCTGAGCTTGGACATTCCCAGGGAAGAGGCACTCACGGCATCTCTGGGCAACCTGTGCATCCTCACTGTAAAAAACTCCTGATACCAAACCCCAACTGACCCTCTTTTAGTTTAAAACCATCCCCCCCAGCTTCTCTATCGCTGCAGGAAGCTGTGATTGCTTTGTGGTTTGCTTTACAAATACGCTTTTAGACTTTTCTTAAACTTCACAATATTGTGAAATCCACAACCATTAAGTTGTCACCGACGTGGCGTTTGGTGGCAGCAGAGCAGAGACACGGGAGCAGGCAGGCTGAGTGTCTCACGTCAATGTGCAGTGTCACCCACCCGTTTGGAGCTGAGGGTGACAGAAAATGCAACACGACTCAGCCTCTGCGGGTGAAACATTCGGCTCAGAGTCATCAGCTGCAATTGCTCACCGGGAGTTTATTGAGGAGACAGGGACGTGATTTGTTCAGGCAGCCCCTAATCCCAGCTGCAATCCTGTGCAAAGTCTGTGTTTATCACAGCCCCGGCAGTGACTGGGTTATGTGCAAGTGTCCCCTCAGATCAGCTTCGCAAGAATAATGGATTTAGGCGTTCTCATGTGATTTCCCCTGTCCTTCTCCTCTCCAGCTGCCCCCACCTCGGTCCCTCCACGGGAAGAGGATCAATGTTTGAAAGCTCTCCCTTTGTGAAGAGCTCAGCATCCCCACTGAGATGCTCACAGCTTCCCTCTACTCTTCATTTATTTGCTTCGATGCCTGTCCTAACCAAATTTACTCTTAGAGCACAGAAGGACAAAGCATTACACTCCAACCTCTAATACGCCAAGCTACAGTTTTTAATTTGACCTTTTGCAAATCTTTATCCAGCACCAGAAGGTAACACTAAATTATTCAATGCTTCATGCACAACTTCATCTGTTTGCATATGTGGTTATATTAAACCTGACCCAATCCAGTTCCACTCTTAGGGGTTATTTGAAATTTTCAGGTTGGGAATGTGTCACCTGACCTGCACCTCACTGGTACTGAAACTCGGGCCTAAAATGCAGAAACACCACTGGAATAAAAAAAACCCAAACAACTTTTGAAGAATTTACATTATAAAATCATGATCACCAGACAGACAGTCCTGTAAAATGACTGGGTTTAGTGGAAGAAAGTTACCCAGGGGCATTAGGAAGACAAATGACACAACGTAACTAATTGTATCATAAGGCCCCTGAACTGGTAATTAAATGTAAAAAACCAGGCACTTCAGGGTTAAGAACAGTCCTTTTCCCTGCTATTTTTTGAGGTAGAAAAGCATTGTTGGAGGAAAAAGGAAAAGCTTATTTCTCTGTAATTTTTTAAACAAGTAAGAATTTATATACAAGCTAAAAATCCATCAGCTGTCAAAGCATGGATTTTTTTGGTTCCCTTTTCCTTCAAGCTACACAATGGACAGTTCCTAAGGTTCCTCCCATTTCAGTGGTGACACAATAAAGAAAATGCCTTTATTTCAACATTTCTGATTGCTCCCAACAGCTGTTGGGACACCAACACATAGTGCACCTTAGAACAATAATCCTGCAGCACTTACACACAATGGATTTAAATCCTACCTGGAAGCAGAGCACTGGTGGCAAATCAAAATCACAGCCCTGCAATCTCCCTAAGAGGTTACAGTATAAACATTAACTCCAGGAACTTCTGAGTTTTAAGTAAACCAAGCAGGCACACCTCCTCCTGCATCCAGCTCCATGGGCAATTAGGACTGTTCATTGCTGACAGATAAATATCCATCAGATAATGTTTGCACAGAGTCACGGCTAATTTAGAAGAATTTATTACAGATCCAGGCAAGCCAAACTGCAAAGGCATTTAAAAAGTCAACAGTGGCTTGTTTCAATTCTTTCCCAGTGATTGGTCCAGCAGTTCAGGAATCTGGGATGTCCTGAACACGGCACACACAGCTCTAGAAAAAAGCAGCTGGAATAACTTGTGATGGAGATCCACAGGACAGCCCTAGAGGATTATCATTAACTTACCCCCATTCCATCCTCAGTGGCTCACCATGTCTCCATCTCTCCAAATCCCTGTTGGTTTTGCTCTAATTTAAAATATTTTAAGTATTTATCTCTTGAATTTCCCGTTCATACCTTGCAGCCCTTTCCTTGTGCTGGTCCATCTGTGCTCTACTGCAGGCACACAGGGACAGCTCACAGTGGGAACACGGAATTAATGTGAGACTGGGCAACACACTGGAGAGAATATTCACTAAGTACATAAATATAATATTAATACAGTCAATTTCAAGCTACTGTAACAATTCTCCTGAAGCCAGACCATCGGCAAACACTGGAATTGCTCCTTTCCAGATCTGAAAAGGGGATGTGCTGCTTCTAAATCATCTCAGAGTAAGGGTATATTAGAAGTGCTTCAGCATAAGGATGAAGGTCTTATTGGGAAGTTGATCATCTAATTACTTATATATTCTTTTTAAATGAGGAGAAGAAATTTAGTTCAGATATACAGAATTAATTCTTCCCTGTGAGGCTGGGGAGGCCCTGGCACAGGCTGCCCAAAGAAGCTGTGGCTGCCCCATCCCTGGAATTGCTCAAGGCCAGGCTGGATGGAGCTCTGAGCAATCCCATCTAGTTGAAGATGCACCCACAGGGGGTGGGAACAAGATGATGTTTAAGATCCCTTCCAACCCAAACCATCTCTATCATTTATGCCAGTAGTATCTTTATAAACATCCTCAAAATCCAGAAATGAGGATTCACGGTAAAAGAAGTTATTAAAAATGAAAGAAAACACCTCTATGCATGTATTCACATCACATATTTGTACAGAGTATAACAAAGCTTTGCTACAAGACATAAAATAGATTTGTGATACCAAGTCACTCTTCCACAAGCACAAAATCACACCTGAGATGTTCAGCAGGATATCTTTTCAATAACATCTTTCACCCAGAGACGTGAAAGTCAAAGAAAATATATTACACAAGACTTTTCTGCCCAGCAAAGAACCAAACACACTACCTGATACACCAAGAGGTCACTGGGGTACAGCAGCAAGGACAAAACACTCCTGGACTAAACAACCTTCACTTGAGAAGGACACGAACACAATCTATGGCTGGGCTTTGATTCCTGCCTCTTCTGGAACAGAGCCACAGGCTCAAATTCAGATTAGACTCCAGAAGGCTGCAGGTTTACACCAATATCAACATTGGTATGTGAAACCTGAAAGTTTTACCTCTTTGCAAACAGCAAATTGGATGAATCACATCCTACTTAAGAGGGTAATTTTTTTATTTCTAATTTTTGCATTCAGCAGTGCACGCTCCATCCTCACACTCAGTCGAAGAGAGCTCAGGTATCACACAGAGTGATTTCACCACGATATCAAGCTGGCAAGCACATTTTTATGTCAGCTCTTATATCCATATCCACATCCATGTCCATGTGATTCTTCCTTCCAGGTTCCAAAAAACAATGCTATTGGTCAAACTTTCTCACTAGCAGCTTTCAGTACTCATCACAGGAATGTGCAAGCCTTTGTTTCAATTGTTCCTCATATCAGACACATAAATCCTCACATTTCCTCAATGTTCTTCACGTTCAGCCTTTGAGCCGCTGCGAAATTCCATCAATTCACTTTCCTTAAAAGTTCTCTGTCCTCATAAAAGGCATAAAAAAGAAATACAGCAGATCTGTATGGTACAATATACACTATACTAAAGTAAACCCAAGAAGCTTCAGAGAGATATAAAAGTATTACCAATTCCCTTCAGCCACAAAGAGCTCTCAGCTATTTAACTCTAATCTCAAACCGCTAAAATTTCACATCAGTTTCATCTCCTAATGAACCAGTACGGCTCCTTTTTATCTGTAAATTTTTCAAAGTCAGAGAGCATTCACTTCAAAAGAGCTAATTTAAGTCTGTTAATGTGAACAGTCACGGCGACTTCAACCTAATTACGTCTCCAGCAAAGCAAACAGTTACACCACTGTAATTCCGCATCCTGACACCGCCATACGAGTGGATATTCAGTACAGAAAGTAGCCGGTGACTTCCCAACCCCTTTTTTTTACGGCACAGATCACACTCACGCTGTGCTGTGCGAACCCACCCTCTCATCCGAGCGCTATTTGCATTCCCACTTCCTGCCAGCGCTGTTCTTCCCTCCTGGAAATGAGGAAAACCGGAGCCACAGGAATCAGGGAAACTCCCCGGAGCAAGGGCCAGGGCAGGGCTGGAAAGGTGGGAGTCAGGCGGGAGCTGCTCCCTGCCCTTCCCGCATTAAGATGCGGCAGCTCGGACCCTGCAACACCCGCGCTGGGGCACAGGGACACCTCCAGGCTCCCTCCCACGGCTGCCGACGGACCATTTATAATATTTGGGGTGGTTTTTTTTGGTGTAAATAACGCGGAAAGCGACAGGAGCGGCAGAAACACCCCGTCAACTGCGCCCAACCAGCAGCGCAGCTCTCAGCCCGGCTCATCCCCGCCAACCTTCCCCGCTCGCCCTTCCCGGGGCCACCGCGCTCCTTCCCCGGGGACCCGCCGGGGCGCGGGGAGGCACCGCGAGCGCATTTACCTCAGCGGCGGCGGCGGCCCCGCCGCCCT
>VZRO01005103.1:90162-120335 GCA_013397915.1 Daphoenositta chrysoptera | reverse complement strand
CCCCCCCGGCCCGGGGCACTGCCAGGGAGGGGGCGGCCGCAGCTTCGCGGGGCAGCCTGTGCCAGGGTCTCCCCACCGTCCGAGGGGAGAATTTCCTCCTCACATCTAATCCAAACCTGCTCTGTCAGTTTGAGGCCATTCCTTCTGGTCCTGTCACTACGCGGTCTAATAAATAGTCCCGTTCCATCTTTCTTGTGGGCTCCCTTCAGGCACTGGAAGGCCGCAATTAGGTCACCTTGAAGTTTCTCTTTTCCAGGTGAACAATCCCAGCTCTCCCAGCCTGTCCTGCCAGCAGAGCTGCTCCATCCCTCTGCTCATCCTGGAGCCTCCTCTGGGCTCTCTCCGGCAGCTCCAGCTCCTTCCCGTGCTGGATCCAGGGCTGGGGCAGCTCTGCAGGTGGGGTCTCACCTGAGCACAGGGGCAGAGGGGCAGAATCCCCCCTTTCCTGCAGCCCAGCTCTTACCCACCAACACCCCCAAATCCCTCTCCCAGTGCTCCTCTCGATCTGCTCATCCCCAGCCCGGTTTGAACCCGGGGTGCCCCGACCCATATGCAGCACTTTGTCTTATCAGACCTCATGGGCTCACTCAGGATTTGAGAGTAAAATTGGATTGGTAGGTGGCCAAGTGATGCCTCGGGGTGTCACTGCCTCCCTGGGGATCTGTGTNGGGCAGAATCCCCCCTTTCCTGCACAGGGTCATGTCCAGCTCTTACCCACCAACATCCCCAAATCTGTACCCCTCTGCAGTCTTCACGACCAGCAGCAGGACATCAGCCTGCCCCTGCGAGAACTGAACACGGGTTTTTCTTCAGTTTCTACATGAAGAATTTTTGCTTTATGTCTACACGTGTTTTCATGGTCATATTTCATCAGTCCCTCATTAATTCGTACGTTGTCCCTCGAAGTGTTCACGGCCAGGATGGATGGGGTTTGGAGCACCCTGGGATAGTGGGAGGTGTCCCTGCCCATGGCAGGGGTGGAACTGGATGAGCTTGAAGGTCCCTTCCAACCCAAACCATTCTGGGATTCTGTGATTTCACTTCTGAGAGTCTCAGAAAGGTGATTTGGCACCTGATTCAAGAGCATGTTCAGCAGTTGTTCACTATGTTTTAACTACTGATGAGTAGTTAAATTGTTTGATATGGAAATCATATTACATGACACTCATTCGGGATTTCCCACTGTGTACTAGGAGAAATACAGACCCAGTAGCTTAAATAGTAGAGGCAAAAACCAAACCTTGCAGCGTGTGAGCTGAGGATATTTTTAAAACACGTAAAAATACTGAAGGATGACAAACAGGAACGATGACCACTCAGTCACGCTTCTGCATCTTTTTTTTCTTGTAGCATGACCACCATCTAGTGGGACCCGGGCAGCCAGCGCACAGGGGCTGTGTGTGCTGATAAGTGCAATAAAATACAGCTGCTCACGTGCCTGTTCGTCTCTTCTTCTGTGATGAAAACCTTGATTTTACATATAATAATCTATTTCCCAACAGCTGGTTGCACGTACTAAAAGAAATGAGTCAATGCCAATGTGTCTGGTACTCAAATATAATTATGTAAATATCTATAGACACAAAATCATGAGCTGATCTTTTTCTGAAGCTTCGTTCTCCCTCTGTGTTTTCCTTAATGTAACAAATATGTCATTTATGCAGGAATGAAACAAAATAAAGATTTTATTATATTATTTTATGTAATATATCTATTCTATTCTATTCTATTCTGGTGAGCTTGAGAAAACTACTATTCTTATGCTTTTATCTCAGGATGGCTCAGATACCAGAATTACCCAGGAGTTAAGAAAAGTTAGGTGCTGTGTCATCTTTTTTCAGCAATATTGCAGATGCTTAAGACCGTATGCAGAAACTTAAATTTATGCGAACCGGGAATTCTTAAATTCAGCTTGTTTTTTCTTTGTGTTTTAGCACCGTGTATCAGTCGCAGATTTCTCATTTCCTGCTAATCTTAAAAACAAATCAGTTGAGTATTTTCCTCCCCCCACACTTCTGCTGAACACGTGGAGCAGCTCTTGTTTAAATACACACAGCGTTGGTGTTGTCACGCTGAAAACATCCCCAGACGTGTCAGGGCTTCGGTTCTTCTGCACGCCCCGCTGGCTTGGAACCCATTCCCACCACAAACAATATTGCCAAGATAAATTGTTTGCCAGAGATAACTTTAAGTCCTCAAACAAATTACCTAAGAAATGTGGAAACAGAAGGTTGCACGAAACAAATTGTTTCCATGCTTCCCGTCCTCACAGGAAGGGACGGAGCTTATCTCTGTCGCAGATTCCACAGGGACACACACACAGTGCCTTCGCCGTGGCTCGGGGAGACTCCGGGAGTTTTGGAAAGCTTCACGTATCAGAAGAAGAACCGCATAAAATCTTCACGCCCCGTTTCTCCTCCCCTGAGAAATGCAAATATTGAAATTGAAATGGTTTATGTAAGGACTACAACAATTTGGCGAAGGGCAGAAAAGCTCGTGGGTTGAACTGGGGGAAAAAAAGAGTTTAAAAGAATCTGTCATTTGTTGTAGCCCCTTCCATCTCAGGCAGACTCGAGATGCTGAGGATTTAATTATGTGCACGTTTGTAGAGTCCCACAGGTTTGTCATTTGTGGGGCTCTTTCCCCATTGCCTATTGCTTTGTGTCAATAACGTCTTCAAATTCTAGAAAGAGAGAAAAGCTGCATTTCATAATCCATTCCCTTTGCAGCCTTCGTGTGGACTGAGCCACATGTGCCGTGCTGCAGGTGCAGGGTGATAACATTGTGACACTTCTCTTTCTTTCAGACTCTTTTCAGTCCCTCCACAGCACAATCTGAAGTATGAAAACAACCTTATTATCCCTCTGGCTCTCTGCCTACTCTAGGTGCTTAAGTTTAAGATGTGCCCCTTCAGTATTGACTGAAGCAACGGTGATTTACAGAAATTAATTTCTGAACCTCATTGTCTGAATCTCTCGTGCCTTCTGCCCTTCTCCTTTTAATTTGATGTGGCCCATGGACAGCAATAAAGCAGCACAGAACAGTTGTTCCAGTCTCAGAAAAGGGGAGCCGTGTAAAACCCAGGAACCTTTTTAAGAAGGTAAAAGGAACATTGTATATGCTAAAAGCTTCTGAGGGAACAATAGAAACATGATCACCGAGGCAGTGTAAGTGCACATCAGTATCGGGACAAACTAGATAAAGGGCAAAAAGGAGCAGCAGAGCTCGGGAGGTTATTAAAAACAGGTTACATTCAGAGAAGAAAATCGAAAGAACCATAAGCACTGACCCGTTAAATGCAAACCTGGGCAGAGGTGGTTATAAAACCAAACGGTGGGACAATTGAAACAAAGCATTAAAATGTACAATAAATGCTTTTTCAAGTAACAGGGAGTCTGCTGAGAAGTTCGAAGAGCTAACAGGGAGTCAAAACACCCAGGAGACAAAGAAATCACAGGTTCTGAGAGCCCCAGCTTTCTCCAAGGTGACCTTAGCTGCACTTCAACCCCTCCTGAGAGGCTGGGTTTGTTTCAGTGTAGGGAAATGAGACTAAATGCTTGCTAATTGCAAAAGGAATAAAAAGATCTCTTGTGCAGCTAGCCAAAAGCCTTCAAAAATACGGCTTCCAGAAATGGTACCTGTAAGAGATGCTGTGGGTGGGGCTGTTTGGTTCCTTGGGTGAAGTGAGCTGCTGCCTCTTGGCTGGAGCCAGCAGTGGGAGCAAGTGAAGGACCTACTTATGGCAAGAGCCCAATAAAACAGGATCAGAAATCATAAAATCATAGAATAGTTTGGTTTGGAAGGGACCTTTTAAAGGTCATCTAGTCCAAATCCCCCCTGCCATGGGTATCTTCAACGAGACCAGGTTGCTCTAAGCTGCATCCAAAGGTTTCCAGAGATGGGGCATCCACTGCCTCTCTGGCAGCCCTCCTTAGAAAACACTTATCTCATATATCTAATCTTAAACTCACTCTCCTTCACTGATCTGCAGCAACGAGTTGGGAGCCTCGGGGAAGAGAGCCCAAACTCCACTTTCCCTGCCCCGCATCACGGGAGGCTTTCCTAGAAACTCGGCCGTGTCTTTCCAGAAGAGCACGTCGTAAACAAAAGGAGCAAAAGCAACTTCCCAGAGTTGGACAAGCCCCTCGCGGAAATGACCGCGATCCATCGCGGGACACGGCGGGGAGCGGCCCCGAGGCGGGGTTTGGGGGCGGCCGGAGCCAGCCCCGCTCCGGGCTGCGCACCGCGTCCAGCTCCGCGCCCCGCATCGCTCCGGGTCCCGCACCGCGTCCAGCTCCGCGCCCCGCATCGCTCCGGGTCCCGCACCGCGTCCAGCTCCGCGCCCCGCATCGCTCCGGGTCCCGCACCGCGTCCAGCTCCGCGCCCCGCATCGCTCCGGGTCCCGCACCGCGTCCAGCTCCGCGCCCCGCATCGCTCCGGGTCCCGCACCGCGTCCAGCTCCGCGCCCCGCATCGCTCCGGGTCCCGCACCGCGTCCNCCACGTGAGTGGCCGGGGACCCCCGACCCTGAGACCGCCTTCCCCGGGAGCCGCTCTGCGACACCCTATTCCCACTGCCTGGCATCCCCGTCTCACTCATCCCTGGCGCTCCCTTCTCCCTGTTCCCCTGGCAGTCCACCCCCAGCACGCCCAGGTTCCCCCAGCCTTGGAATTCCCATCCCCAGCATCCCCGTGTTCCCTCAGAACACCTTTTCCCCTTCGGACTCAATCTTCCCTGGAGCTACACCACCTCCAGCTCCACCCCTCTGCATCCTCTGCATTCCAGCACCTTGCGTCCCCCCGGCAATCCCAACCCCTTTTTTTTGAGCCCTTCTGTCTTTTGGCTGAGGTTTCACTGCTGCTTGCAAAGCTCTCTGGCTGTTCTCGGGGTGCCTGCTATGAAATACAAAAAGTGAAAGTAAAATCTGGTCCCTGAGAAGAAGCCCATGGAAAACAAAGCATTGCTGACCTCCTCCCGTCCCTTTCCTGCCTCCAGCTGGAGCTGAAATCCGCTTCCCTTTCCCCAGGCGCTCGATTCCTTGTACTTCACCGGCTTTGCAGAGACCAACGAGAGCTTTGTGATCGCTCGCCTCGCCAGGCGCCCCGCAGGCCTCTGTGAGATGTGGCTCTTCCTGAGGCTGGAGGGGATAGGGCAGTTTGAAGTAAGTGCTGGATGTGGGGTGGTGGTCAGGAGCAGTATTTAACTCCTGTCTTGAACCTGTGATGGGATCCCAAGCCGAAATGAAATTTCTCTGCATCTTCACACCAGTGAGACACCAGTGCTGTGTGTAAAGGCAGAGGTAGAACTGGCCAGAGTACTGGGTATGGCCCTTTTCTTTTCAGTAGGATCTGACACTCATTCCCCTTTCCCATAACGTGCACAAAACAGTATATTTGCTAAAAAGTGGCTTATTAAACCCCCCAGGAAGAATTTAAGCATCCAGTATTTCCAATAAGGTGCAGCACATGGTTAATGAGTTCCATTTTCTGCTTATGGTTGGTTTTCCCCCCTTTTTTAATTTTAATGCTATAAAGACCATTTGGAATTGCCTCTTTAAAAGAGAAGGGAAAGCTTTTAGGGAGTTTTATGCACATCTGCTTCATTCTTGCTGAAAAGAAAGCTTAATCAGATATTATTAAGCAGATTTTTGCCTGCGGATTTTCTTTTTTTGTTAAGAGCTGGCTACATAGTAAAGGAGGAGAGAAGACCTGACATAAATCCCTTTGCACTCAACTCTCTTTATGTTCACAAGTCAGTTTCACTAACGAGCCATGACCAGAAAAAGCAGGAGAAATCCTATTTGCAGAATATAGGAAAAAAAAGAAAAAAGATAGGATTGATGTGCATTATTTTGGGTTTTAGTAATATTTAGTATAACAAGACCACTTTGTGGCATCCTCACAATTGAATTAAGCAAACATTTTCCTGAAATATTTCCTCTTTTTAGCACCCACAGCATCCAAACATGATGGTGAGAGATGAATCCAAAGAGATCTGGAGTGGAGGAGGGCTCACTATGGAATACTTGGAGCCCCAAATGTGCTGGAAAATAAATTTTGATGGATTACTCAGGTATTGCAGCACTCCCTAATTCCATTTATCTACATGTAAAACCAAGGCTTTTTCAGCACTCTCTGGAAATACATTTAACCAACTCGAACCAAAAGCTGTTTGGTAACTGACACACTTTGATATTTAAGGAATGAAATCATATCTGGTGGTGCCCAGTATTACAGATTCTTCTGCAGTGTCTCCTATTCCATCCAATTCCAAACACGTGAGAAACATTTGGTTGTTTGTTTAGGAGTGATGTAAAATTACAGTGCTTTGCCTTGCAGGAAAGGACCCTACAGACAGCAGTGGAGTGAAGAGGAAGGAGAACTCGTACCAGTTAAATTCTCTTTGCAGTAAGTGTTTCATCTTTGCTTTGGGATGTACAACGAGCTCAGGGCTCATCTAAAATGGTGAAAATCAGAATTTTCCAAAAAAATACAAAGACTGCAACTGTCAAAGTAACAAGGTACAACTTAGCCTAGCATGAGCTGAATGCTAATAATGGTTTTTGGTTTTTTTCCCCTTTCTTTTCCTAGCTGGGAGAACTCCACAGAAGTTTTTAACTTTAATGTTGACAGTAACCCCAGCACATTTGCTCGTGCTTTAGCCCAGGAGCCGTGGACCATCGAGCTCTTCCAGAGGGTCAAAAAGTGAGAGGCAAGATCAATGTCTTCTGGGCTTAATAATAATTTTTTCTACAGATTTCTTCAAGGTCTGTTGTGTGTTATAGTTGATTTTAGAAGATAGGTTAAAATTTGAAGTGTTTTAATAAAGGACATGGCTCCTGTTTTCAATGCCACACCAGACCTGGGGGATCCTGCACACAGATGGGATCTTCCCGATATGTGGGTGAAGCCTTCAGCATCAGGAATATTTCTTATTCTGTCTTTTTTCATTGGTTTGGGCAGCTTCCAAAGTCAGTGGTCCAGGTGTATCTAAGAACAGGAATACAATCCTCTGAAAAAGGAGCCGAAGTGGGTGTTTTAATTACTATACAAGCTCTGGAGAGCTGAAAATACGAGAATCAAGAATATGTTGTCTGAGTAGAAGCAGAAATTATGTATATCAGTCATGTGTGGTTTTTGGTGATACCTGCTGAGTTCTAAGCAGCAGCCATTTGGCAGCCCAGCATTTCTTCAAACAAAGGGTGATTTTATCATCTCCCAGGGCGAGAATTTGCTGTTGTTTCATTCTCTGGTGTCTCATTATGTAACAGTAACTGGGAGATGTAAAAGCGATTGCTGATGTGTAAAATCTGGGATAGCCATGCTCCAGATGCCCTGAAAGTGCCTTCATTTTGGGATATAAACCCATCAGGTTGGCACTGAGGCTTCTTGAGGAGACCTGGAGATCTTGTCTGTGCTGATCCACTCTTTTCCTCCTTCCAGCCAAAGGGAACAGCATTTCCGACACGAGCAGTGGGGCCAGTCTGTTGGAGAGATTGAAATAGAAAATCATGGCAAAACTGAGCTTTCCCTCAAAGGCCTGCGGAGCCACTCCTATGGTAACAGCACTGCAAAGAATTCCCTCCCTTGGGAATACCCTCACTGTAGCTGGCACTGAGACCAAGGATTACCTGTTAAAATAACCAGTTCCATGCCTGGGCATGAAGTTAAGACATTCCACAGGAAATACCATCACTATTTTGGGGACATGCATTGCTTACCACATTGTCAATCACTGGATATCTCTTTATCCAAAATTAATGTCAACTCAGGTCCTGTTAGTTCACACTTCCCAGGAATGGTGAACTTCAGGTTGGGGGGATTTTGTTCTTTTTTTTTGCAGGTATCCGGAACTGGGCTGAGATTTACCGTTATGTCATGATTTTGGCACACTTTGAAGTAGGTATTAACATGGCAATGTTCTTCTTAAACAGGAAATTTTCCTGAGCTTTTCAGGCATATTTAAATATCCAGAAATAAGGAGTTGGGAGCATCCATGGTGTACAACCAGAAGTGGCACCATAAGCCCAGATCAGTGTCGGGAGCAGCTCTCAAAAGCAGAGCTATGGGTGTAAAAACTGAGATTTTGCTACGCTGATTGGAGCAAAACTTGTTTTGATAACTTGAAACAGTTTGTTTTGGCTTTTTAAAGAAAAATTCAGCAGGCAGCTTTACAGGAGAGTTTCTCAGCTGCTGCAAGTACCCAGCACCGCGTGGAGCTGCTGCAGTGCTGATTCCCATTAATGGGAAGCCTGAGGTGTTGGAGGCATCCTAAGCCTTTGTGACAGCACTCAGCAAATATTTCTGCCTGTGCTGAGCAATAATTCCCTGCTTTGCTGTGAGCAGGAGAGGCAGGGCTGGGGCTGCTGGGAGCCCAGGGACATGCCAAGGGCTGCCAGCTGCCAGCCAAGCCCAGCAGATGCTCCTGAAAAGGCATTTCCTTTGCCAAGCCAGGCATAAATCAAAACTCTGTTGTAGGCAGAGTTACAGGGGTTTGGCCTAAATTCAGAATGAAGGTTCTTTTCCCAGAATGTGGGGCCAGCACAAAAGCAGAGCTTGGAAGATCCCGCTTCTGTGCAAATCCTGATTTATCATGTATGTTTTACTAAGACTGAGCTTTGGCACCACGGTGTATAAGCAGGTAATAACCTCTCCCTGTTCTTCAGTTATTCAGGACTCACAGTGACTGTGCCTGTTCTGCCCCTAATTAAAAGCCAGCTGACTGTGTTAAGAAGTTTATTGCAGACTGAAGTTTGGAGTCCTCTTACCATGAGTGTCTGTACATTTATAGCATCACAGAGGAGGTTTAAATTTGCTTCAGAGCAGCCCAAGAGGAGCAGGAAGGGTTCCAGACTCCAGGATGGAAGAGGAATTAGTAAAACCAGGAGATTCCAGCTCCTTCTAAACACTTTCCCTATCTGCTGCTCCCAGACATAGACCAATACAGCTTAGAAAAGAAGTCTGGTCAAAGTACATCAGTTTTGTACTCCTTTGCAGGCTTTGTTTCCCTGCTATGTCCTCTTGCTGTGGACTTTCCGTTGTCCCCATTGTCCTTCATTTGTCCTGAACGTGTTTGGTTTATATTCCTGGGTTTGTTTGCAGCCAGATTTTCATGGAAGATGTAGTGAGAGGCTTTTAAAGCATGAAGCCACAGCACATTGTACAAGCTGAGTTACATCCAGGGTCTTCTTGGTCCAGCCAGGGAAGGACCCTCAGAAATGAGTCTGCCCGACTTTGGCTGCTCTTTCTCTCTCTTGCAGGATGGGACAGCAGCACATTTAACAGTTATTAACATGCCAGCTACCACAACTCAGTAAGTGACCAAAGAACTTTATGTTGCTAAAAGCACTCATCTTAACGGTGGCAAAAGCTGCTCGGCAGGACACCCGTGTGCACATTCCTGCTTTGAACCTGCCCAGCCCAATTTCCATCCGTGCCCTCATGCTCCTGCTGCCAGTTTTTCATTTGCAGTTAGTCACAAGGACGGCTTTTACCTTCCCTTGCTTCCTTTCCGTCCGACGACTGAAGGCTGATGCAGCTGCCTGTCTGTCTGTCTGTCTGGATGATTTAGAGGTACAAGCCGGGCACTTCCAGCTGTGTGAGAGGGTGTGTCTGACTGCAGTCTGCATTCCACAGGGCCCTGCCTTGCTGTGCTCTGCATCCAGAGCAGTACAGACCAATATCCACGGCCCCAAAGTTGCTCCAAGTCCCGTCCAGCCTGGCCTTGGGCACTGCCAGGGATCCAGGGGCAGCCACAGCTGCTCTGGGCACCCTGTGCCAGGGCCTGCCCACCCTCACAGGGAACAATTCCTTCCCAAAATCCTGTCCAACCGTGCTCTCTGGCAGTGGGAAGCCATTCCCCTTGTCCTGGCATTCCATCCCCTGTCCAAAGTCCCTCTCCAGCTCTCTTGGAGCCCCTTTAAGCACTGGAAGTCCCCGGAGCCTCCTCTTCTCCAGGCTGAACAATTCCAATTCTCTTGGCTGTTGTGCTGGTGTTTTTGAGATTTGGTTGAACTTCAAACCTGCTCCATTCCTCTCCCCTCCAGCCTCACTGTAGGTTATGTGTTTTTTCCTGATGGGAGGAAGGCTGGCATTGAGTGGTCCAACGCCTCCCTGGCTGAGATGGCTGAGGATGGGGTTATCCAGGATGAGTATGGAGTCAGTTTTACTGCTGGTAAGCTCAGCACAGTCCTGCTACATCTGCCTTCACTGCAGGGATGCAGGTCCTTTAGTGAGCAAAGGCTGTGCAGTGAGATGGAGATATTAACGGGGAACGCATCATCTCACACCCTGAGAAATCGACTTAGAACCATAAAATCACGGTTTGGGTCAGAAGGGACCTGAGGACCCTCTGGTTCCAACCCCCCTGCCATGGGCACTTCCCTGCTTAAATTAATCTGTAGGTGTGGTGTGTGCTGGGTGAAATGTGCCCGCTGCAGGAGCAGGGCCGCGGGTGGCGGAGGGAGAGGTCAGACTCTGTTTTGTAATCCACAAAAATATAGATATTCTGGATTTTTCCCGGAGTACGGAATGGGGGAAAACCCAGACTGGATTTTTCCCAGAGTATGGAATGGGGGAAAACCCAGACTGGATTTTTCCCAGAGTATGGAATGGGGGAAAACCCAGACTGGATTTTTCCCAGAGTATGGAATGGGGGAAAACCCAGACTGGATTTTTCCCAGAGTACGGAATGGGGGAAAACCAAAACTTTTTTTTGGGTGTCCAAATATCTGTTATGAGGTGGATTCAGCTGGAAATATTGTTGATCATTCTACTTTAATGATCAAAAAGTAGACAGAACTATTACTATTCAGAAAAGCATAAAAACCCCCCATACACAAAAATAATAGATATTAGGATTTTTTGAGATAAAATACTACTGAAGGTTGGTGACATTGTTTCCTTTTTTACTCTTCTCCAAGGTGGCAAGAGCTTTCATGTTTCTGCAGCTCTGGATGAGCAGGCCTGTCCCGTGGTGTACAATGGCCTGACAGGGAATGGAGTTTTCCACGAGTGCATTGCAGATTTCCAACTGAATGGGTTAACACCAGGCTGGGGCCTGGTTGAATTTTATTACAGGTAAAATAATGACAGGCAGGAAGAGGTAAAGAACTCCCATCCTCCCATATTGACTTATATGGTTATGACTCCATAAATATTTGAAGCATAAATGCACAGATTTTTGCACCTGATGTAAAAAAATGTTGTTCATTTAGTGCTTAATGTGTTTATGAAGTTGACAAACACTCTATGTATTATTTCAAAAGGAATGATTGCACAAGCACTTCATGGGTGCAGCCAATTTGTTTGTTATATAGGTTTATGTGGGTTTTATACAGGTCTCCATATGGGTTTATGAGTTGCAGGATGGTCCAGTCTGGACACTCTCTTATTGAGAAAATCTGTCCCATTACAGAAATAATGAGTCCTCTGCCCCAAACAGACACTGTTTACATGGTGAAACTTGCTCACTCAAGGATTTGTGTGGACAGGATTTATTCAAACAGATAAATGTTCAGAAAATCCCCACAGGAATGGCTCTGTTAGGGGCAAAATTATATTCACAAAGAATGTGCTTCCCTTCTCAGTGAAGTGCTGTTCCTCCTGCCACATGATTGTCACACTCTTTCACTGGAGCCTTTTCCATTTGGAGTCTTTGCTTTCGTGAAAGAAAAAGGCGAATTTTTTTGTTTACATTTAGTTTGCTTTTTAAAATAAACACTAATCCTTGGCTGTCAGAGGAAATGCCGTAAATGACTTTCAGGAGATGGAGAGGTCAGCTCCTTCTGAAAACCAGACATATTTAAAGAACACAAAACAGGCCAAAAGTGCAAAATACCTGCTGGTTGAACTTGAACCTGCTGCTGCTGCCTGTAGCTGCTCCCTCCCCTCTCTGGCTGCCCAAACCTGCCTGGTGGAGGAAATGACCCAGCAGGGAAAGCCTCGGATAAAACCCAAACAGGACACGCTCCGCAAGCCCACACAGTCCCAGCCCAGGGAGGCTTCATTTGGCAGTGCTGACACAATTCCTGTTGGCTCCATCTCTTATCTGCTTCCCAATCAACCCCATGGTAGAAATGAAAGGGTGGGGGTGTTGTCCTTCCTCCTTGCCATGAGACACCAACTCAGCATCACCACTCTTCCCACAGGGACGAGGCCGCCCAGCCGGTTCCAAATCTGCAGCTTGCTCCCAGAACAGAAGGACCTGACCCTGCCACCCATGGATCTCCCCCCTGATCACTCCCAAGCTCGTCCCAGCAATGTTAGCAAGCAGCAGCTTCCCAAAAAAATATCCTTCCCTGCAAAAAAACCGCACTGGTTTGAGCGTGGAACTCGTCACAGGATGCTTGGGAGGTCGAGGGTATTAAAGGATTTGGAGAGAAATGAGATACATTTTTGTTAGTGCAGCTTTCAGTGGTTGCTAACCAGGGTGGTCTGGAGGCAATGTGAAGGAAGTCTGACTGCAGGAGGAGTGCACTGGGAGGGATCACTCCATGCTCTGCGCTTTGGTGTTTTTCCTAAATTGCCAGCTGCTCCCCGCCGTGACGACCAGGACCTCAGGCTCTGTGGATCCCTGACCCAATTTAGCAGCTCCTCTGTTCTCTCAGATTTGTTTTTGAAATAAAAGCTGTGTATTTCTGAACTCTCTGGTTGTTATAGTCGTTAAAATGTGGGAAAAACCTGTTACAGGAAACTGCACTGATTTGATAGTTTTGTCTATGACTGTGTAAAACATGAAGTGGAAGGAGCAGGAGAAATCTCATCTAGATGAGGTGTCCTCTAGGAATAGCATGAATGGCCAGTGAAATAAGTGGTACAAACACGATTTTCCCTTGTCTGAAGGAAAGCCAGGGTCTGGTAATCCAGTTTAGAAAGGGATCTGAATTCCTCATCATTCCCTCATAGGTGCTTTATTAACCACAGCATCCACGATAGTCACTGGCCCAAGGTAGCCCACAGTGTATTCCCTACCCAGATGCATCTCGCCTTTAATTACTGCACATTAAACATACTTAAAATACGTAAAAAAAATAGCAAAGTGGAAGGTCTGGAGAGAAGAAATTAAGGAAAGATGCCTTATAGTTAGTAGTGCCACCATTCCATTTCAAAAACTAGTGAAATCTGGGTGCACATTTTTGTGTTTTTATAATCCCTGCTTAGGCTGACACTGGAGGAGACTTTAATAGAATTTAAAGGAGAGGTTTTCCTTTCTGAGGCAGTTCTTACACTTATTGCAACAACAGCTTTATGTGCAGAATGGGTGCATGAATATAAAATGGTTCCACCTGTGTATATATTTTATAAATATATATATATATTGGGATTGCATGTCCCAGTTTGGGATGCGTCACTGAACAAGGCTGGGATGCTGCAAGCAGCCTGATGTGCTGTGACAGGCTGATCTTATCTCCTGCAGCTGTGAGATTTTCCCATTCCCAAATTTCTTACCTCATCCCAGTTCTGCACTCGTGCCCCTGAGCTGCACCCCAACAGGAGCAGGTGCTGTGCCCCTGCTCCCACCCCAAACCCCCTCTGGATGTGCCAAGCTGACTTCTGAGAGCATTTCTTCTGGGACAGCATTGATTCAGAGCTTTGGATTTTAGCTGGACCTCTATAAACACTTCTCCAGTTACAGGGGTATTAAGAGCCACATTCTTGTGAGCCTTGCACAAACCCAAAGATGTCTTAAATCTGTCTGTGCTCTCGTGGTCTCGAGGTGCTGAAACAGGGAGCTTCTAAATTACTCCAGACAATGGTACTTTGACAGGAGGGAAGGCCTTATGCCTCTTTTTGCACCTAAGAAATCAGTCAAATAGGTAATTTTAGAAAGGTTAGAAAAATAACGATGTTATACATCACAATTTGTTCCTATTAAGTGTGTGGCTTGTTTTCCTATGATCTCAGGAACATCTGTTCCTTTTTTCTGTGGAGTTCTTGTCATCTCTTTCCCTTTCACTTATTTCTTGGAGGCTAAAACATTAACATTTAGAAGGTGGAAGACAGGCACATAATAAAGCAAGGTTTTGGAGGTGTCAGAGCATATGGATGATGAGAAAAATTGTTAATTATGACTCTGGAATGATAGGTCGAGAAATCACTGTAAAATAATTCCCTGTCCAAGCCAAAAATTAAAAAAACCATCCCATCAAGGAAGGGATTGGTCTGGCTGTTCCCTAATTCCAGAAACTGGGCTAGAAGTAGGGATGCTGTGGGGAAAAGGCAGGTGTCTCCCCAAATTATTAGAAGTTCATGTTCCTGCAGTGGAGGAGGCAGAGATGAAACCTTCATCACTCTCCTTTTGTCCTCTTTACTTGTTTCTTTTGGTACCAGTGGGTGGAGAATTAGAGCACTCCCGAGTTCAGTTGGGAAAAGTTCAAGCAGGGTACAGCAAATGATTAATAAAGTTTGGAGCTGGCAGGTTTATTTGCCAGGTGATGAACTACTGGTAGGGTATTTCAGCTCCAAGGGCTGAAAAAATTGACTGTCGGGGGTTTTCTCCCTGGATTTCAAATTACTTTGTAGCAAGCTTGTGTCCAGGACACATGGAATAACTTATTTAATTTAAAATAAATCTCCCAAGCCCCACGCTTTGACCATATGAAGTGGTCCTTCACTTGCGGCTCCTTCCTCGGTGGAAAAATCCATCTTGGGAAGTGCTTCTGCAGCCCAAAAGCATTAATTTTGAGCCAAAAAAGCAATAAATGGAGGTGAGCCCTGGCCAGAAGTGAAATGTAGCATATGATCTGCATGAAGGGGGGCAGCTGGAGCCTCGTTGGGATGAGCTGCTTTCCCAGCATCTGGGAGGAGGGAACACCTGTAATTCCTGCTGCTGTCACTGGGCCAGCGCCTGACACGGCAAAACTCTCCCCCCAAACCCCTGCACGTCCCCCTGGAGCTCCCTGCATGTTGAATTTCAGCATTCAGGCCTTGTAAAGAGGTCATCTAAAGGCTGTCAGCCCCAAACGGAGCATTTCCCATCAATCTGCCCTTGGCTACTGATGTCCAGAATGGTAAATATTTTACCACGCTTGTTTATTCGCCTTCCTTCTTGCAATTTTTCATGTGCTCCTAGTAGAGCTAGAAAGGCCATTTTCAGTGGCATTGTATTTCACTGGCAGAAAGAAAGGAGGAAAAAAAGTCTCTTTTTTCTGTTTGGATTTATGTTGTAGCTTTACAGTTGGTGAAGCAAAGTGTAGCCCAGGGAGCTCTGTAATTTATCAACAGAAATGCACTGTATGGCCAAATTATCTCTGCAAAGCCACTAATTATTTCAAAAGTGGACTTTTCCCTCCATGAGAACGTGCTCAGCAGCCAAATGACTCAAAGACATTCCAGCCAAAGTGACTGATAACCACTCACTCCCTTCTCCCATTTACTGGAACCCCGACTCCCTCACATCTGCCATAAAAAGTCACAGGGCTCTTTCTCCATCCAAAATTTCTCTTCCCTACATCCCTCTTTTATTGTTGCTCCCCCAACAGCCTCCGAGCTCAGGTGTCTGAAGCAAAGTCTCCAAAGGGATCTGTCCTGGGGGGTTTTTTGGGTCCCCCCTTTTGAGGTATTTTCCTCTCCTCATTAAGCTGTAATTAGTTACCGCGTTGATTTTTGCTTTTATTCAGCATAAAAAACTTTTATTAAACCGTAGTGCAAGTGAAGTTCATTCTAATCTGGCCATAAAATTTTATGAGGGGTGTAAATCAAAGGGAGGAGTGGCAGCAAATGCTCTGGAACAGCTGAGCCCTGTTCAGGCTCCCTCAGTGGAGTTAAATCCCTCCAGGAGCAATTAGCCTAACGAGCTGCTTGGTCCACTTATAAATAACGTCACTGATGGAGACATCTGGAGGTGTCTGCTCTGTGCAGGAGAGACTTTCCAAATGTGCTGAGTGGTGAATGACCTTTTTATTCCTCATCCACAGGATGGGGGTGGAGATGCAGATCTGACCTGTCACGTCTTTATCCCCTTTTCCAGGAAAGATAAGGAAGGGAAAGTAGGAGTGACATTCTCAGCCGGAGCGTCCTCTTACATTTCCTGGTAGCTGAGCAGGGGACAGCGTGTCTGAAGTGCTGACCCCAAATGCTTTGGTCAGAGTAGCCCAGAAATGGCCCTGGGCACGATAAACCTGGGGAGGGTTCATGGCTGAAGTCCTTGTCACAGCCCCTGGGACATCAGAGACTGGCAGGGGACTTCTGGCTGCTGTAGGTGTTACAAGTGGATCCTCAGAAGGAGATCTGGGTGATGGATCACAATTTTTTCCTTCTGCAAAACGCCCCAGATGATGCACACTTGATACCTTTTGAATAACCTTTTTTAGCCTTCAAACCTCCCTTTTGGATGAAGCACGGGAAATTCCACTGTTTGTTGCTTTTGCTGTCACTCCTAAATGTCCTTCGAGAGAGGGCTGGGTGATTGGTTGATAAAGAATGAAAAAACTAATTATAAAATGGAGTTTAGGAATCATTAATGGTGTTTTGCAGAGGTGAGGAGTGGGACAAGCTGTGAGGTCACACAATGGGCCGTGCTGCTGGTTGTCTTTGCTAACGCATCCAGATCCCAGCGTTTCCTTTCCCACTCTTGTTCCTGCTGTTATTCTAAGGCTTGTAGGCTTCTACCACATGTTTATAAGCTGATAAAACCATAATGCCAGGAATGTTTTCCTTCCTCTATTACATTAACAAAATAAGTGACTTTGCAGATACAGCCTTGTTTACCCTGCTTTCTACACCAAAAAAATAGCTGGGAATAAATGTCATAATTCATGGAGAGGTGAGAAAATAATACTTTTCTGGCCTAAATGCTGATGTAAGAGCTGTGCATCTCTGTGGAGATGAGAAATGCTCTGCTCTGCTGTCACGCTGGTGCCACACCACTGGGCTGGCAACCCTTGGTGGTGACAGCAGGGCTGACATCATGTTCAGCCCAAATATCAGAGCACAAATCCCAGCAGACATCACTGAGCCCTTGTGCAGCCGCTGCCGAGCGATTCATAACGGGACTTGTCAGGCAGCTCCTGACAACACGGGCTGGGCTCCCAGCAGGGCAGAGCAGCCACACAAAATGCTTTTCATAATGCAGCAGGAGGATTTGAACTGATCTCTTGCGAGATTTTCCCAAAGCCATAAATATGCTGCTCTCGATCTGCGGTGCACTCGTGGAGCCGTGTGAGGCTCTCAGAACAAACTCTGCCACAGAGGAGTGCTGGGGACGGGGAAGAGCCTTGAGCCATCGCAGCCAATTACGCTAAACTCCCAAAATACATAAAGCATTTCATCAAGGGAGATCAAAGTGCCTTTCATGGGAAGGAAGAGCTATGATCTGTCTTTTACCCACGGGAAAACTCTGGGGAAGAGGCTGTCTGGCCAATTCTACAGCAGCATTCTTCAACTGTTAACCCCAGGGTTTGCTCTCTGCTCCTCGCAGCTTCCGTACGCCCTCGCAGCCTCTCCTGGGCCCTGCCCAGACCTACAGCAGCCTTTGCATTTTTTGGGGTGGGACACAGAGCAGGCGAGGTGAGAAAACAGGGGGAAAGCTGCAAAAAACCCCAAACATGGTCAAACCTGTAAATGACACCTGGTGGCACCCGCTGTAGATACCTGGGGTGTGATGCTCCATGGAAATGCTGTACAATCAGCCCCAGCAAAATGGTTAAAACTGCCAAAAATGATGTTGGACGTGTTGGACTGTGAAGAATCCTCGGTTTTAATGCACATTATGAATATGCCAGGATGATAATGCCAGGGTTTTCCCTGCAAATCCCTGCTGGGCCTTGGGTTTCGTAGTCACAACTGGATCAGCTCAGTTAGCATTGAATGGATATTTAGAGGAGCACCTTGTTCCTGGATAATTTGGTATTCTGGAGATGATGGAAAAGCACTGAAATGAGTGGTGATTAAATCAGTTATCCCTCACCTTAATGAAGTGTGATAAATTGTTTCTTAAACATTACTGCCATGTTTTTTATTTGTCTCAGAGAGAAAGGGACATCTTGGCAAAGCCCACAAAAGAACCATGGAATGGTTTGGGTTGGGAAGGACCTTACAGATCATCTCATTCCAACCCCCTGCCATGGGTGGGACACCTTCCACTGGAAGTCCAGCTCTCCACAAAAGCACACATGGAGTGATGCTCACAAGAAGACTCAGGATCTGCCTTCACACGTGATCTCCAAAACACGACGGTTTCCCATGGATAACCACTCCTGATACAACCAGAGCACCAAGTGTTTCTGCTCTGGGAAGGGATTGTGGAGCTTGGTTTCAGCTGGATCCTGACTTCAGCCCCTCAAACATTCCCTGTAACATTTGGGATGCTCTGGGGCACATTTGAGGCTCGGCTGATACTTGAGGCTCTTCTGCAGCTGGTATAAACTGGATGATGAAAACCCATTTCTGACCATTCTTTCTCCCTCAGCATCATTGATGAGCTGTGACTCTGCACCCTTACATGGACTTGACTGAGTCTGTCTCAAGGAACAAATATCAAATCATTAGCTGGAGATTCTTTCCTGCATTTATTTTATTTAAATCCTTCCTCCCTCACACCACACATCTGACTTCAATCCTATTTGCTAACATTATTTAGCAATATTTCCTAGAAAATTGATAATTTATGGCACTTTACTAGTTCCCACTGACTGAGGAGTGAGGGCCCTGGGTGGTTTTGTGCAGGCTGGTGGGCAAACAGGGCAGCAAAGCCCCCAGATGTGCCCGGTGCCTCCCACATGTGCTGGAGCTCTGTCGACCGAAAGCTCCTCTGCATCCCAGCGGAGAGCACCGCCCCATCCGCCTCTTTGCTCCCTCCAGGATGCCTCTTTCCCTCCAGAATGCCGCTTTCCCTCCTCAGGAACCCGGGATGCTTTCGCTGTCTCTCCCCTTTCAGCCTCCCGAGAGCGGCGCTCCCAATTTGTCTTCTCCGATGCCTCCGGAGGGTGTTTCCGCCAGGACCTCGTCTCTCGGATTTGTTTCCCCTGTCTGATTCACAGAGCCCGGGTTTGTTTGATCTCCCAGGGCCGGCGTTTCCAGCAGCTCCCTGGGGCTCCATGAAAGGGGAGCAAGGAAGAAGAGTTCACATGTGCTGCGCAGAAATCTCCATATTTTAAAGGGTATCCTGTATCCCCGCTGGAACGTTTTTAATGGTCCACAAATCAGAAAAGAAAAAAAAAAAAAGTTGCAAACCACACTTAAGGCATTCATTGTTCAAAGCTCAGATCCCTGGGACTGCCGGAGGCTCCGCGGGGCCGGGATCCGAGGAATTCTGTGCTGGGATGGGCTCCGGGAGCCCACGCACCCAGGGCTGGGTGGGGATGCTGCTCTCAGGCACTCACTGTTTGTCTTTTCGGGGAAATGTTTCCATTTTTGGGAAGGGAAACAAGCAGGGAGATTTCCACGGGATGATGTGCCAAGGTATTAGGTATGGAGATTTGTGCCCTGCTTGTGACAGGGGATGGGCGAAATGTGTGTTAGAAGAGGTAAAGACTGATTTTATTCCTCTTTAGATCTCCTTTAAAGCCGAATTCTGCTGTCCTTGTGGCATTCTTTGATGAGATCAACAGTCGCCGAGGCTGGCCAGGCCAAAAGTGGTGGCTGGGATTTTCACAAGTGGTAAACCCAGCATTAACCCAGCATATTCCAATTTTTGTCTTCCCTCCAGGTTCTCCATTCATTCCCTCTCCGATTTCCAATCAGTAACACAGGGAAATGAGTTCCAAAAATAAACTCTGTTTTTTTCTTTAAATGAGGTGTTTAAAATGTGTGTTCTGCTTTTGGGTTTGGTGACAGGGCAGTGAGAGGAACCCCCAGGTCCTCCGGCTCTGCAGCAAGGAGATGAATTTTGAGGGAGTGATGCACAGAGATTGGATTTATCTTAGCTGGACTCAGAAGTGCAGTTACTGAAATTGGATAAACAATATCCCACAAGAATTTTGGGACTGGCCAACAATTTGCAGCTTATTGTTTAGACAAACAGAAAGAAATATAAACTTGTGAAATTCGGAGAATGGATTCTCCAAAGCTATCTGCAAATGTGTCCATTATCAGCTAAAAATACTTCCAGACTATCTTATTTTTATAAAGACTTCTTGAAATGGGACTTACTTATAAAAGTGTTTGTGCTGTGAACATTCTTCTGCTTCCCGGTCAGGAACTGACTTAAACAGAAATATTGTTAATTATATAACCAAAATGGCATTTCATTTGATTTCGGAATGTTTTGATTAAAAATGTGATTTTTATAACTATTCTGTTACAGGAAGGTGCAGCCAGGTGGGGGTCGGTCTCTTCTCCTGGATCACAAGTGATGGGACAGGAGGAAATTGCCTCCAGTTGCACCAGGGGGATTTTAGGCTGGATATTGGGAAAATTCCTTCAGCAAAAGGCTTTTCCAGCCCTGGCACAGCTGCCCAGGTGGAGTCCCCAGCCCTGCAGGGATTTAAAAACCACGTAGATGTGACACTTGGGGACACAGCTTAGGGGTGACCTTGTCAGTGCTGGGAAACTGTTGGACTTGATGGTTTTAAAGGGCTTTTCCAACCTAAAAATTATAAATTTATACTTCTGTGATTTGTAAGGCGGTCAAAATCAACACTAACATTTCAAAAGGGAAGTTCTGCAAACCCTTACAAATGCTGACAATCCAGAAAGATCAGCAGCTTGTAGGGAATTCCCACTGCTTCAGCAGAGGGATTGCTAAAGGAACCTCTCATTTTTCGGAGCAGCTTTGGCAAACACAGCCCACACGTTCAGCTCCTCAATTAAAGCTGTGAAATAAAGGCCTGGCACTTCTCCCACCCTGCCCCAGCCCTGCGCCCCCCGTGCCACCACTGCTCACCACGAGGAATTCCTTTTCCCTCTGGGATAAACACACACCGGAATCCCAAAATCCCAGAATCTTTGAGGCTTCTCTTTGCCTGATTTGCTCCCATAGCCGTGGGCTAATGTAGATTTTTTTGTGTCCTGGAGCTATTTGCTCACATCCATCCTCCTCCTCCTCTGGCTGAGGAAGCCCAAAATGTGCCAGGTCCAGAGGGGACAAGCCAAGGAGGTGGTGAGGGGATGTGAAATTCCAAACATTTGTCTCATTTCAAAGCAGGAGCACCGGAATCCATGGAAATATCCTGTGATTATCAGGGCTCTAGAGACCTCTCGTGGACAAACACATTTGCTTCCATAGTGTGACATGTTTGTTTTAAAGTGCATTTATTTACCAATCTGCCCAGGTGGAGTCCCCAGCAATAACAACAACAACAACAACAATAATAATAATAATAATAATATTTTCATTATTGTAATATATTCCATGGTGACACAAAGGTGGATTCTGCTCCTTTAGTGCTGATCCAGCAAATTACATCTTAAATATTTACTCGCTTTCCCCCTTGGCCTTGTTCTCCATGAATATTTTGTTAGGATTTTTGTATTTACAAAAAATCCTATTTTTGTAAATAAAAATACAACAACAAAAAAATAATACAAAAGTGGTGTTTGGCAGTGAAAAATCGTTTCAATTCACATTGGTTTTGAGGTTTTTTACTATTTTAACTTATCAGACAATATAGATGCTACAAAAGGAAGAATTAAACCAGCAGCACTAACTTTCATTGCTATGCATTTATTGTTGACTGTAAATTATTTGAAATGTGCTATTTTTTTTCCTCATCTGAAAAACCTATCAAGAATTATCGATTTTATTGACCCTTTCCCCCCTGTTTTTTTATTGACCATTTTTTATCACAAAGCAGAAAATTTTCATCAACCAGAGAGAAATCTGGGCTTTGCTGAGCATTTCTGGGCTGGCAGGGGGAGCTCAATGGTTGAAACCCATCACCCCTAAACAAGAAATAAATCAGCAACTGAATTTTTATTTATTGAGAAAAAAACTCCAATTTTTTTCCCTGAGAAATGTGTTAACCTGGTTGCGCCCAGGCCCTGGGAGGTGACCCCTGTGAGATGAGATTTATCCCAAAATCCCCTGTCTGTAGCCATCTGCCAGTGTGGGGATAAATTGCTTTTTCCACAGAGATTATTCGATTTTTTCCACGATCCGCCTCATTTTCCAGCTCCATCCTTTCCTCACTTGGGTGAGTTATTGGTGGCCCTTGATGTTCTCACTTAACAAAAAGCATAAGGAGAAATTTCTGTTTACTTCACCGCCCTGGCTTTGCATGAAAGTGCTGGAAAATTAAAGGCAGACAAAGACTTTTATATTAAGGAGATGTAATTAAAGCTCTCAGTGCTTATCTCCAGCTCCCGTGAGCAGCCCCCTGTGTGCAAGGCAAAGGCAATTTTTCTTTTTAATATTGCAATAACTCTAAGCTCTTTTAAGAGAAAACCCACTGACCATTTGGGACAAAAAGCTACATTTCAGAAAAATAAATTAAAATCTTGGCAGGCATGGCTGGATTTCACAGGAAAATTTCAACGTACTGGAGTGCTGAAAACCAAACATGTTTCAGCTGAATACTCTTTGATTTTTGCAGGGGAAAAAAGTTCCTTTATAATTCTTCTCTGCCCTTTTTTCTGCACGGCAAAGGTCTGGCAATATTTTTAAATTATTCTTTGTAGCTTTGGTTGTAGGTGCAAAGATGTGGTGGGGGAATTGGGGAGAGAAGGATGAAGATGTTTGGGTTCAAGGTGAGCTCTTCGTTTCCCAAACTGTGCTAGGAATGCTTTAAACCCATATAATACTTTACATATTGTGCAGATTTTAAGTGGATTTTTAAGTGGATTTTAAAGGAATTTTTGTCTTCAGCTGGCTGCTCTGTTAAATTCAAATACCTACAGAATCCTGACACCACTTTTTATTTGATTCTTGTCCCTGTGCTGTCTGCAAACCAGCATCATCTCACAGTAAAAGTTCTTTTTCAGACATCGGGGAAAGCCTGGAGAAATGTGGTAGCAGTGGATTTTAATTTGGGGGTTTTTTTCTGTTTTTTTCCCCTTTTATTAATGGATTATCTCCCTTTTATTCTGGATATCAGCTGTACCCAGGCCAAACACACATCTGGAATCCCAAATCCTTGCCCCATTCTGCTCTCTCTCACTCCCGAAACCTTTCTCATTCCAGTTCCACAAACCACCAGGAAGTTTGAGGCTGGATATTATTTTTTGCGGTACATCTTATCGGCCAATTAGTGTTTTAATTTAAATGTACAAGTGCCTATCTCTCTGTTCACAGTTATTCTGCCTGATACCAAACAATTCCTTGCTCGCAGGCTCCAGGAATCAATGTTATCACCACTCCTGGGGTATCTTATTTGCTTTGTGATAGCAACACTGAGCGCATTCTGAAATTCTGTTTTCTGGGTTTGGGACTTTCATGTGCCACGCAAAGCAGAGTGAGCTCAGCAGGCAATTTTCCTGTTGTTAAGCCCTGGACCCTAATCTGAAGGAAACAAACCCAGCTCCTCTTATTTTCAAACAGATAAGATTTGCGAGGTTATTAATCACGGGCTCAAATGGCCGCGCTGGGAATTGAAAATGATCAACGGTTTGATATAAAACTTGTCAACATTTATTCCAGAGACGGACCATCCGTCCAGTGGGAGCCTTAGAAAGTCATTTTGTGTCTGGTGGATGATAAAGGGCCATTTAAGTGCATAAACAGCCATGACATCATGCTGAACTTGCATGTTCTTTCATCTGGCCCTAAATGAGACCGGTTCTTCTTGGCTATTGCCCTGAGCTTTGATTTTGGAGCATTTTCTCCTCCCATGGATCATTTAATTTATTTATCCTCTTTTTTTGGTTATTATTTAATAGAACAAGTCACTGTTGTTTGGTTTATTTTTGTCAAAGAGCTTTAAGGCTGGACTCAGAGGATTAACTCCTGGGCAGGTGTAAATCAACATCGAGTTGGCCTCCCTCAGACAAGGGTTCAGCTCGTGGTGTTTAATCTTGGTGAATTTGTGCTCTGGAAAACATGAAATTATGTCCTCCCCCATGGAAACAGATCCTGGGAGTGCTGGACACACTGAGAGAAGATAATTTTCAAATTTCTTTATTTCCTTTCTCAGCATTGCTCCTCAGCCATCAAACTTCTTTCATGGGTGACTGGTACATAGGGCTGCCCAACCCACCGACAATTAATGACAGAGATAACTGAAAAACGAGATTATTTTCTTCTTTCTGTAGCTGCCATGAGCACTATGAGTGCCCAACAGCCTTCAGCTGGAAGAGCTTTCAGTGTGTGGTGCAACATCATCCTTAATTTGGCAAAATAGGTTTAAACCCTCATAAATCCCCCATTAAAATCTCCCAGTGACCACTTGGTGCTGAAATAAACTGCCAACATGGCTTGGAAAGGGTGGGATAAATGCGTATCTACCTAAAAATATAGAAAATAAATAAATGTATAGCTGCTCCTGACGGGAAGGGAGGCCTTGCTCGGATGCCACGGTGCAGTTCCAGCCCCACGGGACACCCCGTGCCCTGCCCAGGCTGTGCTGGAGGAGCTGGTGATAAGATCACAGAGCATAATAAACCTCTCAGGTCCCTTCCAAGGGACAAAAGATGGGAAGCAGAGTGTTTTAAGTGCAGCCAGATTGTTGTCCTAGGCTGGGGAGAAGAAAGAAAGAGCAGTGAAAATGGTGTTTGGAGAAGTGGTCTCTGAACCGTGGAGGATTTTGTTTGGAATTGAGAAAATAAGCTGTGGAGGCTAAAAAAATGTAGATTTTTGTATCTGGTGGTGCTACAGCCCTGAGCTGGCACCTCTGGGGCTGCAGATGCCAAAAGGCAAAGATGTGGCAGAAGTGAAGTGAGGAAACTGAGATGAGAGCCCTGCAGAAGGACAAAGATTTGTCTCGTTCCTCTCTGTGATTCCTCACTCCAAGAGAAGAAAGCTCAGGAAGACTTTGAGAGGATTGATGGATTTTCCCTCATTTGTACAAAGAGGTTGTTGTTAGAGCAGAAAGCAGCAGTGTTCTTACACCAAAGGTGCCAGGGTGGGGGTTCTTATTGCAGATTCATAAAGGAAAAAATAAAAACAGATTTATTTTTTTAAATCCTCTATCTAAAAAAGTAGTCTCTGAGCACTTAGGTGTGTATTTATTAAACACTGATGAAATTGCTGCCTGGAGCTCCTGTACTCCACTCCTATCCCTAACAGGTTTTGTGTCACTTCTAAGTAGAAACTTCTTCAGAAATCATCCTTCAAATCCTTCAGAGCAAAGGATTGTCTCCATTTTCCATCTTTTTCTGGATAAAACAAACTTTTCCGTGGCTCTCATGAACATGCAGTCCCTCTTCCCTGCACACCTCTGGCAGAACGTTCTCATAAATCCCACTGTAATCTGCCAGAAAATATCTCCAGTCTGAACACATTTTAAATATAAGAAAAACCAGTGAAAGGAGAAGGGAGAAGGTTGCATTGAAAATGGGATTTCCCCAGGGCACTTCTCTGTTTTCCAAGAGATGGATGCTCAAATCCTCCAAGATCACAGTCACAGGAGTCCCCGGGATGTGACCTTGGAGTATTTAGCTGGAATTGTGTCAGGTTTAGCTGGCCCTTAGCTAAACCCCAAACCAGCTGCCCCACAGCTCAGAGGGGTTTGGGAGCCTGCCCTGAGCTCTGCACTGGGACAGTTACGTGCAGGTGTAAAACAGGAGTACAGAGCCCATCAGCAGAGCAGCTCTTCCCCACACTGTGAACATCCAGCGCAGACAATCCCCCCTCAGCCATCAGCTGAGCTTTTCCTGCTGCTGAATTATTGGAAGTTATTTGGAAGAAGACTTTTCCATGAGCCGGCTGCTTCTGAATTCCCTGGTGGCCACGAGCAGTGAAATGTCTGTAGTGTGGATAACATTTCTTTGGAACAGGAGTGATTTGTCTGAATAAAGCATCGACAAATGGGCTTTATCAAAATCCACACACTGTGTTTCAAGGGAGAAGCTTTTATGTGGGAAGAGACATTTGTTGGATCTTTCTCTGCTGGTGTTTTAATCTTACCATGGGTGTTTCTCCCTGGAATGTGCATATAATTTTGAATTTCACAATTATTTTAATACAAAAAGTGATTTGATTACTGGCTAAAGCTGAGGCGGAACTCTCCACTCTTTGTTGGGAAAAGGTTGGCTGTTTATGCAATTCCAAATTCTTCCTTTTAAAATAAAATTTACAGCCTCCTGAAATGGCTCCCACAGACCTCCCAGGCTTTGATTTCTCTCTGAGTTTTTGAAATGCCTATCGACCCCCAGACTGGGAACAGCCCGGAATAATTACACCTGATGGGAGGTGTTAATGCCTCTGACACTGCCTGCCACTTGTCTCCACGCTTGGGAGAAATTTATGTGCCAGCCTGGTGTTTTACTGCCAAGCTGAACCCTTCCCACTCCTCCTAGGGATTCCCCTCCACGCCATGAATCTGCTTGTTCATTTATCACTGCGATTCCTCGGCTCAGATTTATTTCCAAGGGGAGAACAAGGTGTGGGCTGCACATGGTGGTGAGGTTTGCAGAGGAGGTTCAGGCACAGCTGGGTGGGCACGGCATTGCCTCGGGCATTGTCTGGGTTCAGGATTGAGGAAGAGCTGGTGGAGAGAGCTGTAAATCCTGCAATTTGTGGAAAAGATGCCTCCAGGTCTGCTGAGAGGTGGATTTGGGCATGGATCTAAGAACAGCTTGGTAAGCCACCACTTCTCAGTCTCTGTCTTGGTGGGGAAGGTGGCATGGTTGGTTTCCACTTTCTGTCCCACTGCAAAGCCATAACACAGATGAGAAAATTCAGTGTTTCTGGGGAGCAAACTCAGCTGAGGTGGAGCCTGGTCCCTCTCCCAGATGGAGCTCCCAGGCAGCACACCTGGAGCTTCACCTCTCCTCACCTCACAAAAAGATTTTATGAAATCCGTTTCTCTCCCCCACAAAGCTCCTCCTCCTCCATTTCACACAATCCCTGTGCCAGCACACGATGGGCTCCGTGTGTGTCTCCCCTGTGGGATCCTCTCTCCCCAGACCCCCACAGTAAATGGGAATGTGCTGCTGGAGACAACCCAGAAATCGTTCTCTCACAGCTTTTCACAAATATGAGCACCATGGAGCAGGAACCTGCACACATGGGGTGATTTATTTCTCTTCTTGCTGCTCTCGCAGTGGCTCTGCTTGCAAAAGGCAAATATTCAAGTGCACTGGAGTAATTCCAGTCTGGTCATCTAAACAGGGGCAGAGAAGTGATGTGTTCACTTCCAGTTTCAAAATATGACATCCAAGGGAGGGTTTTTCACGCAGGTAAATGTTCTTCAACACGGACAAGTCACCTCACTCAGAGAAGTCAGAGCTTGCCGATGCACTGCATCACATCCTGAACCCAGAAGGGTTGAAAAAGCTGCTTTTTAGTCCATGACAACCAGCAGTGAGGTGTGGAAGCCTCTGTCCTGCCGTGTGCCAGAGCTGCAGAGTGCAGGCACTGCTATCCCTGCAGGAAATGCTGGTTTGTGCTGGCCAGAGTGGGTCTGGGATTTATTTTTCCAGGTGTCTGGGGAAGAGGCTGTTTTTGCACCTTGTGGTGATGAACGCAGCAATTTCCCCATCAGCTTCTGACAGGTTAAACTCTTCTGGGTGATGCTGAGAGGATTTAAACACCCAAACACTTACAATTATCTGCAGCCACCACGCTGGTCTGTCAGTACTGATACTCAAAGCAAAAGTGCTGAGTGAGGATTGAGTGACAAGCAGCAAAAAAAAGAAACATGGAACGGTAGGAGCAGCCCCCCACACCTTGTGTACGCATCCCAAGGGATTTTTGGGCATGTGGCCCACCAAGCAGCATCTGCAGCCCACATTTCTTGCCCTGGTGTGTTTGAGGATGTTTGAGGCTCTCCAGGAGCCTGCCTGGCCTCAGGACAGCTGAGAGTGGCACACGGGAATGGGAGCAAGGCTGGAAGATAAATACAGCACAAGTGTTTGTCACCCTCCACAAGAGCTTCACCAACTGCCCTGCTGCTTGGTGACATCATGGTTTGACCATCAGCTTAAAGAAACGTGCTGCCTTGTCAATGGGCATGTTCTGGTCTCCAGGTTCTTTTCCTCTTGCTTTTTTTTTCTCTAATAGGGAATTTTCCATTCTCCCGGGGATTTAATTACGTCAGTGTCTACTGCTCATGTACCATAGGTAACACAAACCATATTTTTGTAGTCTATTTCCAGAACTTTAGAGTAAATTTGAGGTTAAAATCAATTTATAACAAGTGTTTCATAGCTCTTGCTTTTAAATTAATCAGAAGTGAGGACAGGGAAGATCAGTGGGAAGCTGTTTTCACCTTGGTTCAGGGAACTTTGAAGAGTTGTGCTAAACCAGTCGAGTTCTTTAATAATGTTTTCAGCTACACTCCATCAAATATCGTGGCTAAACAGGGAAATGGCCAGACCTTTGAACTGTTTTTGTGTCTCCTCATCACTCACTTCTGCACAGGACTCTCTGCTAACAGCAATCCCAAACAGAAAAGCAGGAGACACAGCTCACACCTGAGCAGTGCTGCCTGCCAGACCTCGGCTGATCCCAAAAACCCAGTGAGTGATCCCACACCTAGGCAGAACCTCGGGTTTTATTTTCATTGAGACCTTAGCTGGGTGCAAACCCTGAGGAGCTCCCTTGGCTCAGGCCTCTGCGGAGGCTGCGATACAGATGGAACCTGCCCTGTGAACCAAAAACCGTGGGGTTTGAGTGAAAAAATGAGAACGATCCTTAGAGTAATTTATCTCCCGCTGCAGTGCAAGGGCTGCTGAGATTTGGTGACTTTGAAGTATGATTCAAGAGAGGAGGGGGAGGCTGATATCTGGGGTAAAACATTGACCACAGAGTGGTTTCTCCTGGGCTGGGAACAAAAAAGCAATGGGTGAGCTGGTGAGAAGCAGCTCTTTCTGGACAGGGGACACACGGGGGGGTCACACAAATCCAAGAGGTCTCCAGAACCCCCACTTTGTGCAGGAAGGTTGGGTAAAACCCCACAGCATCCCTGTGCCCACCTGCCACCTCTGCCAACTTGGCATCACACTACATGTGAGCCTTTTCTTGAGGGAGGAGACCCAAAATGTTACAAAATCAGCGAGCCTTTATTGCAGATTACATTCCCATGCTGAGGTTGGGAGATGTGAGGTCCCTTTTGGGCACACGGGAATTGGAGGGGAGGCCCAGCAGTGCCGATGAAAAACCAGGTGATGGCTGAATGTGGCTGAGGGTGGGGCCTGAATCTTTGTGTTTAATACACGATAATCATCTGCTGTGGGACAGGGGCCAGCAGGACTGAGCTGGGAGCAGCAGCCAGCAGCGCTGTGCCACATTTCCCCTCACAGATTAAAAAGCCCTTTCTGTAACCTCAGCAACACCCCCTGCCACGAGCTTTGTTTTACAGAGTGCTGGAGATGCTGCCCATTAAACAGCAATTAGTCCTTGCTGGATCCAAAGCCCGCCCTCTCTCCCAGATGGCCACTTATTAAGATATTTATGGTTAATATGAATTTCCCCTGCCATAAATCAGCGGCCTTTATACCTGCAGGGAAGTCAGGGCAATCAGCGACCCTGCTCAGCCGGGCCGGGCCGGGCAGCGAGCGCTGGCTTGTAAAATCAAGGTTGTAACAACTTCTCCTCGTCGTAAAAACAACAGGAGAGGGGAAAATCGCGGTGCTGGGATCTGATAAAGGGCTGCAATCAAGCGCTGGCGTATCCTCCTGGAGGAGGCTGGCGAGTGGAAAGTTACAGGGATTCACTGGGCACTGAGGGGCTGCTGGACAAGGAGCCAGAGGCTGCGGACCGAGGGGTGGGAGGGTGAGGAGGAGCGTCTGCAGCCTGGATCCGGCCTCTAAAGTGGCCTGACGATGCACTGCATCAGGCCAAATTTGGAGGAGAATATCCTCTGAGGATATATATCTTCCTCTGAGGGAAGGCAGGTTACCACCACCCCACCCCCCCAACCAGGTTCGGGGAAAAGAAAAAAATTTCCTCGAAGGAAAGTGAAGGAGAAAAGAAAAAAAACCCCTATTTCTTTAATAAACACACGGGGAAAGGATAATAATGCTAAATAATAAAATCTCTCGCTGTGGAGAGAAACGCGGGAAGATTTCAGAGTCCTTTTGTGGGTGTGGCCTCTCTCCTCCGCCTCAGAGCTGGGTCGGCCTGGGCCCCTCTGGGCCCAGTGAGTTTTGGTATCGTTGGGCAGTCCAGAAGAGAAAAAGAAGAGAGAAAAAAACAAAG
>VZRO01005103.1:9128-90088 GCA_013397915.1 Daphoenositta chrysoptera | reverse complement strand
AAGTTTAAGTCTCTCTCTTTCTTCTGAGAAAAGGAGCCAAAAGCTGGGAAAAAGCAGAAGGTGCTTTTCCTCTGCTCTTCTCCCCACAGCAGCAATGCCAAGAGAGAGAGAGCCGTGTCCTTGGAGCACAGAACTGCTTTGAAAAAAGTCTGGTTTTTTTCCTCTCACACCCAGTCTTAAAGGCACAGAATTCATCTTCTGGGCATAGAGTGGTGATAGGGGATACACATCATAAAGTCACCCCAAGACAGATGTTTAGAATCAGAGTCACGGAGTGGTTTGGGTTGGAACAGACCTTAAAACTCATCCAATCCCACCCCTGCCATGGGCAGGGACACCTTCCACTGTCCCAGGGTGCTCCAAGCCCCGTCCAACCTTGGACACTTCCAGGGATCCAGGGCCACCCACAGCTGCTCTGGGCACCCTGTGCCAAGGCCTCAGCACCCTCAGAGGGAGAATTTCTTCCCAATATCCCATCCAACCCTGCCCTCTCACAGTTTAAAGCCCTTCCCCTTGTTCCGTCCCTCCAGACCTTGTCCCCAGTCCCTCTCCAGCTCTCCTGGAGCCCCTTTAGGCCCTGGAAGGGGCTCTGAGGTCTCTCCAGAGCCTTCTTCAGGCTGAACACCCCAAGCTCTCCCAGCCTGCCACTGCACGTTGTTTTACTCCTCTGTTTGGCTTTTGGGTGTAGAGCAGTTGTGAGCAATGTGAAAATATTCTAAGTATTTCTACCTTTGGGGCCAGTCTCCTTTTCCCGCTGTGATTTTGGTGTTATCTGAAAATAGCATTGATATCAACACTGACAGATTCCAACCACAGACGTCCAAACCAGGGAAATCACTCTCTCTTTCCCTGTTTTGAAGCTAGCAGGGAAATGTTTCCTCTGTGAAGTGACTTTCTCTAAAATGCCTGAATTGACAGGAGATGTCACATCCTCCCCTCCACAAGTGTACAGGTCCCAAGAAGGATTTTTTTTCCCTCTATATAATACATGTGACTGCCTCAAACTGCATCTCTTTGCTCTTTGTCTCTGGTTCTTCCTTTCAGGTGTTTTCTCTTGTCTTAAATCCCAGAACAAGAAATTTCACTGCATCTCACACAACAACAAGGTGACTTTTGAGCACTGCTGAAGACATCTCACCCTCTTTGCATTCCCCAGGACACCTTCCTATGTTCCACAGAGGAAAATCCTGACCTGCACGATGTCCTTGCCTTTTCATTAGGGACTTTCCATTAGGGTTTAATCCCCTGCTAACATTGTGATAATTTCCTCCAGGATGAGTTTGCAGCTGCTTTAGTACAATTGGAGTAGCACGTCCTGCTTAGAGAGTTAATACAGTGATGAAGGGATAGAAAAATCAGCTTTCAAGGTAAAATCAGTACATTTTGAGCAGTAAAACCAGCTTTTCTGAGTAGCCAGGAGCTGCTAAAATATATCAGTAGATGGCACTATTTTATACTGTATGAGGCTCTAGGACAGGTAGGGAGGAGCAGTAAAGCTGAAGAGATGTTGTGAACACAGATTTCCTTCCTCCATGCAAAAAAGCTCCACCAGGATCAGTGCAGAAGAGGTGAGGGCTTTGCTCTGTGTGATTTCCTCTCTTCCCTCTCCTTGTGCTGAGCCTTTGGCAAAGGTGGAGGTTTAAGGATGATCTCTGATTTATGGTTCTGGGGATGCCAAGGCAGAGATGCCTTCATGTGTTTATTAAACACCTGGAGCTAACCCTGCTCAGAAAATGATCACTCCAAACCCCTGCCTGTGGTCTCATTTGCACCTAGAAACTTGCTCAGTTGGGGTGACACTTTTATTCCTCTGAGCCCAGAGCTGCTTATGGAGTGAGTGAGAGAAGCTTCACTTTCAGCTGGGCAGGATTTAAAGGTTTCTCTAATGTAAAATGGCTCTGGGTGTTTTAGATCTTGGTATAATTACCCTGTTACTAATTCAGTGTTGTAACCTCACTTGGGCAAACTGGAGGAGGAACCAAAATTGCAAATTGGGGCAAAATGTGACTTTTCTGGTATCTGTTGTAAAGCACACTCTGCCTCCCCAGCCTAATTCCATCACCCCTGCCAGAATGCCAGGATAATCCTGTAAAAATCCATTAGGATTTTTGCACCTCCAAACTCTGGGGGCACAGGAGCAGATTTTGGCCACTGTCTGTCTGTCTGTCTGTCTGTCCCCAGGAGCTGCTGCCACCACTGTGGTGCTGGATGCAGCCAAACGATGCCACGGGTGTGTGACCAAAGGCACCCAAGGGACCAACTCTGCTGTTTGTTGCCATTTCTTCCAAGTTGGCCAGGATTTATTTTGGAGGCTTTAAAGGTCAGAGAGTTCAAAGTTCAAAAATCCTCAACAGAGTGAACGTATATTTTGCCTTTAAGTAAAAGAAAAAAAAAAAAGGAATCTGTCCTTTACTGCTAAATCCCTCATATCAGGAATTCCTGTCATCCTCTGACAGTGATCTTTTTATTCCCTCTAGTAACTGATTTTTTTCCCTCTCCCTAGAGCCTCCCTTGTTTTGATTGTTCTCATTTATTACTTTTCTTTTTACTTGGCATCTCGGAGAACTGTCACTGTTCCACCAGTGTGCTCCTGTGTCCCTTCGTGCCTATATTTTCTGGTTTTCTGTGCTAAACCCAAACCAAAGACGTGCCTGAGGAGCAGCAAAACCTCCTGGTCTTTGCTCACGCTGCTCAGCAGAGAGACCAAACCGTGCCCGTTTACACCCAACCATTTCCTCTCTCTGCCCTCCCGCCTGCTCCCTTTCCCTCACTGATGCAACGCTAGATTTGTAAAACACTATTTGTAAAAAACCCCTGACGACTCCGCTGGTTTTATCTGGAGGAACATCTAAATCACTTAGGAGTCTGCTGGCTGAACTCAGTAAATAAATAGCAGCGAGCTCAGTGGTAGCAGTGAGTTATGGCTGTGTCCAGCAGCTGCACTCGCAGCCACCCCTCCACCAGCACAGGGGCCTTTTAATCCTGTCCTGAAGAATTCCAGCAGTGTTCCCAACGTTGGGAAGTAGGGTCTTGTATAAACTGTCCAGGTAAAGTTGTGCTCAGGCAGCTTTTGCTGCTGCTAAGAGTGACAAGGGTTGGTCAGAGGTCCCCTGAGTGTGGAGGAGATGCTCAGACCTCACTACACAGAATCCCAGGATCCTTGAGGCTGGAAAAGACCTCCAAGATCAAGTTCAACCTGTGACTGATCCCCACCTTTTCACCCAGCCCAGAGCACTGAGTGCCACATTCCTTGGACATCTCCAGGAATGGGGACACCAAATCTCCCTGGGCAGCTCCTGCCAATGCAGATTTGATACAGAAAATCATCCACTCTCCTGAAAATCTCCAAGGACCTGTTAAATCCCAAAATAAACCAGAAAGTGAACCATGCAGCTTCATGAGAAAAGGAAAGGAAAGCAGAGTCATGCCTGGTGCTCTGAATTTCTCTCCATGGCCCTGTGTGTGTCAGTTGACAAAACAGGCTGGAGAGGGACTTGGGACAAGGGCATGGAGTGACAGGATACAGGGAATGGCTTCCCAGTGCCAGAGGGCAGGGATGGATGGGATATTGGGAAGGAATTGTTCCCTGTGAGGGTGGGCAGGCCCTGGCACAGGGTGCCCAGAGCAGCTGGGGCTGCCCCTGGATCCCTGGAAGTGTCCAAGGCCAGGCTGGACAGGGCTTGGAGCAACCTGGGACAGTGGAAGGTGTCCCTGCCCACGGAATTCGATGATCCTTAAGGTCCCTTCCAACCCAAACCATTCCAGGATTCTGTGCTTCCATACAGATGCAAATGTTGGCTCAGATGTCACTAATTCTGTAGCATAAATTTAACATAACGTCTATTTATTCCCACTACATCCACACACACAGGTCATATAAAAACAGAGATAATCTCTCTGCCAGCACATCCCTTACGTTATAAATCATTCTGTACGTGTCTATACATGATAGAGGTTTAGTGTAACCTTTATTTATATTATATATCGTGTCAGAAAGTCCTAATGACATCTGGGATTTAAGGAAATAACTCTTAATTCACTTCTCTATACTGATTACAAACCCTCCGTTTTCATTCTCTGTCTTCTAAATAAATTCTCTGTGCCACTGAACAATAATGGCTTATTATACTTTAAATGTTCTAAATGCAAAAATCATACTAAGATATAAACTATTCTGGGGTTTTAATTTTTTTTTTTAAATCAAGGGTAGCAGCATGACTTGGTCCTGCTCTCAACTTGTAACAAAGCTCACAGTTTTAGGTTCATTAGGGTTTTTTATTACAACCTCATAAAAGTATTTACAATATTTCATTATATTTTAAACCAAAAGCACTAAGAGAAAATGCCTGAAATAAAAATGCCCATAATTCTCCTGTTGCCTTGTCACTGTCTGAAAACCTTATCAGAGTTCCTCGTTACTTTAATGGTGTAGGATTAAGGGTAATGAAGAAACATTTAGGGTTCTGCAAATCACTTTGATTTCATTGTATAATGTACCAGCACTTCTCTGTGATTTACTGCTCAGTTGTTTGAAATAGCCTGTGGGATTTATCAGTCTTGGAGGAAACTCTGTTTCCTTGAACAATTAGCTCAGACTAAAGTTGTGTAACTCCTTTTTTTTATTATTATTATTCTTTTTTTGTCAGAGCATTTGTGGATGGGAAATAACGAACTCTCCACTGGGTGCTACCTTGATGTTTAGTGGGGTAAAGATGAGTATTTTTATTGCAAATTTTCTTGCAAACATTTTGATTTTCTAGCTATTTTCTCCCTTATTTAACATTAAAGGTCACTGATCATTATGAAATTGGTTTTATGTCTATATTTGGGCTATTTTTCATTTTCTCATTTCTCTTCTCATTTTTCATTTGTTTTTCCACTGAGATCTGTTTTCCTCATTGCCCACAGGGATTTCTCTGTTTCCTCCCGGCGTGGGGTGTTTTTAAGGTAAAAAATTGTTTTGACATAAACCACTTGCACTCAAACAGAGCAATAACAGTTTTAATTATTACAATGCTCATAAAATAAAACAAACATTCCAAAAAAATCACCCATATATAAAAGCTTTTAAAAATTGTGTCATTTTCATGACAATTAATAATGATCTTCCAGCTTTTCCTGTTCGTTAAAGAGTCATTTCCCCATGGAATTTACCAACTTCTGCAAGAAGAATATGGAGGGATAAACCCAAACCACATCTTTTTGGGTGGCTTCTTGGCTTAATTCCTCTCAGCTCCACCCCTGGCACACGGATTTCTTCCACTTGGGATCCAAACTCTGCTCTGCTGCAGCATGAGCTGGGATTTGGGAAGGTTCACGAGCAGTTCAGGACATGTGGCAGCACGCAGGGCTTCAAATAAATTGTTGGCATCGTGTCTGAAATGTTTCAGAGTTCCCCAGTGCCGGCAGCTCCTTTGAGCAATTTAATAATTGAGGATTAAAAATGTGTATCTGTGGTTTGGCTTTCGCTAGAACAGGATGAAGGCGAGGCTGGACCAGCTCATTAATTCCCTTTGATGAGTTTTTCCCATGGTTTGCACAAGACAGGAAAAAATCCATTGTCAGGTGGGAAAGCCTTTATGGAAGCACAGCCTCGCTCGAGGTTCAGCTTTTCCCAAAGGGATGATCAGGAATTGGCCATGACAAAATTGTGGGATTGCAGAAAATTCATACTGTGGGATATCCCCAGCCTTAAAGGTGTGATCAACACAACATCTCCGGAGCTGGGGGTGATGGAAAAGGGCACCAAGAATCGTAAAATCACGGAATCATTAAGGTTGGAAAAGACCTCCAGGATCATCCAGCCCAACCTTCGAACAAATATCACCATTCCCACTAAACTGTGTCACCAAGTGCCACTTCTACTCGTTTTTTGAACAATTTCAGGCTCCAACACTTCTCTGGGGAGCCTGTTCCAATCCTTAACCACTCTTCCAGTGATGAATTATTTTTCTTGTTATCCAACCTGAAACTCCATTGGCACAACTTGAGGCCATTTTCCATTATCTTCAGAGATCCAGGCATGTCTCTGAAGCCTAGGAAGTGGTGAATATTGCTAATAAGGCAGGTGGGAATATTGTTAATAAAGCAGGTGAGTCCTAAGAGGCACAAGAACTTTGGTTTAGGCTGGACATGACCCTTCCTTCTCCATTTTCTTAAGGCCCAGCTCATGTTGCAATTCCTCCACTTCCCAACTGTGCAAGGAAGACATCCATCAGTGCTTTTAGGGCTGTAAATTCCCCAAATTCCCGTGGGATTGAGACACAGCTGATGACACTGATGACGTCTGTCACCCGGCCAAGGCACCACGAGGAACATCCATCCAAAGCTTTCAGAGCCACAGCCTACAAAAGGCATCACAGCCATCTCACGGCAAGTTTTTCCCTCAAAAAATAAGGAATATAGACCATGATCTCACATCCAGCCTCTCTCAAAAACATATAAACAGTGTAAGAGCTTACTGTCTGCTCCAAGCTGGGCTTTGTAAGGCTTGGAGAGGTTTAATCCCGTGTCTGCTGTTTGGAAGTCTCTTCCCTGGACTCACTGAGCTGGGATTAGTGTCTCTTAGTCTCCAGCTACTTGCTTTATACTTTTCCAATGACTTCTTTTTAATATCCCTGGTCTTGTAAGCAGAGCAATAACGTAGGAACCATAATATACTTTGTGCTATATTACACCAGCAGAATAATCCTATATTTCTATTGGGAGATTCCAATGGATTTAGGAACTTAAGGAAGCACTGAACAATTTTGCAGTGTAATCAGTGCTACCAAAACCCCTCTCCCCACACTTTTTTGGGAGGGTGGGCAGGAGGAGGGGGAGATTTCGAGCTGATTCTTTCCATCTGGGCTTCATTTGCAGATTATGTGGGAAAAGGAGAGATTAATCCACGGGAGGAATGAGCACACATTAATTTGCCATCTGGGGATGTAAACAGGAAGCCCAACGCGTTGAGCCTCAGTGGCTGCTTATTGCTTCAGTGAGGAAAGATGAGTTGACGCCGTGGGTCTTACGCTGAAAATATTTTAGTAAATTCTAATAAGATATTATAAACAAATGTCAGTCCAAAGCTTTTCTGAAAAGGGGAAGAGAACGTTGTCCTTGGATACAAGAGCAGCTGATAGGAGGGGAAAAAATATCCTGTGAATGAATTTGGCAAGAAAATCTCACTTGTTTGAGATTATTTTTCTTGAAGTTTGATTTTTTTTTCTTTTTGGTTGAATTTTCTTAGAGTTGAGCATGTAAATGATCCCCCTGCTCAGCTTTTGAGCATCTGCTGCTGCTGCTTTTAAAATTTAATAACTGACCTCAAGGATTGACAATGCTTTTGAAGCATAAGTTTAAGAATAATCCTTTTGTACTGTGATGGTTGAGTGAAAGAGGGATGATTTTCTCCCCTGGCCTTTTCTTTTTGTTTCCCACGTATTCATGAAGCCCAGCCCAGACCACCTCTGTGTGGTGTAACCCGGAGCTGACAGGATCCCATCTCTACTCCATGAAATATATATCCCTATCTTTCCTGAGCGTGTTTCTCTGGAGAGGTGGAAGCTGAGTGTTTAAACAGGGATGACCCTGATTCTCCTTCCCCAAGACCCAAAGCTCAACTCCCACCTTCCTGTCCCAGGCCAGGGGTGGCTGCTCCAGGTTTCCCATCACCTGCACGTGCGGGATTCCAGCAGCTCCCCGTGGCAGGGCAGGGACAGAGGCTCAGCAAGGTCCTGCTGCAGCATCACCACCAAAAAATCATTTCCCTGAGGCTACAAAAGCCTGGATCAGGGGGTGTTTGATCCCAGATTATCCAGAGGATGATTTTTGCCTGTCTGGGCAGCAGCTGTCACACTGAGGTTCATAAATGCTCCCAGGGAGAAATGCTCCCAGGTCTCTGCAGACAACTGATTGTCCCAAGCCAGGAGTGTTTATTTGCTGTCCCTGCTTCGAGCCAGTGGTCAGGACTGCGGACAATAAATGTCAAGCCCTGGCATTCATCATTATTACAAAGTTCATTTGAGAAATTAGGGCAGGTTGTTTTTATGTCTGGCTACATAAATGGCACAGCCCCCCCTAATTGTGACTCCTGTATCCAACTTTCAGGATCTGCTGTGGCTGTGGGCGTTCCCACCCAGCAAGTTTTACAGGGTGGGACATCCCTCACACCCTTCATCCACCCCCATGCACCCCACGTTCCTCCTTGCCCAAGAATCTGCTGCTGGGATGCTCTTGTTGGTGATACAACATAAATTTCGTTTCTGAGGAATGTGTGAGGGCAACTCAAGTCTACAAGAGCGCACAAACCCAGAAGATAACTCATTTAAACCCCAGAGCAGTCTCCTTCCTTGCCTGTATCCCACTTTAATCCTCTCTATTAATACTTTCTCAAGCACATCTCTCTGTGTGTGTATATGGACTCATCTACCGTTAATTGTGGGGGTTTATAAATTTCCATTCCTGTCTAATGACTTTTTACAGGCAGTGCAATTACCAGTTCTTTTTATTGCCATTCTAATGATTCAAACATGCTTACAAGAAAAGCATAGTCCAGCTAAAGAAATAGCTGCTGTAAAATTCTATATATATTTTCTCCACATAGCTTTAAATTAATCCATTTTTATTAGGGTGCTTGGCAAAAAAATTAATCGGAAATTGAGTCCAAACAGACCAGGATTTATTGCAGGTCTATAACTCTGAAGAGTGACTTGATTGATTTAAACCATTTTTACAGTAAAATAAAATAAAAATAAAGCAAGCAAATTATCCTGGCTTAAAAGCTGGAAAACCATTCTGCCTTCTTGTGCTCTGCAATTTGAACCAGCTGAGACAGTCAACTCCAGCTTGGCCTTAAGATGAAAAAGGGTAGATTTTGATGGGATATTGGGGAGAAATTCTTCCCTGTGAGGGTGGTGAGGCCCTGGCACAGGTGAGGCTGTGGCTGCCCCATCCCTGGAAGTGCCCAAGGCCAGGTTGGATGGGGCTTGGAGCAACCTGGGATAGTGGAAGGTGTCCCTGCCCATGGCAGATGAGCTTTAAGGTCCTTTCCAAGTCAAACCATTCTGTGATTCCATGATTCTGTGACTTTGGCAGAGGAACTCAGGCCAAATGGGGTTTGGGAACTCGACTCTCAGCAGCTGGTAGGACACCTGATCTCCCCAGGGATCAGTGTGGCTCCCTGTGGACCTGTGGTGGATAAACCTTGGGACACAGCTGAACCCCTTGTGGGCAACCTCCCAGTCCAGGAGAAGACGCATTGATTTCAATTTTTAAAGTGGTTTTTAAACAAATATGCAGGAGGAGATCTGAGTTTAGCCATAAGCACTTCAAACCTCAAGGATGCTAAACTATTCCGTCCTCATCTCTTTAAATATATCATTTTGTGCCCCTGTTTTTTTTATTTTTGAAAAGCAAACCCAGTGAAAGCAAGGAGATCTGTGATGTCCTGCGAGCTCCAGTGCCTGTCTGCACCCCTCTGGGTGAAAGCCAATCCTGCTGGAAAGCCACCGGGTGCTGAGGGCTCCCAGCACCACCCGTGGTCGCAGCGGGCCGGGCGGGTGTTAATGGATCCTCGGCTCCTTTGGAGGAATGTTTTCCAAGACTCATTTTACACGCTTTAAATCAAAGCACAGAGAGTTGCCTTTGTAAGTTTTGATAAATGCTCTCACACTATTTGTGTTCCTGTGGTGTTCAGAGGCTTTAGCAGAGATCGGGGTCCTGTTGCAGAAGGTGCCGTACAAAACCCTCTGAAGAGCTGACAATGTAAACAGCCAAGGCAAAAATCTGAGGTATGGAAATACAGGGAGGTGATTTGCCAAAAAGTCCAGGGAAGCTGGAAGCAGCTCCCCTTCCCCGTTGCTTTGGTCACCCAATGGTGCAGCTAAAGACAAGACCCAGCTGCCACAGGTGTGGCTGTGGCCAAAATAATTCCTCTTTTTTAGGTGTTGACTTTAATGCTGTGCTTGGAGAAAACAAGGTCTGGAAATGTTGTTCAGAGCCAGTTGAAATTCAGGAGCCTCAGAGCATATGGAAAAGGGTCCCCAGGGAAGTGGTGGAGTCACCATCCCTGGGAGTGCTCAGAAAATGAGTAGACACAGCACAGAGTGTTGTGGCTGAGTTGGCAGGGTGGTGATTGCTCTAACATTGGATCTTGGAGGTCTTTTCCATTCTTCTTCGCTCCATGGTTCTACATTGACCTCTAGCAGAAGGAAAAATGATTTACAGTAGACCAGGAGCCACCCTGCCCATCACATTCCTCTGAATATCTCGTTTTGGAAAATGAACAACAACATGATTACAACACTTGTCAACCGTTTTATGGATTATTCAAATTTTGGAGAACTAGAAAACATTTTCTATCCACTGTGAGCGATTCTTCACCCAAAAAGCAGTCACCAAATCCTTTGTTTCCCAAAAACAACTGCCTGTCCCTTCTCCTTGTCCATAGCAGGGTGCCCTGGGCTGCCCCACGCTGTCACTGCTCTCTCTCACAGCCCTGCAAGTCAAGTCACTCAGCCCTCACTGGCGACTTGATCTCCATGAAGGAACCCCAGGTCATTTATAACAATGAGCAGGGGCTGGCCCCCAGCGAGCCCCCAGAGCCAATGTACCTCTGGCCCTCCTGGTTTATAAATGATGTGTTTGCCTCCTTGCCCCAGTGTTGTCCATTACCCCGACCAGTGTGGAGAAGACAAATGGCACCACACCCCAGCGTGTCTCTGTCAGGGGACGGAAGCCGGAACGAAGGCTGCAAATGCCTTCTCAGGGAGTCACTGTTGACCTCACTACTTACACAGACAGACAGCTCTAATTCAAGACACAGCTCCCCCTGTGCTCCTATGCATTCCCAATCCCTGCATTTGCTTGGTTATTTTTCTTTATCTCCCTGCTTTTCCTCTGTTAACTTCTTCCACTGGCAATGGCCATCACTCAGTGGGTCACCCCAAGTCATCCTGAATCGGAGGGCTGGCAGCACTTCACTTACTAGTCAGCCAACTCATGGGATCCTGGCAACCTTTTTCTCTCTATAAGGATAAGGTCCAAGCTGCTCTTTGATGTTGTCAAACCATGACTTCCACTGGTCTCCCCGCTGATTCCTTTGCTCTCTCTCCCTGGGAGTAAAAAGCCACAGGGAAGCTCTGAGTGTTGTATCAGGCACCAGGCCAATCTGGTTTCAGGCTTTGTTACTGTGTGGAGCAGACAGCCTGTCCAGTCCTGGATCTATATGAGGGATGCTTTCATCTTCTAAGAATGCTGTGCATTTCAGGTTGTTCCACCTATAGAGCCCATCCAGGCAACCTCTGCAAAGTCAGCCTTCCTGAAAAACGAAGGAATAACAAAAATCGAAGTCAAACGCACAGATCAAAGTTTGCCCAGAATTTATGTTTTATGGATTCAGAAACAGAGAGGACAAGGTGAAATCTGCATTTCTGGTGGGATATTGATTTATTTCTGTTCCATTTGCCTCCTAAGGCTTGAAAAATGTGGACAAAAAGGAGTCATTCACCATGTCTGAGGCAACGCGGGTGAAATTCTGGCCACCACTAAAGGCAATGGCAAGACTCCCATTGACTATGGTGGGGCCAACATTTCACCCCATGATTTCTCATCTTGCTTTATTTTATTGACCTTTCTCTTGAATACGAGCGAAATGCAAATATTTTTTTCCAGCACAAGTCTTTGTACTCTATGAACTCTGCTGGATCCAAAGCACTTCATATGTATATAAGAAAAACAGCTAAAGACGAAAGGGAGAACAGTTAACTGTGCAAATAATGATCTCCACAATCTATAAAAAATGGCCATGCTCAAAAAGAGATAGTGGTTTAAATGGTCAGGATAAATAAAACAGGCTCAAGGCTAAATTTTGGACTGTGAAGAGCATTCCCAAGCCTGCATGGTACAGACCACACATCTCGGGAATGTGGATTGCCTCCGAGGCCACCTCAGCATGGCCCCGTGGTGCCCGTGAAATCCCAGACGTTTTACTCTCATTTTCAAATCATGCTGATGTTCAAAGCCTAAGGAATCCAACAGTTCTGATGTGAGATGATGGGTGATATTCCCAATATTCTGGCTAACATTCACAGGGGAAAAATAAGGATGTTTCTTTCTCTGTGGGTTCAGTCTCAACATGGAATAAAAATAGCTGATTTCAGAGACAAAGAATTGCCCTCTTTGCTTTCACCCAAAGCCTTCTTTCATCCTTCAAATATTTTAAGATAACCCCCTCTGTGATGCCATTGTGAATCCAGGTAGTGTCGCAATCGATGAAATTATTATTTTGTCTCCTTGTAGGAAAATGCAAACTGAACGAAAACCAGTCAAAGCTAGTTTTCACAATAATCTCGTGTTTCCTGGTGCCCATCCCTTGCCCATCAAATCCAGAAATTCATCAAAAACCTTTAAACCAGAAGCATTCATTATATTGAGGGCTGTGTTGGATGGGAGATTGAGGCAGCGGGATTGGAAGAAACCTCCCAGCAGCATCTCAGGCACTTGCTGATGGTCTGGATGGTTTAGTGAGTCCCCAAAACAGTAGAAGGATGTGACTGTCAGTAAAACAGTCCTGATTTTCCTACAAGCAGAGGCAACAGAAGTTGTGTAGAGTGACAAGGCAAGGAAGAGCAGCTGGGGTGGGAAGAAAGCAGAGCTCTTGACTCCCAGCGTGGAGATGGGGTTATAATCAACGTTTGATATGACACAGAAATCAGGAATGAAATGTCCCGTTCATTTGGAAAGCTTGGCATCACTCCCAGAAGGAGAAGGCTTCTCTCATTACAGTGCTCACCTTCACCTGCTGCCTCACTGTTTTTCAGCAGCCTGGTGCAGGGGAAGGTGTCCCTGCAGGGAGTTGAAATGAGAAGATCTTTAAGGTCCCTTCCAACCCAAACCATTCCATGATTCTACGATCCTTAAATCCATGGACAACCTCACTATTGCAGGATGTAAAATCCAAGGGCCCTCCTGTGTGGTGTTGCTGTGAGGCCTTTCCTTTATAACCAAATAAAAACGAGGGTAGGTTTTAAGTGCTCTGGGCTTACCTTTTCTCCCCTTCCATTTATTTTTGTTTCAGAATGTGCCTTTTTATTGAAAACAAAAATGCAACAGAGACATTTCTGTCATCTCTGGGGCCATGTTCTGATGCCTCACGGGCCACCAGTGGTTTGCAGACCACAGGGTGAGTAATGGTGCACAAGAGCACATGGAGTCCTCTGCTCTGACTGCCTCTGCCAAAGGAACTCTGTTCACACCCCCGTGCACGCCCGGGCTTTGTCAGACCCAATTCTGCCTGATTTGAGTTATGGAGCTTCCATCACATCTTTGGGGAAAATTATTTCACTGTCTACCAGGTCTCTGGGGCCCGAATGTGGATTCATGAAGCCTGCGGTGTGTATTTAGTAAAAGAGCACTTTGAAATTAATAAGCTTGAGGAAACGAGGCCAAAATTCTGTCCTCAGCCTCCCCGGTGTGGTGCTTGTTAGAACACAGAGGAGCCCGTTGAATGACAAGGGGAGGAGGATGGGGGCTTCTACAGGGGCTGGTGCATCACCGAATTTTGGGGCCTTTGGGAAATCCTTTAACGTTAATCACCCCAGCTGGGAAACTGAATAAACCATCAAACCTTTGCTAAAAAGCCAGCTCTGCACTTAAATCGGTGTTATCACTTACATAAATAACAAACAAATCGTATGGTTTGGGCTCTATTTCCTGCCTGGAAGGAGTGTGAAGACTGATCACTCCCAGAAAGCGAATTTTATACTATTTTTGCTTTATAGCAAGTGGTGGATTGGACTTGTGAACATGGATTGACAATATTGTTCTTTCTGCAAACGTTAGCGCTCACTGAAACGTTTCAGACAAACATCCATGAAGATTTAGTGGCCTCAGCTTGTTTGACTTGGAATTAGACATGATTTCTAATTAGCCAATCTTCAGCAGTCTGTCAGAAAACGCAGCAAGCTGCCAATTTTCACACCTTAGCAAAAAAAAAAAAAAAAAATCCCAATAAAACTCTTAAGAAAAATGGCCTATCACTTATGCTGCTAGGAAATTCCCAGTGTGTCCAAGGTTCTTCTCCATTCCCCCACACACACATGCATCCACCCATCCATCCATCCATCCATCCATATGTATGTGCCTACACACTCAAACACGACCACCACCCAAATCTCAATATATATGAGCTCAGACAGCCCAAAACTACAAACATTTCAATAATTTCCTACAATTTTCCATAGAAAGGGAAAGTTCCCTGTAGTTAAACAAGCCTCAACCATTTAAAACAACCAATGTTAACCAGCATTTTAGCTGTTTAAATCAAAGCACATGCATTGATGTTTTTGTAACAAAAATCTATAGGGAAATGAAAAAAAATAGAGGGTGGATCAATGATTCTGAAGTCTAAGCCAGCAAGGAGCTGTTTAGGTCAAGCTTAGAAGTGGAATAAGCTCAAGTGGAGCTGAGACTTCACCCATCATTATTTTAAACGTCTTAGAAAAAACCCATTGCAAGTCCAAAAAGCATCCAAAGCCTTTTCTTTCCAAATTTTATCAATTTGGATTGATTATTGACCATTTTCCATAGCCCCCAAATCTCGGATGAGAGTGGCTTCCAGGAGGACACCAAACTACAGCTGCTTCCAGGACCAAAATAAGTCAAAATATTGTTTTATGGAAAACGAGGAAGAAATTCTCCCCTGTGAGGGTGGGGAGGCCCTGGCACAGGGTGCCCAGAGAAGCTGTGGCTGCCCCTGGATCCCTGGAAGTGTCCAAGGTTGGACGGGGCTTGGAGCAACCTGGGACGGTGGAAGGGGTCCCTGCCCATGGCAGGGGATTGGAATGAGATGATCTTTAAGTCCCTTCCAGCCCAAACCATTCTGGGATCCTATAAAATTGTAGAAATGGAGATGAAACAGCAAAATATGTGCTCTTAATGGTTGTTGGCAGGCCCAGCGATGTCTCCATCTAAATTTTTGCTTGTGGTTCACATTTTTAGGTTTGGTTCTGTCTTCTTTTCTCTGTCTGGTTGTGGTCAGATGTGAGGGAAAACCTTGTTCCCTGTCAGCCACAGTGCTTGTTCAGCTTTGAGCCCCTGCCTTGTGGGGGCTTCCTGACACTTAATCAGAGCATCTGGCACAAGAAAGGGCAGTGGGGCTTAGTCCTGAAGACCTTTTTCAGCTGGTATGGAACTCCTAACCCAGGCAAATTCCAGCTGCCTTCAGGAGACACTTTGGCCAATTAAAGTCTAGGTGAGAACTCCCAGATTTGGCCAACACTAATAAAATCAGAGAAACATGAGTCGCTTCCTCAGCTAATGGTTTCTTTAAAGGCACTACCAGATGCTGCCACATTTCTCTCATCTCTGGGCAGCCCAAAGACTCCTCCCATGGATGTCAGCGGCAGCCATGTCTGTTAGGAATTATTTGCATTCCTAAAGCAAGCACTCAGCCCTGAAATTACAACAAGAAAGGCTCTTCTTTGAGCCCTCATCTTTAAATTCCTCTTTACAAAGGTTTTTCACTCCTATCACGACCCATTAACAAAGCCATATGGTAGGATCCTCCTTCCAGAACCATTCCACTCCCAAGAAGACAACTGCTGGGGAGAAATGAATATTTGGATCCACTCTTGTTTTCCTTTCTGGCTGTTTGTTTAACAGTGGAAAGATTGTTGAAGATGTTATCTCAGAGAGAGTTCACTGGGCCATGTTTCTGTGACAGTATTATTGCAAGGGCAGTCGCCTGGCTCTTATCTTCAGCTAATAAAGGTGTGTTAAAAAGGAAAAACTGATCAAATGTAAGCTGACCCTAATTTCATTTGAGATTTTTTAAAGTAAACATCCTATTTCTTACATGTTTTGTTCAGTTTTAAATGGTTACACGCTGCTTTTCCTACCTCAAAACTAGAGGGGCTCCAGTTGGGAGAGGAGAATTTGGTTGTCTGTTCTTTGCAGTCTTGCACCCATGGAATTGTGTATAACCCAGAAAAGTCCATATATTCACTGGAAAAAAGATCTCCAGCACCCCACAGCAAGCATGAAGTACTTGCTAGGAGAAAGGAAATTATTTATAAATTGAGGGAAATGCCCAGATGGGACTAAACCATTATTTACAGTCCAGGCTCCTGCAGAAAAAAATGTCTTTCTACATCTCCAGTCTCCCTGGAGATTCCTGCCCGTTGAAAAGAGGGAAAACATAATTTCAGTTGCAGATCTGACCATTTGCAGTCACTCCCATCTGCCATGGATTTGAAGGCGTTTTTGGTGCCCCTCAGAGCTCCATCACAGCCTGGTCCAGCCGTTCTGCCTCTTCCACAAGGAATTAATCCCTGCAGCAAGGAAACGTGGGATTATCCCTATCAATGTCATATCAATAACACACAACGAGTATCACACAGACTTCAAGCAAGTCCTCAACATCCCCTTTGGCGCAGATAAAGTTTAACTGTACTTTTCCCCCCCACATTTCCAGCCTTTTCCCAGGCTGAAGCCGCCTTTCACGACCTGCTGGTAATTTGTGTGCATTGTTACCACTCAACGACCGTATTCTTTCTGCTGACCCCACTTGAACTCGCTTCCCCTGAGCCCATGGCACGTCCAGGAGGCGAGGGCTTGGTTTACAGCAACGAGCCCTCGGTGGGGCTGCACCTTTGGACCACCCAGGAACGTGGCACGGCTCGGATCTGGAGCCCACCTGTGCTCCTTGACCCGCCTTGGCTTCCCCTTCCTTTCTGGTCTCCTTCAGAGCCACCATGCCCCTCGTAATTTAGCACTTAGAGACCTCATCTCTCTCTCCCTCCTTCCCTCTCCTCACAAAATCGGTGGTGGAGGTGACTTTATTTGCCTTCACTGAGAGTGCAGCTGGTGTGAGTGCAGCAGGCTGTGCTGGAAGCCATGGGAACTCCCATGCCAATTTGCATCCTTCAAGAGGCTGGCCCAGGATGTTTTCTGTTTTAATTTTTTATGTCTGCACCTAGCGTTCCAGTTGGACGTGTTTTAAAGTAAACAGAGTCGATAAATAAAAAAATGGTGCATTTCCCAGCCATCCCGGAATATTTCTGTTCCTCCCTCCTTGCCTGCCCCCTCCCAGTCTTTTACTGCTTTCACGGATACAACAATTAAATATTCAGCTGGCAGGCCAGTTTCCTCTTGCTCGGTTGATTCATCCCGAAATCCAGGTTTTGAACGGACTTCTTCTAAAAGAAGCAGTGCCAGAGCGGGGAGTTTAGGTTCTTGGGTGGAAAACTCCTTATTCAGGACTTTTCACCTCAAATTAGTCATCAATCATCAGCAACCAAGGATGTTTTACTCTGACCTTGGGAGCCAAAACGCAGAGGCTTAAAGAGGAGGATGGGAACAGGAATCCCCAGCCGACAGCAGCCGGCAAAGAGCCCGTGGTTTCTTCTGGATCTGGATGGTGGAAACGAGAGGGGAGCGTGCCCACGTCCCAGGTGAAGGTGAAGGGGGTGGGACGGGTCTGTCTTCCCCATCAGCTCCCTGGTGCTCACCTTTCCTGGCCTTCTGCGCCGCTGTGTGTTTGGGAGCTCTTCCAAACCTGTGACTTCAAGGGAATTTGCCTCAGTTTGAAGCACCAGCCTTTGATCCCAGAAGCCAAGGTCTTTATTAGTTTAAGATGGTAATTAGCTGAAATTAGTAATGGAAAGATTTTTTAACTTAATGAGCCCTTAAAAATTTGAAAAGTGGTGTTGGATGTGTTTTTTAAAATATAAACCCCATTCTTTCTTATTTTGTGAAGGTGCTTTCTGTTCATCCCTTTCATTAAAGACCTCAGAGCTAAATGCTGGGGCTTGTGATTTGGGAAGCATATGGATTTTACAACCCAAAGACGAGGCATTCTTCTGCACAGCCCGTTCCTGTTTGTTTATTGTCCCAGCCATGGGACTTCTTGGCTCGGCAGCCATCAGAGCACAGGTTCCAGACTTTTCAGGCTCTCACTGTGTCCCCCAGCTGTGCTCAGACCCTGGCAGGTCCAGTTCTTCTCCAGCAGCCACCTTCCTTCCCTTAAAACAAGCCTGGGGACCGTCAGGCCTTGGTGCATTTCCAGAGTCTGTTAATTGAAGCTGCAGGGTTTAGTCCTGCTCACACAGAAGGAGCCCAGCTCCTCAAGCTCTGTGCAGCTGCTCTGCCTGCTGCAAATGCAGAGCACATGCCAGCCTTACATCCCTGCGTGGGAAATAAGGGACTTTTCCCAGCCTGGAGGATCTAAAAAGAAAAAAAAAAAATTACTTTTTTTTCAAAAGAAAGTCTCATTCACAGTCTGTTTCCTGGCTATGAAGAAATTATTCCTACACAGAAATTGTGTTTGTGTCCAAACAGAGCTGTGGAAAGGGTGGGATGAGAAAGAAGCTTCCTCAAAGGCTGGCTGAATAAATGGAGACTTTCTAACACCCTGACATCTGCTGCCCAGAGTTCATCCTTCCCTGCCCGTGGCCAGGGAGTGCCTGGGGACAGGACCAACGGGGGAGGAGGACAGGAACTCATTGCCTAAAGTGACCCTTCTGATGCAACGTGTCATAGCTCAGACATGAGACATACCAAAGCCAGCAGAGAACCTACAGAGGCTCCTGAGCTGCTTTGCCTGCTTCTCCAGAGCGTTTTTGTAGCAAAAATTTGGTTCAGTTTTTTTTCAGATGGATGTGAAAATAGAAGAAGGAATTCAGGTGTTGCGTTGTCTCTACTCCAAAGCAAAGGGCTCGTTCTGAGGCAGTGCAGAAGAGCTGAAGGTTTCTGCTGGATGAGGACTGAGCAAAACAGCCTCTTGGCAGGGTCCTCACTGCTCTGAGGAGTCTTCATGGCTGTTGGTGAAAGCAAACACCTCCTGCCTCTGCGTGTCCTTCGTATTTTCCTCTTTTGAGCAGTGGACATGTCTCTTTTCTGTTTGTCTCCTTCAGCCAGGGTTTTCTGAGCTCCCACATTTCCAGCCAGTCTTTGGTCAGAGGGTGACTAAAGGGCTCAAGTTTTCAGCCCAGACGTGGCTGTTTAATGTTGTTTGGGGTCTCAGGAGTCTCCCTGGCCCCATCATCTACCCCCAAGGATAAGGGTCTCCCACAGATCCTGTATGGAATCTGTCAGCCCCTTGGAGATGCCTCGGGTATTTGAGGATGTCTCGAGGCAACGTATTCAACCCCAAAAGTCTGTGGCTGTGTCACCTGGTCAATCCTCCATCTCCAGCGTGGGTGTAACTACTCAATGTTCATGACCCCTTGGAAGCCTTGCTTCACCTCCCAGCCTGCTTGGCCCCAAAAACTGAAGGTCCCCAGTTCACTGAGCCAGTTCACTCAAAAGGAAGTGAGAGGCAGGCCCGGTGTTATCCCACTGTTGGGGAAGGCAGGTGAGCTGTCTCCACCAGCCTTTTGCCAGGCAGAACCAGATCCCACAGACGATTTGGGAAGGCAGAGAGCAGAGGGCAGCAAACACACAGAAAGCCATTTGTCTGAAAACTGGGACACGCGTTGACTGAAAACATTTTGCAGCATTCACCGGGCCCTAATAGGAACTCACACATTCCTTGAAACGGGCTATTCATTATACAGCAGCTTGTAAAAAAACACGGGTTATTTTTTTCCCCCCAGCCCTTAAACGTAAGATTTTTAGCTGCAAGCGGGACTTTACGAAGTTCACCTGGAGGAGCTCCACCGAGGGCAGCGTGTGCCACTGTCGGCCGCGCGCGGGGCTGGGGCGCTTGCTGGTGCAAACTGGTGTTCATGGGCCCCTGGTGCCTGGGAGGCCCCGCCAAAGCCACGAGCTTTTATTAGCACTAACTTTCCATGGAGTCGGGAGGGACCTTTCCACTCGCTTCCCCGGCACTGCAGCACTGGCTCCACCTCAACATTTGCACCTTATAAAGTGTTGTCATGACCCGACTGGAGCAGTTTATACAAGGCCCTTCAAGATCCCCGGTAATGAAGAGTAAATAACCCAGGAAAGCTTTCTCTCACTTTGCAGCTTTCTTTCGGTCTCAAAAGAAATAAAACAACTTACTTAACAGCATTCTTTAATCTTTTGCACCAGTGGCCTCCTTTATAGGGTGTTATACAGAGCCAGTGTAAATCCAACCTCTGTAATGGGGTCAGTGTTTCTCAACAGGTGTTGGGTGGATACAGTGTAAGATCTATTTTTTCAATAAATGTCAGGCCAGAAAGCTTGCTGTTCATACACAGGCACCGTGAACATGTGGTTCTCTCACGCGCTCGCCCTCCCCTCTCCTGTACCCCTTTCCTAATTTTATTTTTTTTTTTTCCAGCAGCCCACCAAGGTCTCCAATTTAATGAAGAAAAGCAGTGAATGCCCAATGCCCAGTTACAGACCACTAGAGCCACTGGTCTGCCATGCTCTGGGCATAGCAGACCCCAAAAAATTAAAGAAATCCCTAATTTTCTGGAAAGAAATCCTTCCTCCTGCTCTGTTTTCTTAGAGGGGTTGCAAAATACTGATGGTCTCAGGAAGGTACAGTAGATAGTACTAAAAGTACAAAAGGTACAAAAAGACTCTTTGTGTTGTCCGGGACCAACCCTGGGCCTGATCCTGAAGTTCTTAATTCTTCTTTTCCAAAGGCAAAATTATCTTCGGAGCCAGCAGAAAGCTCACCTGAGGAGGATGACATTTGTGAGCCCACTGCAATCAAGTTTGTTGACCAATAATTTGCTTTTTTTTCATCAAGGCCACAGTTTAATCTCTCCTATGCAATGGTCCAGGAAACTTCATCATAACTGCATTAAAAATATCCTAATTAACTGAAAAATTACTACCAACAGAAGAAAATTATCAAAATAATGTAAATTTTTGCTCATGCATATGATCATGATTTTAAATGGGTCTTCTTAAATATTTCTGCTTTAATATAGATAGAAACCTTTGCATGATTCTTAAATCAAGCTGTTGTTCCTTAACTGGTTACTGCCAGGTAATTAGTAATTAGGCAGCTCCCATAGGACTGCTGCTCCTTCCTGATGCCAAAACCTGCCAGAATCCTCATTCCCCAAATGTTCTGCCCCTGTGGAAGATGGGTCCAGAGCATGAAACCTTCTCTGCAGTATTTATTTGTGACTGCAGTAGATCGTGCTGCCTCCCTGATTGCTTGTCCTAACACAATACGGGAAATAAATGCAAAATACTTCTGTCAGCGTTCATTTGAATTTAAGAAGGGGAGATCACACTTTGCAATCATTTGGGCTTATCCAGCAAACTGTCCACTTATGCACTTAACTTGAAGCATGTTCTTAAGTCCATTTCCTGTTCATCGACACATTTCAGCATCTAAATAAACCCTGAATAACTTTGCTTTATAAAGGACTGTAAGAATTGAAGTAACTGAAAAAACATTGGTGGAAACATTCTAGCTGTGTCTCAGTGAATTTAGTTCTTGTTGAATGCTCACTCCTGATTTACAAAGAAAAACAAGACACCAATGCCATGTGTGCCACCAACTTTAACTGTATCTCAAAGCCAACTTAAGGAGAACTTTTTAAAAAATAAGAGGCTTGTCACAATCCTAACAAATTCCACCAATACTAGTGTGTACAGAATCACAGAATTACAGAATTAGCTAGGTTGGAAAAGACCTTTGAGATCATCAAGTCCAAGCTCAAACCAATTAAGGTTGAAAATCAAGCGTGATGATAACGTGACTGTCCCAGTTGGACAATGAGAAAGTCCCCCCAGAGCATCTATTGATGGAAGAAAAATTAGTAAAGGAGTCATGAGAGGGAAGGAATGAGTTAATTAACAGCTGTGGGATCAAGTCCTTTATTGGTAACTTCCAAGAATCATTACATCCCATCAACATCAGGAAGGGTCTCCATCAAATTCTTCCATGGTTAAGTAATGCTTAAGTGATTTATTTCTCATGAACAGTACCAGATATTTTGAAGTCAAATGGGATTGTGAGGCAATGCAGTCTGCTATTGAAATAATTTATTTTTCCTGATGAAACTATATTTGATTGGAAAACCCAGTCTGGATTGGAAGAGTTCAGAGTTACAAGAGACATGAGAAAATAGATTTGAAGTTACAGCAGAATGCAGTTACTTCTTAATTTTATATTAAACATGCATCCTTTGTAATAGTCATAACCATCATCACCATCGTGGTGCTCTATGAGTAGCAGACAGTTATTGTTTAGGGAAAAGAAGTTAAAAACAAGGACGAGAACAGAATGATCCTTTCCCTGGTTTGTCCTTCCAGCTCCGAGCAGCCCAGGAACTAAATAACCCAGATATTACATCCAGACTCCCATTTTTGGTGAATTTATTCACCATTCATTGGTCTAATCCCTTCCTGAACACATTCTTCAGGCCCCCACGACGCTCCGTGGCTGAGGTGCTGAATAAATACGATCTCTGGATATTTGTGCAGATTTTGCAAGCCTAAAACAAATAGTGTCAGAGGATGAAATCCTGATTGTGCAACCCCAGCCCTCGTGTCTCTCGCTGGGAGTTTCAGCTGTTCCGTTCCATTTGCAGTTTGGCATTTCTGTGGGAGAGGAGCTGCATCTTCCTCTAATTTCTGTTCCACGCTGCGTGAGAAACTGGTGGCACTGGGAAAGAAAAATGGAGCTCGTTTCAGCCCAAAATTTCAACAAAGACACATTATTATCCCAGGGACATGTTTGTTTAAAAAAAAAAAAAAAGATAAAAAGAAAAAGATGTTTGTTTTTCCTGAAAATTACTCATGCATTTACAAAATTCCGCCGCAAAAGCAAAATTATGCAAAAAATTGCAAAATGAGTAAGAGAGCCCACATCTTCCAGTTTTCATTGGAAATGTTGCAGAAACCTTGCAAGCTCCTAATCAAAAATGAAGGCAACCAAAGCAGACACCTTTTGGAAAAACTCACTGAACTAAATAAAGCTGTGCCGGTTTGGCCAAAATTTAAAGGAGAATATCCTCCGAGGGAAAGGCAGGATACCACCACCCCTTCCCCCACCAAGACAAAAGCCTTTCATTTTTGGTTAAATAATGGATTGGAAAAATGCTTTCAGGGAACCCAAGAAATGAGTAAATTTCATTTTTTTACCTCCTTGTAGGGATCAAGTCCTTAGACAATATTATAGAAGTTTCTTTCAGGGAATATCATGGAAGATTCTTTGAAGGAAGGAAGGAAGTTGTTCCTGCTTTCAGTGGAAACAGCCTTTTCTTCACTTCTCTGAAGTCAATAATTATATGTCTTTTCTTGCTACACCCATGTGTAAGAGAGATTTAGAGAGTAATTTTATTGATTCTCTAAACCATATTCAAATTCATATGGATGCAAGCAGACATATAAATGCAGGATATTCCCAAGTTCAGTGCTAATATTGTTTTAATTTATTCATTTTAGGACACTCCCATTCATCCCCGTGTAGTACCTTGGTCTGTTTTTTAGGGATACCCTGTTATCTGTCATCATGACAGCAATCTCAAGCTCAAATTAGTGCCACATCTTTAATTCTCAGGGAATTGTTCAAGTTTCAGGGTTTGAAAAAATACCTGAAATGGTTTTAGATAATGTAATACCACGAGAAATTGTTTGAACATGTGAGACACATGGAGGATGAGCACTATCAGTAATAGCAAACTATTTTTACCTGGGATGTGATCACCAGTCATCTTGATCATAAAATCACAAAAAGTAAATGTATTTTAAGCCTTTTTTTTTTTTTTTTTTTTTGGCATTTAAAAAGAGGAAATTGAGATTGAAAGTCAGAAAAATGAGATTGAAAATCAGAATAAACCTTCAGCCACTGTGAGCTGACCCAAATAGAGAGGGAATAAAAACCCCAAAGTTTGTAGCTGTGAGGGTTTCTTGTTTTATCATTTTTATTTCAGAGAGTGATCTCTGATTATGAAAGGCTCTGATTAGGGCAAGCAGCTCCAGCTAAGCTTTTGCTGACCTGTACTTGCAGGATGTTTGAAAATTCCTTGCACCACAAGTGGAAAACTGGTGTGGGACTCACGTTGCAAACAAGGGAGGAAAAGCCTGAAGGGTTTGGAACTCACTGGCTCGCTCCATAGGGTCTGTTAGGGATAGGAGTGGAAAAAGAGATGAATCTGCAAAGGAAGCTGCATTTTAGAGGTCAGCAAGCACAGGGGTAAAGTGAGAACTGCCAAAAGTCAAGCTGAGTTAGTCCTTGCAAAGGATATTAAAATAAACAACAGAAGTTCCTCAACCAGAAGAATAAAAAGAGAACCAGAAAAGATGACGTGGGTTTGCTGGGCAGTGAGGATGGAGTCGGGGTTGAGAGCAACTGAGTATAATTCCCAAAATTAAATGAGTTTATTGAATGTGTTTTCAGCAAGGAAGAGTGTACAGAACATGGGGTAAAGGCTGGATGGCTCGTGAGTGAGTGGGAATGGAAGCTCCCACATTGGAGAGGGGAAGAAAATTCAGAGGATTCACTGTGCTGAAATCAGGCACAGAGGGGAAATAACATCACCCAGAAGAGTGGAAAAACTGGCACGGTAGAAAGAAATGTTTCCAGCTGGGGTTACCTGAGCAGATGCAGTTGTTCCTGCTCATCTGAAAACTTCAGGAATTCAAGGAGAAAATAGGGGTGTTTATAGACATTGAGGTAAAGAAAGAAACAGAATGTGATGTGAGGTTACCTGAGGCAATTTTAACTTCATTTTTTTCCCTGAACTTTTTACATTGTCTAAAATGCACCTTGTGCTCCAGAGGAAGACTTTGGTTTTAAAATGAAGAAGAAAGGACAAAATTGTAACCCAGTACGAAACCCAGAGAAAAACGTGCTAAGGGGGAGCTGATCCCACTGTCTGGAATGTCTGGATGGTGAATCTTTAGGCAATTCCCAAAGATCCATCCTGAAACCAATTTTGGGTGGTGTTCTCAAGAACCATAGCAGCAAAGTTCAGACAATATTAGACAGTGAAGCCAAATTAATTCTGGAGACCTAATCCTTAAAAAAGAGGCTCAGTGTAGTGCGTGGAAAGAACCAGAGGACCCTGAAGGCTGAAGTAATATAAAATAATTAAGTTTAATACTGGGAGATATCAAACTGAGGGAATGAGAGTGAGGATTTCTGCAAGTCAGAGTTCTATTCTATTCTCTTCTATTACTCTTTCTATTTCTATTTCTATTTCCGTTTCTATTTCTATTTCTTTTCTATTCTATTTCTATTTCTATTTCTATTCTATTCTATTCTATTCTATTCTATTCTATTCTATTCTATTCTATTTCTATTTCTATTTCTATTTTTATTTCTATTCTATTCTATTCTATTTCTATTTCTATTTCTATTTTTATTTCTGTTCTATTCTATTCTATTCTATTCTATTCTATTCCATTCCATTCCATTCCATTCCATTCCATTCGATTGTGTGGGAAAAGAGAGGAAAAGGCAGACCCATATGGGAAGGCACGAGGGTGTCCCATGGAATAGGGACCTTGCTCTCTTCAGCTCAGCCAAGCAGGGATGGAGCAGGGACACCCCCATCCCCTGGGAATGCATCCAGGGAAACTTTCTGGGAGGAGGGAAAACTCCCTGGATAAAGGGCAATATTGACTTACACAGCACATGCTGGCCAGACAGGCATTTGTGGGTTTAGAGGGGAAATAAAAGATCTGAAAACGTCCAGTTTGCTGAATTTGGTGGCCTCTTTAGACCAAGGCATTTCCATTGGCAGCAAAAGGCTCTGGAACAAACTTCCTGCAGAAGTAGCAGAGTAAGGAGCAAAGTAATTAAAAAGAGGAAGCAGACCCCAAGAGTTCTTTGCAGTTCCTTATTCCTGGACTGGTAATTGGAGGTTTTGTCCAGAGCTTATTAAATTGTGCAGGACTCTCCATCAAGGCCAGCATTTAACAGTGTCCATAGAGCAGCCCTTGGGGATCAAGAGGTACTAAATATAAATATTAAATAGTCCAGGGCTCTGTTTCACTGGGTTTCCATTCCGCTTGAAACTTCCCAAATCCTCTCTTTCCCTCCCAACCCTACTTTTCAAACACATTTTTACCAGAGAATCAGGACTGAGCCATAAACTTAATTTTCTCAGTTTCTAGGCCAGCTGGCACCAACCATGGCCACCAAGCTGCTGACCAAAAGAAGCAGGTATTTAACAGATAATTTCTGTGTAGCTCAGTGACAGTTACAGTTTGACAGAGCCACATAATTTTAGCCTCTACCAAATATCACAAGGAAGGCTTTATGCTATTAAACCCTGAGTCACTATCAAGTGCTAATTTTTAATGTGTTTTCCTCTGTTTACTCCCCTTTCTAATGTCATCACCGACTTTCAAAGAAGTCTGTAGAGCACTGACATGTGGAATAATAAAAAGATCAGTTTATAAACACAGGAAAAAAAAGTCTTTTCATTCATATGCAATATTTTCAAGTTAAATAAAACACTTTACTCTTACCGAGATTGGTTTACATTTTATGAGCAGCGCCTTTCAATGTTGTAAAACTCATCCTCTGAGTACTTTTTAATTGAGAGGAAATCTTATTAAAACAAGTGAGCTATGAATTAAACTGGAGGTTTCACTGACCTATTTTTGCAAGCTCTGTGCAAATCAGGATATGGGACAGTCACTTCCTGCCCTGAAAAAAGCAATGAAACACTGTCCCAACATATATAGATATAAAAACTTGCAGTCCAATATGAAATCTGTGCAACTTCCCAAGCTCCAGATATGCTGACCCAGTCACATGACATAAATAAAGAGACAAAAACCCAAGGAGGATTTCTCTAGAGAAAGCATCAAAGTGCGATTTAACTGCAGGCAGGGCACGAGGTGCCTCTTCCTGATTAAAAGCTTTGTTTCACTCTCCCAGGCTAAACTCTGACTGACACAATGAGCCAGATTCCACCCAGAGCCTGAATTCGGATAATTTAGGACCAAGAGGGACCCTCAGATCAGGCAGACACCCCAGACTCTCGTGTTTCACCCCATTATTCTGGCTCTGAGCCCCAAAGCCAGAGCTCGGTCAAATCCTGTCTGTGCTCACATCGTCCTGCCCCTGGTGTAAGACCACGGAGATCATTAATTCAGGACATAAAACCCTTTGGATTTGAACTCTTGGGCTGGTGGGCTCTTTCTGGTTTATGGGATGGCAGCTTGAAAAAGCCACAGCCACCCTCAGCTCTGAGCTGTCCAGTGGGGAATGGGGGTGGACACAAACGGAACCCCTGGGGAAAATATTTCTGTATAGGGCCAGTGCTGCTGCAAAGATCCACAGCTCCCACAGCTGTGGGACCCCAGGAGTGTCCTGATCTTCATCTCTGCCTGGGAATTAAAAACACTTAGTGCAGGGCATGGAGATGCAATCTCCACCCACGAGGATGACGGGCTCTTGTCCCATGAATTTGGGGAACGTGCCTGGTGTTCTGCAAGGGCAAAGGCCATCATTAACCTTCCTTTCAGAAAAAAAAAAAAAAAAAATCTGTAATTAAGAATATCACTCAACTTTCTGTTTTAAAACAGTGTGTTCTCATGAGAGCTCCACAGGTTGTTTGAAATCTGGGCCTCTTCCCAGTATTTTTCAGCCAGTTTCCTGAGCTTGCTGACAGAGCTGTCTGGACGGCCACTGGCTCACATTCCTCGCAGTCTCTGCTCCAAGCCAGCTTCTTTGGGCCCAGTTTCAACAAACACAGACGGACCACCACAATCCAGAGCTCAACGTGGGACTGGCACCACATGCCTTTGAGATATTAAACATAAATCAGCTGTGGCCAGCACAGACAGATGTGGGCGTTAAGGGAACTGCCAGCTCCAGAGGCTAAATCTGGAGCGGGGTAGGGAATGCCAAGGATCGCAGGTCTTTCTTTAATGCAAATTCGGCTGGAGGAGCAGGAACAGCAGCCAGTCAGGCAGCTTTCAATAGAAAGCAGGTATTTTCTATTGAATTTGCAGCTGGGAGGCCTGGGTTGAAGTCAAGACAGGGGACAGTGCCACAATGTTGAGTTGCTTTGCTCAAGACCAAGGAGAAAGAAGTCAATTTTGTGTTGAAGAGCTCGTACTGGGACAGCATCACTGCTGGGGACCTTGGTGCCCCTCCAGGTGTTTCCATGCCTGTCCTCTGAGCTGGGAGAGCAGTCACTGTTAATAAGTGAGCTAGTAATTAGGCAGCATTAAAAATATCTATTGGTTCTGTACTATATTTAGGCACAATTTATTGAGTTATTTTATTGGGAGACACAGTAGCTGTTTGATGGAGTTTTTATTGAATATGCTGTGCTCCACCTCAGCCCTGGGGGGATGCTCAAACACAAACCTGTTTTCTTGAAACCTGCCTGAGAGGACGTGACTTTGTCAAGTGTGATGAGGCTAAAGGGGAGCACAGCATCCACTCGATCATTCCTGGGTTTCACTGGCACAGGGAGCAGCCCTGATTCCCACGGGAAGCCACAGGTACCACGCTGTGGGCAGCTGAGGCTTTTGGGCACACGCTGTTGAATATCCATCCTCATCTCAAAAGCCTGGAAGAGCCAAATGCAAACACAGCCTGGTATTTCTGGCACGTCCTTGATTTCATTTCTGAATCACTGCTGAATTGGTGATCTTTATTTTCAGGGGTGTCTTCTCACATCTCACACCTGGGAACACCACGATGTCAGGCTGGGCTATGCCATTGAACATTAAATATATTATTTAATATTCAATAAAACCTCCATCAAACAGCTACTGTGTCTCCCAATAAAATAACTCAATAAATTGTGCCTAAATATAGTACAGAACCAATAGATATTTTTAATGCTGCTTAATTACTTGCTCACTTATTAACAGTGACGATAATCCTAAAAATATCATCTGAGAACACACCGAGGGGCTCATTTTTAAGGATTTATGCATGGGAATAACTTTTCTCTTGTGCCCCAGTCCTGCTGAGGCTGACAGTTTCCTGGCATTGGAGAAACCTAATCCAAAGCCTATGGATATGTATCAATAGGAGCTGGTCCGAGACGCTGCCGAAGGCGATAAGGCTGTGGGATGCATTTTGGTTCCAAGATACTCCAGCTGTGCTGGCTGCTCTCGGTTTGATACCTCACCTGCCAGCTCCATCCTGCTTTAAAACATGTTAGATGACAGAAAAAGATTAGAGACTGCTCTCATTTCCAGAGCTGTCGCTAAAGCGGGGAATGTTATGCTTAGAGAGAAAACGAAGCGCTGAGCGTTTTACTCAGGAATCAGGACATTCCACCCGATTTTGTAGGGGAAGTTTACATTGATTACTGACCAGAAACATCTTGTTAAAACTCCTGAAGCCAGAAGGGGCAGAGCAGCCAGCAGCTGGCAGGTTTCAGGGGTGGACTCTCGTGGTGGAATCCCATTGCCCTGGCATCGGGTGGGCTGTAAACACCCAGATCCTCACACCTTCTCCTGAGAGCCCCTGCAGGCTGACAGGGCTCCCCAATCCCACCCCACTCACTGCCTTTCCCCTTGCAGGAAGGTGTTACCAGAGAGTTAAACCGACAGAGCTTTCAGAAGAGATCTGCCCTGGTGGGATGGAGAGCGTTGGAGAACAGCCTGGCCTCGTGGCAAACGTTTCTGGTGTCTGGTGTCAAAGTTATTGGAAAAGCATCGCTGCCAGTGTCAGCTCCAATCTGTGTCAGTGCAAAAGTTGGCAAAGGTACCAGTTCCTGCCAGAGGAGGAAAGCTGAGACCCGCAGGGATCCACAGGGGGCTGAGCATGGAATTCTGAGTATCCCCCTTTTAATGAGACGACAAGGTCAGGGGACGGCGACCCTGCCCTCGGTGCTTCTGGAACCTTGCTCAGCCCTCCTGGCTGGGAGCAAACGAGTTCCTTCAGCCTTCAGCATCCAAATTCATCCATAAAAACTCTCGGTCTTCACTACAGAATTCCCAGATTTTCTGTTGTATTTCTGCATTATGGCATAGAAGGAGAACTCGTGTAAAATGCATTTTCCCCCCACAGATAAAACCATTAAAGTTCTTCAGGCATGAAGGTGGTGTCTTAATTTCTAAAATAGATTCTACCACTTCCTCACGCTATTTTCTCTCATCACCAGAATGATTTAACTGAAATATTCCATATGAAGAATGGGAATCACTCAACAGAGAATTAAAAAGGAGGTGAATTTGGAAGGCCCTGTCTGTGATTATTCTAAGACTTACACAGTTCTGCACTTTCAATCTGACACTCCCCCCTCAGCAGTAATAAAGTTTCTTGAATTCTCAGCAAGTGAGCAAAAAAACATCAGAGGCTTGACTTCAGTGTGTCTTAGCAAAATATTTTTTTCTCTTTAAAGAGAACGGCAACAAAGAAATCTGTCCTTAGGAGAGCAAACTTGGAGTATGGGATACACTCTGGGAGGGTATTGCTGTGGATTAGGGTGTTTCTGGCTGGCAGAATAAATCCATGATCTTAATCCTGACAATATTTCCGATATTGGGCTTGTTTTAGATATACAAGTGTGGAAGGTTTTATGGTATGGAATTATGCAAATGGACAAAACTTTTTTTCTAGTATTTATTAGCTCCATTTAATAGAAGCCAAATTTCGTAGCCAAGGACTGAAAAATAAGAGAGCAGCGTGTGAGGGTTCATGACAAAAGGTGAGCCCAGCAGCAGAATTCCTGAGGCAGTAAATGTTCTCCCTGATTTTATCTGCTGAGAGGCATCACTTCCACCCTTGGCAAGTCAGAGAAAAAAAAAGTGCATTTATTTTTGGTTGGAAAAGGTGGAAGAGTGGAAGTGGCAGCTCCATCTTTCCTTTTCCCAGCAGTAACTTGCATTTCCCTGCTGCTGGTCCCTCCCCACCACCCCATCCCTGTCCCCTGAGCACCCTTATCCTCCTTTAACTTTTCACATGTTCCCTGAACTGAAATTTCCCTCCAATAACACATGTGTGAGACACAGGGGATAAGATAAGACTTGTAATATATCTGTCTAATTTCTTTCCTTCCAGTGGAGATAAAGAGATACAGCTGAATTCTTTCCTCACTCCCATATCAGCAAAAACAATAAAATCTTGGGAAAAAATAAATCCCTTTTGAAGAGGTTGTTGGTTGTTAGGGGATTGCTGCAGCTTTGATGGAGCTGGAAAGACAGAGGAAATATCTCCATCAAAATAAAATCAGGAAAACAAAGCTCCTGAGGTTTTAATTTTCCACATTAGGATTGTAAAAATTGAGTTACTTCCTTGGAGACAGCAAAGAGAAGGAATTTGCTTTGTCAGAAAGGAGGAAAAGGGGAGGGGATCTGGTACCTGCTTCCTGAGAGCTGTTATCAGCTGAAGAAGGGGCCTGACACTCATTTAAGGGTGATCTCAGACAAAAACTCCCAGAATTAATTAGGGCAACCCTGCCACAGCACAAATTCACCACAGCTCTCTTGGGCAGGGACAGGAGATCTTACAGAGACCTTGTTAAAATCCAGGCACTGGAAATTATGAAGAAAACTCAGGAAAACTCAGGAAACCAAAGCCCTCTTTTCCTGTCTCCCTTCATGCAGGAATGTGTAAGGATTAGGATTTTTAATCAGATGAATAATAATAATAATAACAATAATAGTAGTAGTAATTATAATAATAATAATAATAATTTGCAAACCTACCCCACACAGACAGAGTGGAGCCTCCCACAAACAGAAGGCTCTGCCCACACCTCTGGTTAAAACCAAAGTTCTTGTGCTGAAGAATGGCTGTTTCAGCAGGGCAATAAATAAAATACAAACAAACTATAAAATAATAAAATATATGAGTGCACAATAAAAACAGAAAGGGAAAAAAACAGATAAACTTTTAAAGTAATACTAATTAGTTAAATAAGGATTACTGATGAGTAAATCCACTGCCTCACCACTCCGGTGTTAGAATTAGGAAGGCATTAATGATATATTTTGCTAAATTGATGATTTGTCCTCGCTGGATTTCTGCTGGTTGCAGAAAAATTTCAAACATTATGATTATTTTTAAAGCCCTTCAGGAATCAAATGCAAGATATTAGAGGAGCTTGGCTGGATGATGGATCTTACAAGCTGAGACTCCCATGTAATTTAGGAAAGACTTTCCCAACCTATGGCTACACCAGAACTACCTACAGGCTCAGAAATCCCATTTTTAGCTAAACCTCATCCCATCTTGCTCTCTTTAACAAGACAATTCTGACTTTTAGTATATTTGCTTCTCCCCATTGCTGAATTCTTATCTATTACCATCAGAGCTATGGAAAAGAGTTGAAAAATGCTGTCTCCTCCTCAGATTTTGGGGTTTTTCTTTCTCTGTTTTCTACCATTAAAGCACCACTGAATATTTTGAGCAACTGCATCATTTCAGCTGCAGTCACAAAGCATTTTGGATTATGAAGGCAAAGGAGTGATTTATTTCAGCACCATTTAGGAGCATTAGGTGTGCCAAGAGATTATGATACGCCAAAAAGCTGCAAACATTCCGTACAAAAACAAAACCCCTGATGCTGCTGCTGCAAGCTGGGTTAAATATAGAAACCAGGTTTGGTGGGAAAAAAGCACCCAGCCAGAAAAATGAGTGCAATGTTTGCCTGGTCCATGCAGAGACACAGGTGCCACGAGGGGAATTGTTCCAGCAGATGAAAATAAAACCCAGTTCTTGGAGGGCAATGAGGTTTCACAGATTGAAACACCCATCAAGGATTTAATAATTGCGTTTTGGTTCAATATTGAGTTGATGTCGCTGAATTACTGTTAATGAAAAACGTAGTGAATCTCATGGATAATTTGTAAGGTCTGAGTCTTGGATCAGTATCAGTCCCCAGCCACTGTTATCAGCAGCTCTGGAGGCCAAACTTCTCATTCTTCATTGTTTGGTTGAATTTTAGAAAATTAATTATCTCCTTTAATCCTGGAAAAATCAACAGCACAAAAACATCTCTTCCTTCACCCCTGTTTGGTGTGGAGCTCATAAATCGATGCTCCACAAGATCTCAGCTTTACCCTTCCCAGCTTTTAACCCTCTTGCATTTCTAACTCTTTTTCAGTGAGATTCCTTGATTCCTGGAGTTCAGGTTTCCCTCTCTGGTGTTTTAGCAGCTGCTGGTTTTACAGTGGGTATAAGGGATGCTAATTTTACCATGAGCTCGATATTTCCAGTTCGAGCTGCCTGTGAATCACTGGCACTCCAAAATTCAAAACGCTCGTGGCTCTTGCACATCCAGACCTCTGGCAGCTCGTGCTGGCTGCCCATTTTTCTTGGGAGCATTCATGGGGAAAGGAATTTTATGTTCACTAAAGCCCCTGATGGCAAAGAATAAAACACAACCCCCATGAGAGGTCAAGAGGGCAGCGAGAAAAAGTCCTGCCACCATCATCCTTTGGAAAGATCCCCGTGTGAGTTGTAAATACAGGCTCTGTTTCTCTGCATCTCCCGAGCTCACGATTCACAGACTGCTCGGAAATTGGGTAAGTGTATTTTAAATTTTTTTTTTTTTTTTCTCTTACCCAAACTTGAGTAACCGCTTTTAAATGTATGGTTGGAAAATCTGGCTTGCACAGCAGACCTCACAGTCATTCTCCCAGTGAAATTCAATCCTCTTGGTTTATTTCATTTTGCCTAAGACACCACTGAAGGAAAAATGGGTTTGGAGTAGATAAATCTCTTTCCATCCATGTCTATAGTTTTTTTAACAGAAAATCTTGAGGTTTTATTTTTTTCCCCCCTTCAGCTGTAATTCAGAGGGTGGTTTCCATCCCTGTTTCCCACTGAATACAAGGAAAAAGCCCCTTGTGAGGAGCAGGTCCCTGGGCGTGCGATTTCCTTGGGCTCTGACTGGGTGTCTTTGCTCGCCGTGTTTGATAAGTGATGCAGACAGCCAGGAATGATTTCCTGCCAGGCTCCCTTTGCCCTCGTGCTGGGATTACAATCTGGGAGGTTTTTCAACCAGCACTCTCAGCCCCCATTTTTAATCAGGCTTTCACCCGGGTAGGCCAAGAAAAAGCTGTAAAATCAGAAGGAACGCTGGCATGGGTTCTGTGACTCAGAACAGAGCAGAGGTTGTCTCCCTTCCATTTTCTGCAAACTCCCCCTTTCTTTTTTTTTTTTTTTTTTGTTGACCACACACAAATGGTTCTAATCAGCTTCCAAAAGGCTCTCGTTGGCATTTTAAGATGTTTGCTCTCTGCATTCTTCTCTACATCCCCCTTTCCCTTCTCATCCGAAAGCAGAGAGGATGTTGAAAAAACGGACAAATTTTTTCTTTTCTTTCTTCCTTTTCTTTTTTTTTTCTTTCCTTTTCCCTGAGCAATTTCGGTTTTCCATTAGCTGAACACTTCTATTGAAGGGTGTTGTGCAACGAGAGCGCAACGGATATGGAAACCTCTTTATTATGCTTGGAATGTCACTTTGGACATTTGTTTGAGTTGGACCGTGCGAGGCAGGGCCACGGCGAGAACAAGGCAGGAGTTTGCTCCTTTAATGACCCTTCCTCTGCTAATGGGGCTCGGGCTGTCAGGCTGACTCTGTTCCTCCCTCACAGGTGAATCCAGGTGTTTTTCCATCCAGCTGGGAGCTCACAATGCCCCTGCCAGTCAATCACGCAGGAGGGATAATTGGTGATGCCTCTTCCAGTGGAAATCCTTCAATCACGCCACGGAGGAAGCTCTTAAAGGCCTTTTTCCCCTCTGACAGCACCGAGCTGTCGAGGACATTGAGGAAAGTTCAAAGTTCCTCAGGAAAGAGAAAAAGAAAGATGGTTGTTGGCGTGGGGGTGTTGTGGCTTCCCTCAGAGCTTGCTGAGGAATAGAAAGCACGGAAAAGAAGAGGATGTAATGCCCAGTGACTGAGCACGCGTGTCTCTTCCAAAAAGATTTGCTTCTCTGCTACAATATTGACAGTGAAATATATTCCTTTATATAAACAAAAATAACCCCCAAAAAAATGAGCCTTTGGCATAGGCCAGTAAAATCACACATTCTGAACAGGGCCAGGCCAAGATGGAAAAACACTCAGTCTATTTTTCCTAAAATCTGCCATATTTCTTCACTCTCCTTTTCCTTTTTTTTTTCTCTCTTCTTTCATCCCCCTGGCATGAATGTGTCAGCAAAATGCTCAGATTTTGCAGGTGTGTTCCAACCCCTCCAGGTGAAAGCACAGTGGTCTTCAGAGGACTGACTTCTCTGAAGTGATGTCCAATGGATCTTGTTTGGGCTGGAGGAACATCAAATATTAACAACAAACACCTCCAGAGAAAGGATTTCCAAACCCTCAGAGGCCTGGGAAGGATTTCCACAGATGGTCCCCATGGATATCGCAGTCCCTGCTTTTCTGAAATAATTTTTTGCCTCAAAGATCCTTGGTTCCAGCAAGGTTTTGATTAGACCTTACCCAGGAGCTTCTACTCAAGCAGATAAAGTTCAGCCCTCAAGTTACAGGATTGACCAAAACTCCAGAGATCCCTTGAAAATATTTAGAAGTTGGTCCATGACAGGAGGCACAGGAAAAACAGTTAGAGAAGCAGGAGAAGTCAATGGCTCAAATCAATGTAAATTCACAGCCTCGAATGAGGAGAAATTTTAAAAGAAAAAAAAATATTTTTTTCCAAAATTTCAAAGGTTTCTTTGCACATTTGCAATTCAAGAAGAAACTCAAACAACAACAAAAAGGAAAGAGCAGGAAGGAGACCTCTTTCTCCCTGTTGTCTGGAGAGAATATTCCTGTTTCTCAAGGAGAGAATAAAATGAGTTATACTCAGACCAGTAGGTGTTATTTAGGCACAAATAGATAAACATTTGGCTTCTTCAGGTTATCCAAACTGGATAATGTCAAATAACACCTTCACAACCAGGACAATAATCAGGAAGAAACAATTTTATGGAGTAGTATCCCCAAAAACCAGTTGCTCCAGTGTCCAACAGGGGTAGTTAATGATCAGTTTGCAAACTGTACAAAGCAAAGGAGGTCCTAAAATTAGGAGGAATTATTCCCATGCAATAAGAGCATCTGGTCTTGTGTCCTCCTGTAGGTTGGAGAAATCTGGTTTATCCTGCATGAATTTTTTTCCCTTTTCCCTCTTCCTCAGGGCCAGCTACTCAGCAGCAGCAGCGTAGGGAACATGACAATATAATGCTCTGTTTTCATTATTTTGAGCTAATTCTGCTTTGCTATTTTTAACTACTGTAAATGCTGCTGCCACAGGGAATAGGTAGAAGTGTTTGGCCATTTTAGCAGACTGGAAAAGAAAGGGAGTGAACTTCTGCGTGCAGTGGGATGTTACCCTTGCCAACACTTAAACGAAATGGGTTTGCCTGTGTTATTACAGGACCATAATAATGTAATTACACGGCACTAGCAGAGTGTTTTACATCTCTGCAGCAGCCTGACATTAATCTGTGCAGTGGCTAAATATTATATCCTCCTCACAGGCTAGGGGAGTAAGGAGAAGAGTAAATCTCTGGGATCATAAAGGAGATTATTGCTGAAGTGCAGCTGGGTGGAGGCAAAGAGTTCTCCCTGTAGGAATAAGAGATAGGCCCTAGGGTTGCTCTGCTGCCTTGGGCAGTTGTTAAGGTAAAATAGGCAATTGTTAAGGTAAAATATTCCCTTGATTCTTCATTTTATGTCTCGTCACAGATAAATCAAGCTGCTTCAGGAATTTACAGGGCTGGTACTGCCCTTCATGGTGAGTCCTCTACACTCTGCAAAACTGGGCAATTGATCACCTACCTGAGTTTAATGTATTTATTCTTTCACCTCTCTGTGAAAGTACACCCGGGCAATGAGATTTGTGGTTTCCAGTCCCTGAGATAATTGGTTATAGGGACCACAGCATTGTGTCCCTCCTCTTCCACAGCCCCACAATTGTAAGGTTGTCCATGACGAAGCAGGGGGGTTTATTCAGTTTTCAAGTACCTGTTTTTTTAATTTTTTTCCTTCCATGGTCAGCACCCATTTGCCCAGCACTGTACAAAGCCCGTGGCTCAGCAAGACCTTGGCACCTGTGATGAGACTCCTCAAGAGTCATCCTTACCCTCCACAGATCCACATCCCTTCTCCAGAACCACTCCCTGCACTCCCAAACACGGCCACCTGCCTCGAAAATCCTGCCTGCATTAACCCTAATCAGCCCCAGAGGGTCAGGATGCATCCCCTCATCAGCATTTCCACACCCAAATTGCATCTTCTCCTTCTTTCCTGCACATCAAGCAGTGGGAAAGTTTGCAAAATTAACAGAATGCCAGCAGCCCGTGGAAGGGCATGGGCAGGAATTCCTTCTGCCTTCACTCATGGGTGAAACAGCCTCTGTGGGTCTAAAATGATTTGTCTTTTCCTCATTCCTGGAGGCCCACTTGCCTCCAGCATCCATGGAAGAGGCCATTTCTATTAATAGCTCTCAGGCCTTGCATTTCCTGCATCCCAAGTGCTAATGAAAACCCCTTCCTGCTAACCCTCCGGGGAAAAAGGCCATTTCCTCTGTCTCCCCACCCCTATCTGTACATCTGCTCATCCGACCTTCTGGATGTTTCTGTCCTGTGGCAGATTTACATGAAACATCTGCTGCTTCCTAGGGGCAGGTATTGAACGGGGAAAGCTGCAGTTTGACTCAGGACAACGGGGGCTTCTCCCTGCCCAGATGACTCTTCCCCTCCTCTGGAAGGGAAATAGCAATCAGACCTTTTGCCCTGCTTGACTTCTCTTCCTGCTGCCTCTGCCCGAGCCAGGCTTCCTCTGGGGTCTGCTCCCTGGAATCCTCCATCCTGCGGAATTAGAGCTTCATCCTGGTGCTGAGGGAGGCCCTGACAGCTCAAAGGGTGGGAGCTGGGGGTTGGGGTCTCTGCAGGTGTTGGTTTGGGATTGCCTGGAAAGGATGAAGGTGTGAGATGTGTCCTGTGTGTGCACAGCTCCTCATGAGCAGAGCTGTTTCTGTGGTGGCTTTGCTCTATCCCTTTGTCACTGACATTTTCTTGATGCAGGAGACAGGTATCGATCCATCCCCTTCTCCTTGCAGTGCACACAGAGCTACAGAGTGCAGATTCCAGCATTTTCCTGGGAGTTGGACTGTTGGACACGTCCCAGTGCAAACCAGGGGCTGTGCCACCAGCACTGCTCAACATCCACTCTCGGAATCCAGACAGGCTTTCATCTTATTTTGACCCCAAAAGAGGTCTGTAGAGCTGGTTCAGGTGATGCAAGAGTTAACCTTCCCTCTGCTCTGCCTCCTGTCCCTGTCCCAGGCTCTCTCCTCTTCCTGGAGTGACTTCCACCTCTCTGTCACCCCTTGCATGGGAATTACAGAGCTCAGGATGAATCCTCAGCTCGATAAATCCCTGGGATGCTGAACCCTCCTGTTCCTGTCCTTGGCAAGAGAAGGGGCCCAGCTCCCTGCTGAGCCAGGCCAGAGCCTGTTCCAAGGGGAATGCCATGAAATCACGGGGAAGGGGCAATTTCCAAGTAATTTTTGGTTTCCACTCATTTAGGAAGTGGAGGGGAAGGAGGGGGTGTTGTGCTGGGACTCTGATGAAGTCTAGCACTTTTGAGGGAAATGGAATGGCAAGTTTTTTGGGGGGTGCATTTCCCATTTTTTGCTAAGTTTGTGTTTTCTGCAGCGAGTATGATACATGAAATGCCAGCAACATTTGGTTTCCATTCCCCCAAAGAGACATTTGTCTCCAGACTAATAAATCTGAATCTGAATGTGCAGCCTACTGAAAAAACTGGTGCCAGCACGACCTGTTTATGTCTCCTGTGTCTCAGTTTTCCTGTTTGAGGAACAAACTCTCTGTTATAAGGTTTTGCAGGGTTTAAAAATGACAAGTTTTGGATCTGTTAGGGGATCCAAATCCATGCATCCACTGAACTAGATAAAAAAGGACAGGCAAGAAACAATTTATTGAGTAAATGGAAATGTTTTTATGGAGGATCTGTCTCCAGGATGGCTTGGATGGTTTTGCCTCAGTGAAGTGCTGGCTGCTGAACTCTTTCCTCCTGACAAGAAATACCCCGACAGCAGCTAATTAAATATTGTGATTTCATCTGGCGCCTTTATTTACAATGGGGCATTATCTTTAACAGCATCTATTTATAATGATCTCCACGAGATAATAAACAGTGCTATCCTATTAACAGGGACCCCAGGGTTCAGCCAGCAGCAAGAGGAGCCTGCCAAAAGAGCTAGGTGGCCTTCTGAGCACAGCTGATGCTGGGGTTTATGTCCCTATATTGCTGTGTTCCTCTTCAAATAAATACACATTAAAGGTGCGAAGAGAAGTTCAGTGGTGTGTGTGCAACCCCGGCAGCATTTGGGGCACTCCCAAAGGGGAATGGCACCACGAACCCTTTCCCAGCAGGCAGCTCCAGAAGAGTTAGGCAAAAAACTTGGATTTTTAATGAGAAAAATAATCTTATTTCCCTGAGAAATCTCTCCTCTCCTGGAGCCATCCGACGGGGAGGAGGCAGAGTCCTTCACCTTCCCCATCCTAAATCTGGGAGGGTTTGGCATTGAGGAAGCTGAGGATGAGCTCTGCCCCATCACAGCTGTGGGGGCCAGAGCCCATCTCCACACAAAATCTCTTCCAAGTTATAAAATAATAAAAAGGACGAATTTCTGCCAAGCTGTGACCCACCTGAGATAAGGAAACCCCTCACCTCAACACCAATGGCTTTCTGTGAGTGCTGCCACATGTCAGAGGCCAGACAGAGGCAGTACCTGCGAGGGGTAACTGGTTTGGGTGTGATTCCCGTGCTTTCGGGGCTGGGAGGTGCTTTGTGTGCTCCCTGCCCTGTTTCCTGCCTTCCCTGGTGCTGGCTCCTCCGCCCCAGCCAAAAGGGAGTTTTGGAAGCGGATGCAGCCCCTGGAGCAGCTCCTGTGTTGGATGGAGTCAGGGCTGGAGCCCTCGGAGCAGCAGACAGCGATCCCTGTGTCAGCCCCAGCAGAGGATTCCCCACACAAACAAATCCCTTTTCATGCAAAGCCTGCCCAGGAAACTCCGTGCCCCCCACCAGGGAAAAGCCCATCCTGTTCCAGCGCCCAGCGCACGGCACATCCCACCAGAAAGCTTTCCACTGCTTTCATCCCCTTATTTATTGCTTTGCTCCGTGTGCCCTGCAGGAGATGGTTTTACCCAACACCTTTCCACTTCCCAAGCCAAAGGAGCCTCTGTAAACGCCTCCTGTCACTGCTGGGCTCGGTGCTTGTTATACTGGACATCCCCACCGTGGCCAGGAGCAGTAATTATGTGCCTGCATTGCTGAGGTGGGGTTTTAATTACAGCCCTAATTCAGCCGTGGGCAAGCACTTTGGATCTGCTGCTCTTTGGAGTCAACAAGCCCAAACTTCCAGGAGACCTCGCTGTGTCACACAGCACCTTTTGTACAGCACCAATCTTAATGTCGAGGCCATCTGGGAAGCAAGAACAAACATCCTGCAGAGAGGCAGGTCCTGCTGGAAATGGTCAGAAGTTTCCAGGCTGGATTTCCAAGCGGGTGGATCATCCTGAGGCAGCAGTGAGGGTCACGAGAGGACAGAGCAGCCGGGGAGGACATGGCAGCTGCAGGGCACGGGAAGGATCGTGTTCTATGTTTCTTCTCACAGGTAGCAGGGATGTGTTATCTGCACTGAAAAATAAATTCTGCTTTGGGGAAATAGTCAAAGTGTGCTCCTGGGACTGTCTGGGATTTACAGCAGGGCTTAGCTGGGTCTGCACCACCATGAGACTCCCCTTCGAGGAGGAATGAAAAGCTCTAAATGCCCACTGAGAAGGTAAATCCCAGCCTGGGAAAATCTCTGCCTAAACAGCCTGGGAGCCCCCAGAGTGGGATCTATGACAGGGTGTGTGATGCTCAAAACTGTGTGAAATCCAGCTGCTGAAGGACACCGTGCTTCTGGAGTAATCCCTAATAAAACTGAATTTCTGAGCACCTTCAGCTCCTGATGACACCTTTTCTCACGAGGATGTGTATGAAAATTAGTATATCCTATATTAACCCCAGTTTCCAAACTCCTTTTACCCTAAAGTGGAAATACATGGGGGGAAAAAAGGGAATAATCTCACTTCTCAGTTCCAAACTTCAAGGAAAGTGAGCAGGGAAGGGTGGCCAGCTCAGGCCCATCATCCCAGAGAGAGCTGAGTGTGTGTGGGGAATGTTCTCCCCTCCCAAGGCCTTCAGGACCCCGTGGAACACGAGATGTTCAGATAAGAGCTCTTTAAGATGGGCTTGGGGGGGATTTATGACCCTGGAGACTTCACCGAGCCTTTCCAGGGGTTTCCCTGCAGTTCACAGAACAGCAGAGCCCTAATTCACAGCCCAGCACTAAAAACTTGGACTTCCCTCAAAGAAAATGGAGGGGAGAAAAAAGATATCAAAGAGATCAAAACTGTGTTTGCCTTAACATCAGAGATCAGACGGTGGCAAGGGCCTCTAAAGAAAAAAAAAGCTGCAATTTTTTCCTCTTGCCAGTGTCCAACCTGTAAAAATTAACATGTCAACAACTCCAAGAAAATATTGTCCCCATGACCTTCCTATTCCCCCTCAATTGGAGGCTGCTGCTCATCATAAAAAATGTTTTCTCTTGGTATTTCACATGATAGATTTGTAGGAAAAGCCATTACATTAATACAGCATTGATTTTCTGCACTGAATTACCCATCGAACAAATCTTCATTTGGGGGCTAAAAAGATCTAAACCCCCCCCCTACAAACCCTCTCTCCTCTGCTGAAATCTCAGCCCTTTTGCTCCATGGCTTGAAATATTAATTCTTTTTGGGGTGGGAGGTAAGTTTATAAAGTGGCTGAAAGGATACTTTTCATCTCCTAGCCAGTGGTATCTATTTATTTGTTTTATTTTTTTTTAATGAGACTCCAGCTGAAGACTAACACTTGACTTTAGCAACTGCTGAGGGAAACTTATTAGCAGGGTGATATATAGGATCTTTTTACTTCACAGATGGGCTCTCCCTAGTTCAAAAGAAAACGAGGTCTCAAGTAGCCTGTTCTTTACAAAAATAATAAAGTTTGACTTCAGGACAATGGTATGTGCCCTCGGGGCCGCTTCCCAGATCACGAGGGGCTTTGGGAGAGGCAGAAGATGTGCCCTGAATGCACGGGCGAGCTCCTTCACAGCCCTTCCTCCTCAACACTGCCAGGCAGGTCTGGCAAAAGCACTGGAGAGCTGCTCAAAAACACAGAAATCTGCTCAAAACCAGAGAGATCTGCTCAAAACCACTGGAGATCTGCTCAAAAACACTGAGATCTGCTCAAAACCACTGGAGATCTGCTGAAAAACACAGAGATCTGCTCAAAAACAGAGAGATCTGCACAAAAACATTAGAGATCTGCTCAAAAACACGGAGATCTGCTCAAAACCAGAGAGATCTGCAAAAAACCACTGGAGATCTGCTCAAAAACACTGGAGATCTGCTCAAAATCACAGAGATCTGCTCAAAAACACGGAGATCTACTCAAAACCAGAGAGATCTGCTCAAAAACACTGAGATCTGCTTAAAAACACTGAGATTGCTCAAAAAGAGAGATCTGGTCAAAAACACTGGAGATCTGCTCAAAACACAGAGATCTGCTCAAAACCACTGACATCTGCACAAAAACACAGAGATCTGCACAAAAACACTGGAGATTGCTCAAAAACACTGAGATCTGCTCAAAAACACTGGAGATCTGCTAAAAAACACAGAGATCTGCTCAAAAACACCGGAGATCTGCTCAAAACCATGAAAATTTGCTCAAAACCACAGAGATCTGCTCAAAACCACAGCAGCTGCTGGTATTTGGCCATTGTGCCCACAGGGAAGAAACCCTCACCCTCAGGAATTAGCTTTATTCTGATCTAACTTAGATACTTCCCATCTGTATTCCCCTGCACTGTAAAATTTTGGAGTTTTAAAACTCCACCCACAGATTGCCAGGTCACTCAGCAGATTGCTGTGGGACAAAGTGTGAAGGAAATTAGGGAAAATTTCTTCCTGGAAAGGGTTGTCCAGCCCTGAGAGCATCAGAGTCCCCATCCCTGGAGGGATTCAGAAGCCACGTGGATGTGGCACTTGGGGACACGGTTGGACTCAGCCATCCATTTCCAGCCTAAATGATTCTTGGTTTCTAACTTTGTATTCCTTTTTATTCCTTAATTTTAATTTTATTCAGGCCAAAGATGTTGATCCCTCAATTCCCAGCCTGGCTGGAGAATTTGGATGCTTCTGGAAATGTCAGGCTGTTCTTAGGGAAGGGGACACACTTTGCCATCCCTCACTGGTTATGGCTGTTGGCAGGGAGCAAATCCAAAATTCAACATTCCTGCCCCAGGATAAGAACACTGCCCATTAATGATGGACTTATAAACACTTAATAAAGGCTACGTTTATTTATATGCATGAAACAGCCATTTTAATAAATGGCAAATCATTTTTATAGAGACCAGAAGTTGCTCACAGCCCAGGTTTATAACCAGCTATAAACCCTCGGGTTGATGTGTTTTAAGTGATGCTTGACACATTCTAGTCATGTTTGCAATTTTCTTATAAAAATCTCCTAAATATTTATTTTCCATTTATAAGTCATTTAGAAGGGGAAGCATTACTGTAAAATATGGCTGTTGCATACACATTTAGGATGCCTGAATAATTTGTTTATTTGCTCTCAGTCCTCATTTCTAAATGAACCGGCACATTTCTTTCTTCTTTATTCCTTTTATATTTATTATTTCTGTCTTTTAGGGACAGAGTGCAAAAAGATTAATGCAACATTTAAGGTCTGGATTGTGTGGTTTTGCGCCAATATCGTTGGTTTTGGATGTGCAAGTTTTTACCCCTATTAAAGCAGCCCTTAATGTGCTGTGACCAGTGCACAGGGAAACAGGAATTCCTTTAATCCCCCCAGTTTGCACCAGTTCCAGCTCCAGTTCACCTCACACTAGCGCAGCATCTCCTCCCCATCCTCTGCCAGCCCAGAGCTGCCTCTGCTGTCCCTGTGCTGTTCCACACGGGTCTCACAGCAGAGCAGCTCCTTCTGATGCCTTATCCCTGTTCTTAAAATCAGAGCCCAACACGGTGAGAAGGAAAAAAGGGGTTTTTCCCTCGGTATTTATTTCAAGGATCCCTGGTGCATCCGTCCAGGTGGAACACTCTGAACATGCACATCGAAATGCACCCCCACCATAGATCAGGTATAGAATTATAGGTGTTACAAATTAGCACATCTATCAAAGATTCCCCAGTGAGTGAGGCCAAGTGAACCCCCCTCCCCAGGAACCCTCCCCTGGCCAGACCCATCTTTGAGTTTACAAAATGTGTTCAGAGAGGACCTTGGTGTCTGAGGCCTCCAAGATGTTCAGTCTCCCAACTCAACAAAGCATCAAGTCTAGGAACGTAGGCTAAAAGAAACACCAAGAACACAAAAGGCCACAAAGGCATACAAAAGAGGTATAAAAGAAAAGGCAAAAAATCATCATGGCATCAGTTCCTCTCCACTTCCACGGATAATCCCTGCAGGTATCTCTGCCTCCATGGAATCCCCATCCCATTTTTTAGCCGTGCTGCTCTCCTGGCCAGCCTTCCCTGTCTGGCAGCTCCTGCTTTGAGTGCAGCCAGTAGGACGCTTCCATCTGGTCCCCCCGAGCAATTTTCCACCCTCGTGTAGCATTTTAGGATATTTAACCACACAGTTCCAGGGAAATCTGTTCTAACAGACTCCCCAAGGGCTGCCTTTCGCTTCTCTTCCCTCTCCCTGGCTGCTGAGATGGACCTTGCAGGGAACATTCCCCGGTGCCAGAGGGAGATGGTGGGATGGACCTGGAAGGTCGACTCTGCCTCTTGCCAGCAGCTGTATGAAAGCACTGGCTCAGCCTCTTTGCCAACCTTTCTGCCTCTAAACAGAGTGATGGGATATGTTTCGATGACCAGAAAATCCTTTTCTCCCTTCTATCCCCTCCCCATGGAGAAGAGGGGAAAAAACTGGCAAGAAAATAGGACAAAAATAAGGGAACATGGCAAGAAAAAGGGAGAGGAGTGTGGCTAAATCTCAGAAGGCAAATCAGACAGAAAGTTCCTGTCCATTTCTGGGAATAAGGCAGAGAAGGGGAATTTCCACTGAATTTATCCCTCCTTTGCAAATATCCCAACATCTCCAGTGGCTTTCTCAAACGGTTCCATTTCTGAAGGGTCTTGAAAAATTCCAGGGACACAAACAAGCAATGAGTGATTTTCTTGTGCTACTCTCCTCCTGTGGGTAATGCTAGGAATCCTCCTGCTCCCATCCTGTACTGCTCCAGGGAATTTAATCTGTTTCAGGGAATTTAATCCATCCCTGTCTAGGCACAATCCAAATTTCAATTCTTCACAAAAATTTGAAGTGCTCAGGCTGCCTGGTGGACTCCTCTGACTGCAATGATCTCAAAGATGAAGGGGGGAGAGACAATTATTTTCAGGAAAACATAACTTCAAAATATAATAATTTATTTTAATTTTTTAAAATAACACCTCGCATTCAGCATAATTTATTTTTTCCCCACCCAATGTGGATCTCAAATGTATCCATAGAGGCACATCCGAGAATGGGGAGCAGGCATTAGGAAGGACACAGCAACAGCAGGGTGTGGGTTTGGCAATGAGGGTTTTTTGGGATGAGGATGGAAATGTGTTTTAAGATGCTGGAGCCATCTGGGGGGTAGGAACAGCACAATAAACCAACACGTGTCCTCAGCGTGCACAGCAGGACGTTTTCAGGGAGGTTTTGAAAGGTTGCTGCAGAGCTCTTGAAACCACTTCTCGTTTAACCCTGCCAAGAGAGCCAACACCCTCAGGAACCTCTGATTTAACACTGCCCGTGTTGAAGTCAGGGGTAATTTTTTTCTCACTTTTTTTCTCACTTGCAGTGGAGTTCATGACTCCAGAACTACACAGGGCTCGGAATTACAGAAAGAGCAATTTCAATAAAATGTCTAAAATATGTTTTCTGGGCTTGTCAAGGCTATAATCTTGGTGTCCTCCAGAGCTGTAAGTGGTTACAGAAGCGAAGAAATTTACCCAGCCAAATCTGACCTCCTGTAAGTCCCCAGTGGGTACAGGGTAGGGTGCAAACACCACATGTGAAAGAAATGGAGGTATTTTAGTGTGTGCAGCTCGTTCTTAAGCTTCTGAAAATTATCAGTGCTATGAAAAGCTCTTTGTGAGCTCCAAAGTCCAAGTGAGAAGTCGACTCTTCGTGAATTATTTAGCCTCGAACTAATAATAACAATAACAATAAAAATAAACCTAAAAATGAAAATGGCTGCTAAGCTCTGTAATCAATTCTTCCCTCATTGTAAATCTTGTGTGGTCTCATTTCTGCTCAGCCTCGAAACAGGAAATGTTGTTTTCAAAGGAATGGTTACAAGGGAACTCTTTGTTATTTGTCCGTGAAACGCTTCACACAACGCAGCCTTAATCCTGGATTAAGTAGGTGCTGCTGCAGCACAGGAATTAATTGCATCACGTGGGGGAGCATTATTATTGATGAGCAGAACGACAGCAGAAATAACAATTTTAGTTAAGGATTATTAAGTAGGAGAGCTTCACCTTGGAAGGAGTTTCTCAGGAAATCAGGCTGTGGTGGCTTTTGAGCTGTTGCAGGCTCCAAAAAGGAATAAATGTCCAGAGGTTTCATGAATGCAGCAACTGCTGTTCCTGCTTCTCTTAGAATCAGAGTCACAGAATGGTTTGGGTTGGAAGAGACCTTAGAGATCACCCAGTTCCACGGGCAGGGACACCTTCCACTATCCCAGTTGGCTCCAAACTCTGTCCAACCTTGGACACTTCCAGGGATGAGGCAGCCTCAGCTTCTCTGGGCAAAATTCTCTCCTGGGATTTTGCCCATAGGTTTTCCTTGCTCCCAGCATATTCTGGAGAAAACAAATCTGCAGTGGCTGCTTGTCCCGGTGTCAACGAGATTTTTGTTGGAAGGACAAATTTGCATGGAAAATGCCTGGCCCAGACAGGATGGGAGAGCTCAGGAGCTGAGCTTGCCTCTGTAATTCTCTTCTAAATCTGGGAAAGGGGTGTTCGAGGCTTCTCCCAGTGGAACTTTAAATATTTGAATCTCTTTCCCTAATAAACTGCTTTCCTAATAAACTGCTACCATATGTAAATGGAAACGTTTTGCTGACTCTCAGTCCCACCCGGAGCTGCTCACTGGGGTGCTGCTACCCTTGTACACGGCACATACAGCGCTGTAAAAAGTAGCAGACTGTGTCCCTTTAATAAATTACACCATAAATTTTACAGACTTTACCCCAGTGACTTTTTAAAATCTTGCTTCGGTTATGCAACATCATCTTGCAATAGGAAACATCCTTCAAGTGTTTAGGTTAGAGGAGCAGAATCTAATCCACTCGAGTTATTTCAGAGCGTAATAAATAAATAAAATGTACCCTCTCTTCAGGATGAAATATGACACGCACAAAAGGGAGACAAGCAGCTTTGATAGCTGATGATAAGGGTCAGTATTTCATTTTCATTTTGCTCAGCATCTGGTTTTTGTCCTAAAAATCTAATATCTCTGACACTGACAAATTAACTTAAAGTACGTGAAATGCTGGAAAAGTTGGTTTGCCCTGTAATCTTTTTGTCCAAGAATTAAGAAGGAAAAAGGATCAGGTTGTTTCAACAGTGATACAAAACTCCCACCCAGAAACTTCCAGTAAATGTCAGTGCCCAGGACCTGAAGATGAGAAATTAAAACCTTCAGACCCAAATGATCACCATTCAAAGTCTTTTTCTGCCCTCCTTTTAGTGACATAGTTGATGACTATCAACCAAAAATTGAACAGTTTCTTCTGCCAATATGGTGATAAAATTTGGGGCTCTGGATGAGCCCATTCTGCCTTGCTCAAGTGTCCACAGTGGTACTGGAAAGCCTCAGTTTCCACCAAGGAGAAAGAGGCATTTGTGCTGACTCCAGAGGCAGCTGGAAAACTCATCAGCCTCTGGGAACCCGTGGAAACCAAGGCACTGCACTGAGAGGAATAATTGTCACAGTAAAAATGATTGGCAGCTCCAGAGCAGCGCTAACACCGGGCTCATAAACAGTGGAGGTCAAATCTGAACCTGAGGAAAGCAGGAGGTGCCCCATGAAGACCAATCCTGAATTTGGCCACGGTGCTTGAGCTTTGGAGAGGAAAGCACAAGCTCTTGAGCCATTCAGGAGTGAACACCACTGTTTTTGTGACTTCCAACCCAATCCTGTTTTCCATCCGGCTGCAGCTCCACAGTCAAGGTTTCTGGGCATGTGTCCCGAGACAAGGGGATGCTAATTCCTATTTGGGATTGGAAGGAGGGAGGAAAAGCTGGTTGTTAAACAGCACTGCCCACACAAATCCACATGTGTGAGTTCCTCCCCACTGTGATCATGGCACCACCACAGCCTTCCAGGGTTTTTCCATGTTTTTTGTAGGTTTTGACCATTATCAACAATATTATTTATAAAATGATGTCATTGCCAAGGGGATTTCCTGTCATTTAATGAACTAAGTTCAGCAATTTATTTTTTTTTTGCCAAGAAGAAATGAAGAGTGAAAGGTTTGCTTTAGGAAGATGCAACACCTGAGTGTCAGCAGGAGACATGTCAAGGTTGCTTCCATGAGAAAATCTAAGAACCACAACGAATCAAGAAAAACCCATGAAAAGTCAGGAAAACTGGAGAATTTGCCACTAGTGGGGAACGGAGAAGCACAAAAATGAGGGGGACATTGAAAATGAGCCACGTCTCCCATGTGGCTGCAGCATGGCTGAGCCCAAAAGGGACCATCCAAGCTGGCTCTGAGGACCCTACAAAGAGCAGCAGAAGAGCAGGGATGGAAAAGGGATCCTCAGAACCTCCGTGGATGGCACAGTTCGCTGCTCATGATGCCTTTCCCTGGTCTTCAAATGAAGAGCCAAGCACGGTTAGAAGGGAAAAAGGGTTTTTCCCTGGGTATTTATGTCAGGCCCCTGAGGTGCAGCACAGGCAGGGGCAATGCCCCAGAGCACACGGAATGCCACCCACGGGCACTCGGGATCACATCCTGGGCCTCACAAATGAGCACATCCAGCAAAGATTCCCCAGGGAGAGGCTCCAGGGAACCCCCGGCCCAGGAACCTTCCCCTGGCTGGGCCCAGCTCAGGGTACAGGATGTGCTCTGGAGAGGCCCTTGGTGCCTGGGGCTGCCAAGGGGTTCAGGCTCTTGGCTAAACAAAATATTAAATCTAAGGATGTGGGCTAGAAACACTAAGAATATAGAAAAAGTCTATAAAAGGGGTATAAAAGAAAAGGCAGAAAATCATCATGGCATCACTCACACACCAAAACTGCGAGCGGTGTTGAGATAAACCCAGCTTAAACCAGCCCTGTGTTCTGAGGAGCTCTCAGGCTTTTAGCAGCCACCCTGGGGGAGGTTTTGCTTTGCTTCAGCAGAGAGGCCTCACCTGGGGCTGTAAACGTGGCCCTTGACATGGCAGGGTTTGTCCCCTTTTGGGAGGATCCATTAATTTCGTGCATTTTTGTTTACCTTGAGAGTGAGCTCAGGGCTCCCTTGGAGTCCGGCCCTGGGCTCTTGACTGTCCTTTCTGTGTGCTGCACACAGTAGTTGGACGTGGTCTGGAGACCTCTGGGGTTGTTATTTTTCATCAGGAAGATGGCTTTTAGCTGCAGGGGTAAACCTCACTCCATGCTGGGCAAATGTTGGGTGGAAAAATATTTCACAATAGGAAACAAGTTGGAATAAGTCAGAAAAGAGGAAGTCAACCAATCCACGGTGCTGTTTGGGGTTGGTGTAATATTTCAAAGTTCCCTGTTTTGAAATTATTAGACCACCAAAAAAGTGAAAGGCTGCCAAAAATTACTGTAAAAGGTAATAATTGTTAATAACTTGGCATCTGCTTGCTCATTTGAGCTGCATGGGTTTGGCATTCATTAAAGACAACATTGTAAGCAAATAAAAGAGCAACTGCCTGGCACATAACATTTTTAACCACATCATAACTAAATATTAAATGTGAGGTTTAAATTCAATTTATAGTTTAAATAAGGAACTTTGCAGTAACTTTAAGAAAAGGGAAAAAAAATAAGAGTCAACCCCATAAACAGTGAGTCATAGGAAGATTTTAAAGAAATAATTGCAGTGTCCTTGACCTTGAAATGATCCTTTTTCTGAATTAGCACAGGAATTTAATTAAAGCTTCAAAAAAAGCTTTCATTTTAGATTTGAGTTACCAAATATTTAGAGATCCAGTGCCCAGGCAAGCCAATGGAAACATTCCTGCTCATTTCAGTGAGCTTTGGATCAGGCCCCGCACAGCTTTGGGTATCTCATTTCACAGGATGGACCCAAGGTCACTGCGGGAGAAAATGCTCTCCCTGAACCCAGCGTTATCCGAGGTCGCACATCCCAGGGATCCCAAAGCAGCTGCACAGCACGGACAGGGCAGGGAGGAGCCACCTTGGTGCCTTGCCATCACTCTGCAGCCATTTCAGGTGGTTCCATAAAGCTCTGAGGTCTCTCCCTGTCCTTTCCAACAGCTGAGACCATTCTGACCCCTCGGCAAGGCGGAGAAATCGCTGCCCTCACCCGGTGCCAGAGGTGCAGCAGCTCCTGCCAGCCTCTGGCTCCCTTCTTTTTCCAGCAGAGCTGCAGGAGTTACAGCTCCAGCGTGTTAGAGACTCATCCAAAGGTCACTGGAGTCAGGGGACACCTTTTCTATTGACTTCAGTGGGCTTCGGACCAGGTTCTTACTCACCACTAACAAGTCAGCATTTACCAGAAGTGATGTCCAGCAATTTCCTGTTCCCAGTACAGGGCAGGTGGCGATAGCTGGGGTGTCATCCCGTGGTTACATTTGGTGTTTCTGACCTCTGAGTGAGCTTGTCTATCCCATTTCTGCGTGTCCAGGGCTCTGTGCTCCATGACTCGGGATGCAGGAGGGAGGGGAGCAGGCTGAGGGAGAGCAGCTTTCCTTACTCCCCTCCTTCTTGTCGTGGTCCCAAGCAGCAGATAATTTTTATGGGCCTGAACATTTAAAAAAAAAAATTAAAAATTTTAAAGAACTGTCTTTCTAAGTTGCTGGTGAAATTCCTGCCCTCTTTCTCAGGTTCACAATGAAGAGGGTGGCAATTTTGCTTGAGTCAGGAGAAAATAAGGACAAACTGGAAAAGAAGCCCTCAGTCCCGGCACACAGTCAACAGTGTCATCTTTCAAAAGAAAGTTCTGCATGCTCAGAAGGATCAATGTCTTCTTATTTTGGTTCAACAGAGGCTTGGTTTATTACACAGCTTTTGTTTTTATTAGTGAAATGCACTAAACTGTTTTCTCAAGACTTGCCAAACAGTTTAAAACGTAATACCATTAAATTTGAGGTCCTACTGGGAAAAGTAATGCAAACTTAATTAAAGTTAACCAGAGTTTTCTCTCTGTGCAGCCCCGTGTTTCTCTGTGCTGGAGTTTGCTCGTAAAGCACTGGTTTGCCCAGAGCAGAGCAGTGCTCAGGCTGGAAAGGGTGATGGAACTGGGAGACAGAGAGGAGAGAAGGGAGGAAGGAGCAGCAGGAATGGCTGGGGAAATAAAAAAATAACAGAACCAAAGGACTGTTTTCTTCCTCTGGTGTAAAACATTTCAATTTTCATCCCAAGCTTGATTGCATCCCCGCAGCTTTCCTGGGATGGGGTCTGGAACACAGTGTGGTGTCTCCAAGAGGGGGTGAAGGCTCCGACTCCAGCAAACAGCTCCAGGGGTCAGACATTAATCTCTGCAATGTCATCTTTGCAGCCTGGATCTCTGTAATATTTCTTTTGTGGCTTCTCATTGTTCCTACCTGTTTATCCCCGTGTCAGCTCTGTGGGATGGCTGCTCTGCACGGGGCAGTTCCCTCTCTGCTGGCAGGAGCCTGGCAGGGATTGAGGGGTCCAAAAGGAAGGGTGAGCTTTAACTACACGAGCTGTGGCCCTGCACCCTCAATTCCTGAGCACGGGGAGGTGAAACTCTGATTGCAGCTCCACATCTCCAGTCTGAAACAAATCTTGTGTCCCCACTCCTTATAAAACATTGGATATCCCCTGATGTCTGAGGAAAAGGGTGAGAACACAGCACCTGATGTTTGGCTTGCTGCCTACGTGGGTAATTGGATATTTGGCCCATCAAATATTTTGTCCATCAAATATTTGCCTCGTGGTTTGTGCTGGACCCTTGTCCTGGGACTTGCTCAAAACCCTGGTGGGCTCCCCACCAGATCTGGAGGATTTGAGTGGAGGATGCAAAGAAAAGAAAAAGTTAAGTTTCTCTAGAGATTAATTTTGAGCTGGAAACTGGCAGATTACAGACAAAGGTCCTCAAAATGCCATCTTTTTGGCATGTGATGCTCAGAAGAGGCTGGAAATTTGGCAGCAGCAGGGAGCCATGCAATGGGATTAGGAGGGAAATCCAAGTGACTGGTCCAAAAGTCCAGGATGCCATTCCCCACCATGGCTGGGATGGGCTAGGAAGCAGTGATAGAAACTCTGGGAATGTGAAAGTTATTTTGCCATTCGTTTTTTTTCTGGGATTTTGCCTCATCCTGGTCCTCCATCTATTTTTAGTCTCCTGAGCAAAGCTTATTTCTGCCTCAAGCATTGTAATGCACTTTCTGTAGCCTGAATGAGTTTATTACACATCGTGTTGTGAGCAGCACCGGCAAGAAAAAAAGAAAGAAATGGAAAGTTTCCATAATAAATACATTTTTAAAAGAGAATACCTAAAACTTTTAGTAATTGTTCATATCCCTGCTCTTCATCACCAGCCTCAGGGATGAGTTTCCAGGCCATACATCTTGCAAAGCAGCAGGCAGTGATGAATGTGCACATGGAAAGTTTAATCTTTGAGTTGTTGGATTAGAATTCTACTGCTCAGATCAGAAAAAATAATGAAGCTTTCTTGTGATCTGTTTGTCCAGTTAGAATACCATTAATTTTAACTACCATATTTAAACTCTTTTTTTTTTTTAACTTAGTAGAAGTAATCAATTATTTACCTTGAGCTAGAAGTATGCAGGAAATAAGTACATAGAAATACAGGTGACATTGAGGAATGGATGACTCGTTATATAACATCTTTTAATTTTTATTTAATTTTTTTTTATTGTTTCCCATTTATAGCAGATATCTGTAGTAGCTCTGACCAGTAATTTCTTATTCATCACCATTTCTCAGCTAAAATTTGGAGCTCTAAAAGTGTGCAGATATTCCATTTACAGAGAGTCTAGAATGCTGTTGTGCAGAAGAAGAGCTCCACTGCTGCTGAGCCTGAGATGGTTTTTTTCATTGATCAGATGAAAAGTAAAATGATGTGGCCTCAGACCACTCGTTTAGTCTGTCCTTTCTCTCCCAAATTATGAATTAACTCCTCTCTCCCTGAAGATGGGGACAGAGATTGGTTTCAGGTCTGCTTGTGGATGCTTTTGAAATGAGGGTGTAAATAAGGATGAAATATTTATGCAGGCAGAAAATATTCTGGAATTAAATCCCTGTGGAGGAGAGAGGTAGTCCATGGAACCTTTTTATTTTTTTCCTTGCTGCCACCTCATGGAAACCTGGAGCATCAGCATTGGCAACGTGTTTGTTTTCCCTGCCACGGCACTTTGCCTGTGGAGACCACCACATGCTCTCCCTGTGCTGATACGAGGACAAGACTAGCATTTTGGTCCTTGGAGAGTTCATTTGTTTCCTAGGAGCTGCCCTGGTGGTGAAGGTCTCACTTTCCCTTCTGTCCCAGCCTGGGGAACGTGACCAGGCTGGAGAGCCACACGTCCCTGTCTGCAGGGGCACTTCCTGACCAGAAACGAGCGCTGGGACATCTCTTTCTTTCCACTGCCCCTGGAGAACAACAATTTTTTGGGAGCAAACTACGCCTACATGGAAAGTTCCCATTTCCTCCTCAAAATAACAAAAGAAAAAGAATTAAAAAAAAAAAAAAATCCCCCAAAATAAGGCTCCTGTCTCCTCTGTTCCGCGGCCGGGGCAGGTTCCCGCTTGTGCGGTTCCATGGCCCTCGCCTTGGCCGTCTGCCCAAAACTCCCGTCTGTTTTCCAGACAGGAAATATGAATCAAAATAACATGACATAAAAACAGTAATTAGCTTTTGTGTGTGAGGCTGCTAAGGCCTTAATGAGGAACAGGCTTGTAATAAAACTCTTGGCTACTCTCTCCCAAACTCGCTCTCTCGCTCTCTCCCCTTTTCGGTTCATCATTTATTTTCTTGCAGGGAGAAGTGAGGAGAGAAGGAGACACTATCTGTAAATTGATCCTCCCCGCCCTTGTTAAATTATCAGGGAGTCTATAAATGTTTTGACTGTGTTTTTTCCATTTGTTTTGGGCTATTTCTGTCCCACCCACAATGCTCATCTTTCCCTGTCATCCTTTGCTGCCTTTCATGGCATCTTGAGAGCTCATCCTTGAGCGATAGCTGAGGCTTTCATGAAAGTGGGGGGTCCTACAGGTCACCTGGGGCTGGCTTTCTCTTCCAGGGATGTTTTCTGGATAGTTGCTCCATCAAGCAACCCGGGGCAGCTGTGGTCTCTCTGAGCATCTTTGTCCCTTTGAGCAGAGCGAAGGAAGTTTTGGAGCAGCAGGGTCACCACGAGGCCAAGGGAGGCGGGCTGGTACCAAGGGTCACCTCACACAGCAAACCTTGAGCAGAAAACTCTGATCTCACAAGGAAAATATTTAATTTCTGCAGGAAGAAGCTCCAGGCCGCAGTAAACTCCTCTCAGACCTGGCTTTATGTGGCCTCAGAGTGAAGTGTGAGGCCAGAGCTGTGCTGCACGTGCTGTGAGAGCCCAAAGGTGAGCAGAAGTGCAAACTCCTGGAATTTTCTGCATCAAGTTTGCTCGTGCAAAGAGCTGTGTCCCCTCCCCAGACAGATGTATTAGTGACAAGTGATATGATGTCACTTCTGCTGGAACTGAGGACCTCCAAATACCCCACCGACACTGTCCCAAAACATAAACCCTACTTTGACACCACTTTTCCTGATAAAACCATAAAAAAATCTCATTGTATAGACCCTAATAATTTTCCTGTCCATGCCTCTGCATGTTTGTAGGCTTCCCACTTATCTCTGAGTTGTAATTTAAAGTCTTTTTGTGGTCAGTGCATTCAGAACAGTGGTGGAAGCCACGACTTGCAATGGATTTTAGCAATGAATGGTGAATTTCTCTAGGATCAGTGATCATCCATGCCCACAATGCCCTGCTGGTAGCAGATCTATTGGGTTTCATCAAGTGGGAGGAAGAAGAGAGGTTTTGTCCCTGCTTCCAGAGCCTCTGCTCTCATTTCCCACCTCTGTGTGGGCACAGCATGGAAAAGACATGGTGGGAGGGTCTGGAGAGACAATCCACAGATGGTGTTCTATGGAACCAGCCACGGACCCTCCTGGAAAGCTTCCTGATGGGATTTGCCTCGTGCCAGCGCCCTGAAAGTGATGTTCCCCACTGAACTAACATCTGTAGGAACACCTTGGTTGCTTATGGGTATTTTTCCACTGCTTGCTGCTCTAACTCACAGCTGGCAAAGCCCAGAATTGCTGCTGGAGTCAGGGAAAATTAATTCTGGGAGACCTCAGAACGTGCAGCAATTTTTAACTCCAAGCGCTGCTGTCCGTGATAACATGAGATTAGAGCTAGCAGGAAAAAACCTTTTCCCTGGCAATTTTTCAATGGAAAATGCCATCCAGTTGAAATCCAGACTTCCGATCAGAGTATGTTGTTGTCAATTAAGTTTTGCTTCAGTTTTTTTTTAGGAAAGATTTGTTTTGACTAGTTTGAAGTATTGTGTTTGGACCTTGTTGGAGTGAAATGGCTTGATTTTCTGTCCTAAGTGTCTTTTCATAACAAAAGTGATTTAATTTTATGCTTTGAATAATGTATGTTAAAAAGGAAGGTATTTTGTTCTGATTTGGTTTTATCAGAACAGGCTATTTTATTTCATCCCAAATAATTTTTTTTGATGTGGTTGAAGAGAAAATGTGGCTTTCAAAAGTTTTTTCTTCTGATTTGGCACTAAACCAAATTTTGAAATGTCAGAATTTCAAGTGGCCTTCCAGTGAAGTACAACCCATTCCATGGCGTAAAGCAAGAAGAAAACCCACATAAAACAATCAAATTGATGTAGACATTTATTACTTGTGAGAGTTGTAAAAGCATCACATGGCTTTCTCATAAAAAGTCATAAACCCTATTTACAGTCCCTGCATTATTATTCTAGTAACTAAAACCAGGGACTCTATGAAGTGCAGGAGTGTTCAGCGAATTCTCTCCCAGCTACTTTGGAAATGCAGAAAATTTCCCCGTTTTCAGAGCAGGGGGATCGTATTTTACTTGTATTTATTTATTGTGTTTACCTCTTACACTTAGAGCTTGGCCCCTACCCAAGAGGTCAAAGCTGTAATTACTTGCATTTCGTGATAACCAATGCAGAAATTAAATCAGCAAAGTGCCCTCATGTTTTGGGGAAAACTGGTGGTGTTTAGGTTACATTTCAGCATTCAAGAGGCTGAAATGCTTTAGTAGAAAAGACTTAACCCTGTCTGCAATGGAGCATCCAACACTTGGAGCCTCAGGCAGCGTGTGGTTACAGGTGAAATTCATTTGAAATGATCATAAAGGCTGTGAGGCACATGAAAAAAAAAAAATTCCACGAGGTTTTGGATCAAGTACAGCAATCCAGAGGGGTAAAAAGAGATATTCAGAAAGATTTGCTGGTTCTTCCATGTCCTGAGCTCAGTGAAATCAGTGAGGAGGGCTCAGCTGCCAGGAGGGAGCTGGGCTGTCCCGTGAGCCAGCGCTGTTGCAAACACATTGTCTGGGAGTGTTGTCATCCCTGGAATGAAGCGCTGCAGCTCCACAGCGAAGCCAGAGCTTCCCTCAGGATTTCTAACGGGAAGAACCTCTTCATTGCCTGCAAAAACTGCAGCCCCCTCCTTCTTCAGGGAAAGTCCAAGGCCTCTCCAAAGCAGGATCAGCTGGAGATGTTTGAGGATTTTTGCTGGGAAGGTTTGGGAAGGTTTGGGAAAGGAAGGTTTGGGAAGGTTTGGGAAGGTTTGGGAAGGGAAGGTTTGGGAAGGTTTGGGAAGGGAAGGTTTGGGAAGGTTTGGGAAGGTTTGGGAAGGGAAGGTTTGGGAAGGTTAGGGAAGGGAAGGGAAGGGAAGGGAAGGGAAGGGAAGGGAAGGGAAGGGAAAGTCCTCCTTGTGCTGGCTTTGAACCTACAAAACTCAGACTTTTGGAACATTTTCCTCTTGACTGTAACTTAACCACTGGTGGTTTCTTATTTTCTTTCATTTATCATCTTTTACAGGTCCAACAAGTTCATCTGAGAGTGTGAGTGAGCTTTGCTGACCAGCAGTGGAGGATCTCTGTGGAAGTCTCCCTCACAGGTTTCCCACTGGTGTCACTGCACTGGCTATATCCAACTAGAGTAGCTTTTTATAACCTTGCCATGGTTATTTTCAACTTCTTGCCTCTATACAGGACCTATACATAAGCCCAGGGCTAAAAATACTTGAATCCAGCCAATTTTCCCCTAAGAGGTCTGGGAACTTGCATCTGTTGTCTGAGCTCAGCCAGAAACTGATTTCCAGAGCTGAAACCCAGCTCAGGCCAGTGTCTCAAACAAAGGAAATGTTGCAGTGAAGCTACACCACACTGGCTCCCCTCACCTGTGAGTACCTCCAAAAACAGCCTTTGAAAAGCTGATTAAATTGCTTTTTCTGGCTGTTAGGAAGGGTTAAAATATCCGAGCCGTGCAGAGAAAACACTTGTTTTAAAAAATTATTTTACAAATAGCAGAGTTTCCTTCTGAGAGAGGAGATGCCCCTCGGGCTGCCAGAGGACGTGTGCTGCTTTCCATCCACTTGGGGAAATTCAGGGATATCTGTGCCATGTTCTCCTGGCCCCTGTGCCTGCCCACAGCATTCCCTGACTCGTGCACGGGCTCGGAAGACACATGGAATTAGTCTTTATGATTCAATTATTCTGCGGTAGAGCTTGGACGTGTGCAATATATTGAAAGCCTTTGGGAGACTATCAAAATTTAATAGGGAAAGTATGGCATTTTTTTTTAGAATTTTTACTTCCAACCCTCGCTGTCAAATGATTTGTTTGCTATTTTTATAAACACGCCACAGTGCCACTGAGGAGGTACAGGGACAGGAATGAACTGAGCTGGTTTATCCAGTTGCAAAACAGGAGGGGGGATTAACCCCTCCAGTGCCACTCACTGGGATTTCCAGATGTCCAAGGAAAACAGCCAGGTCTGACTGGCAGTGGAAAACTGCTTTTCCCTAAGGGATAAGAGCAGTGGCTACATTGCTTTGTATCTCAGATGCCCTGGTTGCTAAATTTGAGGTTAACTGACAATATTTTGGAGGTAGTTTTTCTGCTGGTTTGGTTCTGCTCTCACTCTGGGCTTCTTGGAAACAATGTTGGATATGGAGGTGTTTCCCTGTTATGCCACTTCTACCACTGGCATGGCCTTTCCTCCTCTTTGGCTTGTTTCTCTCGGAATTACTCATCCAAGTCATCAATCTCTCAGGTTCTCCCAGGAATCTTGAGATCAGATGTTTAACACCCTTCATCACCTGTTTGCCAAGGCCTTGGAGCTTGTGCCTTCCTCTTCCTCCTTGTGCTTCCTACCTAAAGGTGCTGGTCACGCAGTGTCCTCTGGTTCTGGATCAACATCCCAATCTGCCCATTCAACACTTGTTCACCAAGCCCAGTTTGTTCTTTTCAAACCAGGCCTTCTGAGGCCTTGCTCACCTGCCACACAATAAAACTCACCTCCTTCTACCTCCTCTCCCTCAGGCTCCCATTTCTACCTCTCTTTCCAGCTCCCGTCAGCACCTGCCACCTCGAAGTTGTCTTTTAAGCAGCTCTGATTTCAGAGTTCTTGCTCTACCTATTCAGACCTTCTGCACTAAACATCTGGCAGGGACAATGTGCAAGCCAGGATTTTATTTCACTCTGAGATATCCAGAAATCCACCCCCTCACTGCTTTAGGAATTTTTCCTTTGAAAAACCACAAGTCCTCCTTTCCTCTCTCTTGACGACTTCTCTTTTATGCTCGGGACAAGTGATATTCCTCAACCAAACACTCAGCACTTCCTCCTTTTCCCTCTTATTCCATTCAGCTCTCAAGGAATTTGCTGCACACTTCCTTTTGGAGGTCCAAAAGCTACACACCACTAATGTAGCATTAAACTCGTCATGGGCTGGCAGCAGTGAAATGCCTCTCAGTGTTCCTTGGGTTTCGCTGGCTGCTTCAGCACCACCTGTTCTCCAACCCGCTCCCCTTAGACACCACGATTTATTTTTGTACTAATGGCAAAATACACTGAAAAATAAATGGTGTGCTCTTCAGCTGCAGTTATTTCCTCGAAGAGATGGCCCTGGAAGAGAACTCTGAGTGGATCCTTACCTCTGAACCCCTGCAAAGAGCCTGCAGCTCCCACTGCCAATCCCAGGGTGGAAAGAGGAGGAGGGGGGTGTGTGTTGTACAGAAACCTTGATGTTTGCATCTGCCTTTGATTCAAGGAAAGGGCAAAAAGAAGCAATATCACTTTACACAGACGGGAGACGGTTCCAAACCATGTTACATTTTGTACAATAATGGTTTTGAAAGATGACTCATTCGAGCTTGTCAAATTAGCCATTACATTTGCATAGCTCCTGCGGGAGCTGTTTCAGCAAGCACAGAAACCTAAAAAACAACTCACACACACGGAAAGAGATGGAAACTCCTTTTATCCTTAGCGCTTCATCTCCCATCACAGAGGCAAAGGGACAGGAAGTAAAACACGTCTCCCAAACATCTCCTTCCTTGGAGTGCATTGGAGACTGGAAAACATTTTGGTAAAGTTCATTTCATGTCACATGTGTGTAATTAAATAGTAGTTTTCTGACGAAGAAGAAGAAGTTTGGTGAGGACACAGGCGCTGGCCGCCCGATCTCTCCAACCCTTTTCCAAATTCCTGGTGCATCCAAGCCATTGCATCCATTCTTGGCGCCGTGGCTCCGGGATCTGCAATCAATCTCCACACTCTGCTCCCCAGTGAACCCCAGCTCTCTGCCAAGGCTGAAGTTGAAGTGGTCAGGGCTTTCTAAAGCCAGATGTCTCTGTAATCCTGGATTCCTGTTAACCTCTCCACTCGAGCGTCCTTGGAATGATGAGAAAGCTTTTCCTAAGAAAGATGGCAAGCTGACGAGAATTGGGCCACGTGGAAAGCAGACTTGAAGAGGAAGAGGAGGGTGTTTCACTGACTTCTTTCACTGAAATCAGAACATTTTCACATAGTTCCAAACCTTTGCACAAATGTCTGAGTTTCTGCCTCGGAAGGATCCTTTTGGCATCATTCCTGCCCCCTCTGTGGTGTGAAGATCCCAAGGAGCGCTCGCTCACTCGCTTTGCGTTGGGTTTCCTGGGATGAGATTGGGCTGGACCTGATGCTCTCAGCCATGGGTGCAGAGACTCACGGTGGCTTTGCTGGAACTCAGCTCCAAGGTAGATGTTGTGCTTGGCATGGACACTCTGCAGCCCATGTTCCAAACCTGTTTTAATTATCTTCAGTTCCCCTCTCACAGCAACCTGCGTCTCAGAACAAGCAGCAGGCAGAAGAAACAGATTTTTTTCATCATGTCTTGGCATCTGCCTCTCTTTCTCTCTTGTTCCCAATCTCAGTTCTTGTAACTGGGTTGGGTTTGGGTTTTTTGTTTTTTTTTTTCCCCTTCTTTTTTTCATTTCAACCATGACTTGAAAAGATTAAAGCCTGACGTTACTACTTAGCAAAAGGGACCTCTGCCAAGAGGGTGTCCTGCAGGATGCAAATGGGGAGGAGCAGCGTGAGACTGAAGGGCTTTGAAACAACAGCATTAATGTGTGGGGATTCCATTGCACTCAAACTTTGTCCTGAAAATGCCAGGGGCTGGATTCTCTCTCCCCCGCTCCTGTTGGATAATACTTTTGTCCATGACTAAACCTCTGAAGGACAACTTGCAGAGCAAGGCAGCAGGTGGAGGCTGCCAGGCTGTTACATCTTGTAACTTTCTTATTTAATGAAAATCTTGGTCCATTTGAGAACTTTTACAGTGTGCATTCATATTTGTGTAATATGTCACTCATTTTTATGTCTTTTTAGTGCGGCTGCTTTGCTTAACCTAACACAGAACGAGGTTTGACTGGTTTATGGTCGGAAATCACGAGGAACATGGACTCTGGAAGGGAAGAACCTGTTCTGGTGGAGCAGAGAGGGGACCAAGAGATGCAGGGCTGAAGGAGACTGAGCTGCCCCAACCTAGGCAGTGGTTGATCCATGTCACAGCCCCACCACAGACTTGTGTGACCACAAAGTTTTTTTTTTGTGAAAAAGCTTTTTGGAGGAGCTCTGGCAAGTTTAGCTCGTGCTGTCTGAGATCCCAGTGACCCTTCCAGCATCCCTTGTCTTTCTGCCAAGGCTTGCTCTCCCAGCAGCAAGTGCAGCAGGAGTTTTAGCACTGGAAGCTGCTGACTCCAGGGCAGTGCCTCTGGGTCAGTCCTCGGTGCAGAGTGGCTGGGATTAACCCTCTCCAGCTGTATCAGTGAGGGTCAAGCGTGAGCTGTCATGAATCTCAGCTCCCTTTCTGACGTTCCCTGGCTCGCAGTGCTGGTGTTTAGGGGCTGTCTGGCTCCTCCACGCATTTCCAGTTCTCCTACAGATTTGTTGCCATCGTGATGAGCAGCACGACTGAGCAGCCCCTGCTGCAAGAGACAGGAGGCAAAACTGATTTAATTTGCACAGAAACCTCTCTTGCTCATACCCAGCTTTAGCTGCTAAAGAAAAAAGGGGGTCTTGTACTTCAGGTTTCCCTCTGACACCTGCTGGTTTTGCCTTAGCGGTGGAGAGTCCCTCATCTGCCCCAGAAATGTGGGGGCAGTGCAGAAGAGCTGATGGGCAGTGGCAGGGTTTTGGGAAGATGCTGCAACTGCCCAGTCATTTCCATATTTCCATATTTACCCCTCTGTATTCACATATATTTAATTTACATTTTCCTTTTACCACAGATCTTCATTTTAGATACAGAGTTTTGATGAAGATGATCTTCCAGAAGGAAAGAAATATATGAGCATATGCTAACCACCTGTGAGAGGAGGAAGCCTCTTCAGCAAGAGGGAGAAATACCTTTTTTTTTTTGGTAATTTGCTATAAAATTAGTCAAAACCACTGATGACTCCCAGTGGCATAGGGGTTTATTACAAAGACAGGGTTTTATGCTCACCTGGCCCTGCTGCAGGTCTGTTTTTCATGTTTTATGCAGCTCTGCATCCACTACAGTGCTCACTAAGCATCCCCTTTGCCCACCAGAGGAGCCATCAGCCTAATTCATGTAGTCACACTATTTAGGCCTTGAGCAAGTTTTCTCAGCTATGGTTATGTACAAGGTATAAATATTTTCCTTGTGAAGCACAAACACCCTGTACCCTTCTGCTTAGGCACCCTCTCGAGGAGCTCCCATGAGAGCTGTTAATCAGCACCATATTTTGAGGACTGTCTCTTTCCTATTTATTTTTTTAGATTTCTTCTTCTATTTGTTTTTTCTTTTTATTTTTTTTCCTCAGGAAAACAAGCAATCTCTGGTCCATACTCACAATTTTATTTTCGTGTTGATCTTGAAACACACTATTTTGACCAGTCAAGTTGTGTTAATTTCCCTGATTGACACCATAAGTAAAGTTACAGCTCGTGTTTCATTTCCAGCCTCCTGTTCAGAATTCCAGCCCCTTCGTGGAGCAGATACAACCAGAGGAACTTGGTGGACTGTGTCTGCTTAATGAAGACCAGGCTGCTTGACTTACCTGACGCTTATTCTTTTGGTTTTTCCTTCCTTTCCCTCAAAAATTTGGGATTACAGATCACCTGAGCTGAAGGGGAAGAAGTTAAATAATAATAATAAAAGACTTCTTTTTCAGGAGAAGAATTTTTCTGTATTTCAAAGAAAATAGGCATTGCAGCATCTGTGGGTTTCCTCAGACCCTGGAGATTGCAGTGACCTTTGAGATGGATTGTGGGCCATCAGAAGTTAAATATGCTGCCTTTGGTTAGCTCGACATGAATTATGACTCTGGAATGCTGAGGTCCATGTTCCTGATATATTTAGGTATAACCAATGGTTGTAACATAAAATTAAATCAACAGATTGCTGGCTGGCAAAATGAAGGCTGAGAGCTGCTGCAGGCCGCAGTGTAATGGAGTTACAGTCAGAACCTGGTTTGTCACTTGCCCACAACGACAAAATCTGCAATTTTTGGAACCATTTTCTCCAAATCCTTCCTCACTTCCCAGTAGATCTGCACAGATTTGAAATAGCACAGCCCAAAGCCTGGTGGGGACACGGGGACGAGACCGGAGTGCTCCAAAACCCATCCAGCCTGGCCTTGGGCACTTCCAGGGATCCAGGGGCAGCCACAGCTGCTCTGGGCACCCCGTGCCAGGGCCTGCTCCCTCATTCAGGGAAGAATTTCTTCCTAATATCCCATCTAACCCTGCTCTCTTTTAGTTAAACCCATTCTCCCTTGTCCTGTCACTACTCAGCTTTTGAAAAAGTCTCCCCACCTCTTCCGTAGGCTCCCTGCGTCTGAGGTTGATTTTGACTTCTGAGGGTCTTTCTGGTGGTTTCTGAATCTAAGGTTGATTATTTTTTCAAAACTCTGTTTCATTCTCGTGCCCAACATCTGCTAGGGCTGAGCTCTGCTAGGAATACATTATTTTCCTTGGATTTGGGGAGGTGCTAAAGTTTCCCTGAGCAGTTGTGACTGCAGTACCTTCCCAAGGAGCACCAGTTCTGGCCTTTAATCCTGGCAATGAATGTTCTTCCCCACGCTCCTGTTCAGAAGTGTGCGTGTGAGTGATTTAGTGCTTCGTGTCAGCAAATCAGGATGTTGATCTAAACTATGTTTTCACTGTCCCAAGGCACGCTAGGAGCCTCAGACAGGACTGTAGACACCCCCGTGTTAGGTAGAGTAAAAATACAGGCTTAAAAATTGATTTTTACCTCCCAGTTTTTATAATTCAGATGCATTTGTTGTTGTGTAACCTCCAGCACCTTCAGATGTCATCAAAAATCCCCAAGAACACAGCAAGGAGCAGTTGCAGCTGGGAATCTTTGTCCTTCTTCGCCAGGAGTTTTCATATAGAAACAAATAAGGAAAATATTATGTGTGACACACAGAAACATCCTCCTGGAGCCATTCGTTTTTCAGCCTGAAAAAAGGGGGAAAAAGACACCCAAGCTGAGTTTATCTTTCTTCCATGCACAGAGAGATCTTTGATTGTGGCAAAACACGTTCACCACGCTCAGCTCTGGCGTTTGCCAGAACAAAACCAGGTTTTGGTGCCTGGGCAGGAGGACGACAGGACCTGGGGCAGAATTCCTTGTCACAGGCAGAGCTGTGTGAGTCTGTTTGCTCTGGCAAAGCTCCCTTTTATTTCTATGAACTTGCAGCCGTTTTTCACTGCCGGGGCCATCCCCTGGAGAGTCTCCTTCAGAGGAAATCTGTGCAAGCTTTGATGGGAAAGTCACGTTACCTCCCTCTCCTCATTCGCCTTGGGCACATGGGCCAGAAGGAAAATGCAGCCACCCACCAAAACGGTGAGAAGAAATTCATCCACCTAAAACAAAACTATTCAGCAATTTCTTTTTTCGCACTCCACATCTCTCTGGGTTGCCCCACAAGCCAGGGAGCAGTAAAACCATTTGCCAGCAAGCAGGGCTGGGGCCACCTAATCAACCATTTTTAGAGCCATTTGGGCTTCCAGTGTGACTGGAAAATAGGTTTTCAAATTAATTAAGTATTGCTACCACACAGAAGCCATAAATAAGTACTTGCTGCCGTGGCCATCTGCTGCTGAAGGTCACTGAAAAATAACTATTTCAGGAAAATGTTTAAATTCTTATTGGTAATACCTCTAACCAAAGCCAAGGCAGTAGGGAGATCATATGTTGGTTGGTGGGTGGCCCTAATGATTTTACCATAAAAGTAATTCCAAAAATACACAGATCAGGCGCTCCAGCTAATTCTGCAGCTTGATTTGACAAGTATGAACCAAAACATATACAGCGACCAGGCAGTTATTAGTGGTGGATTAGAAACTACTAAAACTGCCTTGGCACAAATGCCAGTGTGGTGCCTTTGTTTGAAATCAGGGGGAAGCTCGATTTTTGTGCCATTCCCTCCCCTCAGAGGGAAAGCCAAGGACACAGCTCATGCTGTAGGTCCCTCAGGCACTACCTGGACTCCTTCACCCCATGGAAAATCATCTCCCCCCTCACTGCAGGGCAGATATTGTGATGGAGAGATGGACACTTTCCACTGGGCCAGGTTGCTCTAAACCCCTTCCGACCTGGCTTGGATCTTTTAGCATTCCCAAATTTCTCTTTCTCTTGCCATGCTGTGGCCTCAGCCTGTCACTGGCCTGGTCCCTCAGGTATCAGGAAAAATTAGGAAACCTAATCAAAGACATTCATGTGAACCCCACAAACAGAGTGGCTGAGAAAAGAGCCAGAACCCCATGAAATATGAAGGGTTTATTTCCATTACCCAGGCACACACTGAACCAGGGCTGCTGGGCCTGACAGTAAAAAATCACTGTCATAAAAATCTGGTTCCTCTGTTTGTGAAGGCTCATTCCAAACTAACCCACGAGATGGACTAGAAATGTAAAGTTAATCTTGAAATACACTTCATTTTCAGCGTTATTAAGCATGGCATGTGATATTCATCATTCACAGGGTGATAAAAAGTTGCAACAAATCCGAAACAAAAATATGGGGTCAAAAATTAGGCTGTGCCAGCTGCTAACAGAGCACGGTGGGCTTTCTCTCAGGGCAGAGAGGATTCTGAGATGGAGCAGCCTTTCAAAAGCTGCTTCTACCATCCTGTCCTCACATTTTGAAGTTGTTCCACTCTTTTTTAGGCAGCCCAGAGGATGGGCAGAGCCCTGCCCAAGGCAGCTGTCCCTCTGCAGGGTCACCAGGAGAGCAGGACAGGAACCCCGTGGGCTCCTGGTGACCCTGGGGCACACAGTGCCATCGGCAGAGAGCTGGGCTAAAGCACAAATCCAGAAAGGATTGCTTGGCTCAGCCCCTGAGCTGCTCATTGCCACAGGATATCGGAGCAGACACGGCTTGGAAAAGAATTTGGAGAGATCCCCACGGGATGTATCCATCAGTGACCATGGACAGCAAGGACACACAGGCAGCCTCCAGACGAAGAAATCCCCGTGCTGGTACTCGCCATAGGCTGGGAGAATATTCAAGACACTGCTCTTAGTTTGTCTTTTTTTTTTTGGCATTTCCCTCAGTGCCTGTTACCGTCTGTCAGAGGAAGCAAACGTGATCCTGTGTGGCCATTCCTGCATGGAATAATGCTTTGAGCCCTAAATGTGCTGTCCTGCTTAGCAGGAGGAGGATTTAGGGCCAGAGGCATTTAGGAACTCACCCTCCCTTCCAAAAAATTTGTTTTCCTTCACCTTGAGACAGATGAAAATTCTTTGCCCTCCCCAATGGTGTGAGTAAAACAAAAGAACCTTTACTGTTGTGAGCACCTGCTAATTTTAGAATGAATTAAGGGGGAAAAAGGATGTTGCATTGGCCTGAATCCCTGGATTCAAGAAATTATGTGAATGCTTGTAGCTGTGCTGTGCATCCCATGCCTCAGGAATCTGCTGCTCAAACAGCTTCTTCACCTCCAGCTTTGCTTCCATTCACGAGGTGACCTCAATACTTTGGTTTTCCTTGTAATTCCTGACATTTTGCCATTGTAAAAGCCATAGGGATATTGCAAATACTGACCTGATGTTTAATGAGGGAGTTTGAGGGGATATATGAGTGTGAATGTGTGTATATATTTATATACACATATATTTATTGATATTTTTATTGATATTATATTTTTTATTATTTATTGATTTTATTGATATTTTATATCATTCTGTTCCTCAGAACAAGATACTTAAGGCACATCCACGTGCACAGAGACAATACTCTCATTTTTCTCCTGAGATACATTTTGCTGTCATTTGTGTAACCTTTCTTTTCAGTTTGTTAATCAATTACACTTCGGGCTTCATCAGAGGGGTCTAAAGTGTAACAGCAGCCACTATTGTTGCAAGGGAAAGAACAAATTGATTGATGGTGGGTAATCAAGGTAATGTAGAGACTTGGCACAGGCAATATTTACTTTACATCTGTCACTGAAGACATTTTACTGCCAATCAGTGCCTTCAGAAGGCTGGCTGGAACAATAGAGGTCTTTTCTGCTTAATTCCTCCTATTGACTGGGGCTTACACTGACAAAGTTCACTTGCTATGTAATCCTCAAGGCATGCACTGGCTGCTGCAGCCAAGTTTTGAGATATATATCCCCCTGTGTCAATGAATTGGAAGAAAGCAGCTCTGTGGAGCCAAAGCGTTGAAGGTGGTCCCTGAAAGGCGGCCCGTGACAGCGTAGGACTGGCGTTGTTGGCTTCGGAGGTGTCAGAGTGATAGGAGTGCTTACAGGAACCCTCCCTGCAGCTGCTGGAGATGTGAAAGGCCTTTGATGGTTCACTGGTGACCACTGTTTGCAGGTCAAGTCTGGCCAGGAAGATCCTCTGCAATAACAAGCGAGGGGCGGTGGTGGGAAGAGGGAGGAGGGGGTCGTTTTTCTCCATTTCTCTCCCTTTTTTTTTTCCTTTCTCTTTTCTCTTCTGTCGCTGCAGAGACTGGTGTTTATTTACAAGATGAGTCAGAGCAGCCACAGACCAGGGCTGGAGTGGGGGAGCAAGGAATCTGGGAAATCTGGCCGATATTTGGGCCACACGAAATGGCCATTGGATGCCCAGCACCAGGAGCAGAAGGGTGACGGCCACACCCGTGTCACCTCAGGGGCTGGCTGGGGACACAAAGCTGCTTTCACCCTTCCTGGTTGAGGTGAGGAGCTGGTGAGAAGAGGAAATGTCCCTGTCAGCTGGAAGTCATTGGTACCTACAGCACATTCTGCTTCCCTTCACAAACTCTCCTGACCCTGACCCAGACCCATCACACCGGGGGGATGGCTTTAAACTGAGGGAGGGTGGATTTAGATGGGATATTGGGAAGGAATCCTTCCCTGGGAGGGTGGTGAGGACCTGGCACAGGGTGCCCAGAGCAGCTGTGACTGCCCCTGAATCCATGGAAATGCCCAAGGCCAGGCTGGACATTGGGGCTGGGAGCAGCCTGGGACAGTGGAAGGTGTCCCTGCCATGGCAGGGGTGGCACTGGAAAACACCCTTTTCCCTGTTTTTATTCCCAGCTCTCCTGGACATCCATCCAGAGGGATGTAGTGCACATCTTGCCTGTAGCTTGTGCTGACCCAGTTCCCAGTTTCCCAGTTTCCCAGTGCTCTTGTCTCTTCATTCCTGTGGCAATTCATCTCCCGGGTTAAACTCCAGGTGAGAGCCTTTGGCTCACAGGCTTTACAGCTCCTTCTCTTGCCCAGCAAACCCAGAGCTCCACCTTCCTCAAGGCACACTCTGAGCTGTTGTAACCCACTTCTGCTGAGGACTTACCAGCCAGATTGCAATGTTTTAGTGACTCTTAAACTCAATCAAAGAAGCCACCTAATTTTCATACATTAAAGACCAAAAGAAGTCTAGCCCTTGTTGTCCTAATGATTGTTTGTATTGACGGTTTTCTGTCTCACAAATTTTTCCTCCATGCACCAATTTGACTCCCAAATATCCTCACAAGAGTTGAAAGTGAAGCACCAGTGGGGTTTCCTAGATTCCAAGACCCTCTGCTCCAAAGAGATTTTATCTTTCTTTTTTAAAAAAATTTTTAAAGGGTGGTGGTGAGGCAAAGGAAAAAAAAAAACTCCTGGATCTCTTCCAAAAGGCTAGCTAACTTCCAAGACATGTCTGTCAGTAGGCTCGCTCTGGAATTTCCTCTGCAGTTACTGGAGGGTTGAATTTTTCCATAAAACCTGGTATTATGTAAGGGGCACTGACAAATGTTTCCAGTTGGACCCTGGGATTGCAGACGCGTTTGACAAGAGATAACAACCCAGGCTCCCAAATCACTGCAGTCACCCTGGAGCCAGAGCACGCTTGCAGCTCTTCTACTTCTCCGTGGATCAAAAAGAACCAGAATTAAGGGTCTGAGATTTAACCAGATTATAACTGAGATAAAAAGAGTTCAGTTGGATTTAAGTGTAAATGACAACACAGTGACAGGATGGTTATCACAGCACCTGGAGCCTTGGAGCACATTGGCAAAACGATCAGGATTGTTCTGAAACGTCCCCAAATATTGCCTGTCTGTGTTGAGTGGGGATTTCAGTGTCAGCACATTTTTCACAGAGGGCTTGGGGTGGCAGAGGGTGTTTCAAGGTTGGGGCTGGGAGAGGTTGCGTGGGAAAGCCTGACATTGCGAGATGTCTGGCCGTGGCCACTGCAGTCACACTGACCTCCCCAGGAACCAAATCCAGCTTGTAATTAAGCAGGGGAAAGTAAAAGGAAACTGGCATCTGTCCTGCAGCTCGGGAAAAGCCCAGTGTGTAATCAAATATGAGCATTTATAGGCACACAACCCACACATCTGCGAGCATCAATATGGTTGGAAAAAATAGAGTTATATGGGGTGACTACAAATAGAGGGATAGCTGTCCATGAGTCTTTGCTCACTTTCTGGAATAGCAATAGATTTAGCTGAAAGGACTGAGCTGAAGACCATTTTTGGCATGTTTGCTAAAGACAGGGACACAAATACTCATTACTGCATTACTTTCCAGCAGCTGATGCCTTTAATGTAGCTCAAGATGGGTTTTTTAATGTGCAGTGACACTTTGGTGTGTCATGGATGTTTGTCATTTCCAGAATGTGTTGTTTGTCATTTGCCACTTCCACAGCTCGTCACCAACCCTCCTGACCCTTCAAACCACTCTTGGGCAGTCTCCTGTCTCCTCCTATCCCTGGGACCATGGTGGAATCACAGAATAGTTTGTGTTGGAAGAGACTTTTGCAGGTCCTTGATTCCAAACAATGAGCAGGACATTCTCCACTAGATCAGGTTGCTCAAAGCCCCATCCAATTTTGGAATTTTCCAGGGATGGAGCATCCATCCCTTCTCAGGGCAGCTTACACCAATATCTCACCACCCTCATTGTAAAACCTTCATCATCACCCTCAGGGATGCTCCATTGGTTGGCAGCTGCTGGGGCTGCCAGCTAAAAGTGAAAAAAATGTGCTTTAATCTACAGATCCATCTGAGGTCCCTGCAATACTCTCCAGAATTTCCAGTGTCAGCCCAGGATGAGGAACACGGCAAGGAAATGGGGTGAGAGGGAGTTTTTTGTCACTGAGACTTCTCCATGATTCGGTGGAGATCAGGACTCCACCACTTCCAGCGAGTCTGAGGGCAGGAAAGGGTGAAGGGAGCTGCCTTGCTGATAGGTAAAAGGTAAAAGTTCACAAGTCCACAGGCACAGATGCCGAATATTTCGTGAACTTAGAGGGATACGGTTTCAGATCACGCTGCTGGAATGCAGCCCTGGCTGCAAAGGCTCGGAGCAGAAAGGATGAGGGGGTGACAGAGCCGGGGTTTCACTCCAGCACGTTGCACCCACAGGAGATGGTGAAAAAGATGAGAAAAAGGGGATTACTGGAGCGAGGGGGTGATATCCTGGTGGGTTCTCCCAGATGGAGGGGAAGGGGAGCGCAGGGAAACGTTGCTGGCCGTGTTTGCAGCAGCTCACGCTCATGTTCTGGTATTTTATTGATCCCTCAGGGAGCAGACTTGAGCCTTTCCTGTCTGAATCTACCTGGAATCCATGCCCAAATACCTGGTCCTTGGGGGTTGCTCACCCAGCTGATTCTAGTTAAAAATTCAATGGCCATTTCTTCCCTCTGAATAAATAATTGTAATTCATGTGGTCATAAACGATTTTTTTCCCCCTAAGAAAGCTCTCCTTGATATCCAGCCACTGGTTGTCAAACAGAGGCTTGTTCCCTTTCCTGTTAATAAGTCCCGTCTCTTTTTTTCCTAAACCAGGCTTTTTGGGGCATTACATCACCACGCACAAAGTTATGTCAAGGCTGGATGGAGATAATTCACATCCTGTCAGGTCTGACATAAGAGAGTGGGCGACCTTCCAGCAGGGTAAAATATGAAAAGGAAAGTGAAATGGATCCATCCTAGTCTAAATGAGGGCTGGGGAATACCTGACAGATGGATTTGGGAGGTGATTGAGGAAGAAGGTTACGTGTTTAACTTCTGTTCCCTTTTTGCTCCCCTTCACCTCTACTGATTATGCCTTAAAAGCTTTGTGTCACGGCCAATTGTCATCTGAACACCGACAGCGAGTTACAGCTCACGTTACTGCTCCTTGGACAGGGAATGTGTTCGGGCACTGTTTTGCCACTTCATTGCAAAATGGGGAGACGAGGTAAAAAGCTGACCTAAAAAATGATCAGAGGCAAAAGTTGTGACCCATAAACGACAAAATGAAAGTGTTCTGTCAGAATAGTAAAATCATAGAGGGGTGTGGGTGAGAGGGAGGTTAAAGATCATCCAGTTCTACCCCGACTTGGGCAGGGACACCTTCCATATCTCAGGGTGCTCCAAGCCCTGTCCAGCCTGGCCTGGGACACTTCCAGGGATCCAGGGGCAGCCCCAGCTGCTCTGGGCACCCTGTGCCAGGGCCTGCCCACCCTCACAGGGAACAATTCCTTCCCAAAATCCCATCTAAATCTACCTTTGTTCAATTTGAAGTCATTTCCCCATTTCCTGTCACTCCGTGCCCTTGCCAAAAGTTCCTCTCCTTCCCTTTTCCAGAAGAATTATTCAGCATTTCCTTAGAGTTTTGCAGCCACTGTGTCACCTTCACCATTAGGAGACTTTTACAATTTTTAATTTGAGCCTTTCTTGCTGAAATGCAATCCCACTTTTTCTTGTCCCATTAGCCCCAGGATCCCGAGAAGACACCACTCCATTCTCTCTGAAGCAATTTTTAGGTTTTCAGACTTAAAAACGCTGCTAGTATGAAAAACCTAAAGCCTAATTATAGTCCCATTTTAATTAATGAACACCTCCTATGAATTTAACCAGATTCAGGATGAAGCCAAAGCCTGAAATTTGCTCTTACTCCACATTTACCAGAAACAGGCAACCAGAAATGGGATTTTCAGTTTCTGTTGCCCACGTTTGTCCCTCAGGGCTCTGCTCTGCGATTAAAATAAGGAAGAAGTGAAAAGTCACACTTTATAAAAGTGACCATAACTTTGCATTAGTTTAAATACAAGCTGTGATTATTTGAAATAAACCCCTTTTCTGGAGATATGTCCCTGTTATTTAAGGAGTGGGATCTCTGCTCTGATCTGCCCTGAGGTCTCGACTGTAGCAGTGTAAAATCAGTGAAAACTTCAGCGTTTGAGCAGATTTATTCTGGATTTACTGTAAGTAAGGGAGAAGCACCATTGCACATGAATCTCAACTCAGAATAGATTTACTAAGTGCTTTAATACTTCACATTTGGCCCCAAATTACTACTGTGTGACAAAATTTGAGGGCATGTGAAACAGGAGCAGCTTTAAAATGAAAAATCTCGCAAGTTATTTCTATTTCATGTTAGTACAAACACTTCAGAGTCCTCCACATCCTTTTGGTTTCTGATTTTTAATGAAGCCGTCATAAACCCACAGCAAATTTAGCTCAAGGAATTCCAATAAAGCCTTTAGGGGGAAAAAAACCCTCCAACATACTGTATCTGAAATGACAAGTGTGTTATTACAATCAAATGCAGACTGACTAATGTTTATTTGGGGTTAGGGAAAAATGGATTTTAATTCATGACAGCTGATTTTTATACTTCTTTTTAAGAATAAGAATTATTTACCTGTCTGAACCAAATTATGTTGTTTGAATTTGAACATTTAAGGACGAAAATGCGACTGAGAAAGGTTATCCCCCCGTTTTAACATAAAAACAGTTAAACAAAGAGCCGTGTATTTAAAAGTGAAAACAAGACTCTGTCATTATTGCTTGTGGAGAAATGTGCAAAATTAAGTAAAGGCGACGGAAACGTGGTTTTTGCATGTGCAGCACATAGGGGTTTTTCATTGTGGAACTTTTCACTACCTCATTTCAGGCACTTTATTGCTCCTCCAATTTCATTTTCTGTGTAATTTGACAAAATTACAAGTTCCTTCCCGCCCAAGGATGGCTTTGCTTTCAAACTGTAAATGCCTAATTTCAAGCTCCAGCTTCATAATGCACCTTTAAAACAAATTGAAGCCACATTGCCACAGCCAAGGAGTCGTGTTGGAAATGAATAAAGGTTTCTTGCAGAAGGGTTTGTGTCTGTTCTTGTAGCAAAAAACAAGTGGGCTCCACATCTGATGGTTTTGCTGTTGACCACCACAGGCTCACTCTCTGTTATTCGTTATTTTGCCCATTAAAATAAGCCTTTTTATTATGATTAAGCTTTCACACCTTCATCCTGACACACAAAGCATAAATTTTTCACAAATGGCACAGAAAATATCCGTCTCCCTTTTCCTGTCTGTTCAGTGATGCTCAGCTGAACCATTGGAAAATATTCCTAGAAATACTATTGGCAGAAAATGCTGCTTTCCTCACTAAAACAAATTTGCCGGAAATACTGATGAGTAAGAAAAAAGCTTTCCAAGAAATATCCATGTTGAAGGCTGCAGGACCATCCTCTCCTGGCAGCGATGATGATCAATATTTGTTTCCAAACCTTCTGTCAGAGGTGGGCCCCAATCTTGTGCTCCAAACAGGGATTTGGGGAACCACGAGTAATTTGGGACCACAATTAATGTTGCAGGTGCTGTTTCCATCATTAATATTGTTCCTATCATTTAAATACGATCACAGAATGACAGAGTATTCTGGGATGGAAGGGACCCACAATCATCATCAAATCCAAGCTGTGGCCCTGCACAGCACCATCCCCAAGAGCCACACCCTGTGCCTAAAAGTGTTGTCCAAACAAAAAGAAGTTTTTCCCCAAAAAAACAGGAAAAAAAAACCATTTTAATCAGGTAAAATGCAGTCCTTGCTGGTTTTCTCTGCTTGGGAATGTGCTCAGGTCTGCTCTCGGTGGTTGGGCTGAATCCCTGACCTCTGGATGCTCACAGGGTGGTCTGACAGCCACCACGGTGCTCCGAGACCTTCTCCTGACACTTTCTTCCCTGTTTCAGCACCTCTCTCCTGGGTCTCAAAGGATGTGATGGAGCGGGAAGCAGGACCTGGGAGTTCATGGAAGGATTTTCCCCTCGTCCCCAGATGCTTCTTTCAATTAAATGACCTGTAGGCTCAGAAACTGCTGGTGGATTTACATACCATTAAATATCCCTGGATGTGGGTAATTGAAAAATGTGTGGAGTGAAGCATAAATCTGTTAAAAAACCCTCTACAGAACCTGCTTTGGAGATTATTACTTAAGTCAAGGATATTAAAACTATGCTGATGTTATTGGCTAATCCACCAGCATCCTGCCAGTGGGATTTCCTACAATTCACCAACAGATAAAAAATAAGGTGATCCCAGCTGGCCTCCAGCTCCCTTGTGTCAAATGGAAGCCTGTTGTAATTACAGGAGACAGTGAAAAGAAAGATTTGATTCAATTTAGCAAAAGACCAGCACAGCATCGATATCCTGGGGGAATTATTTGCTTTTAGACATTTGTAAAAAAAATAGAATTAGTGGTAATGGCACTTATTTATACCTTTCTTCCCTCCCCCAAAATAACTGTAAAAGCTTCAAACCTGGATTTTACGCCCTCAGAAATGGATCTGCAACAGGTTCATAGGTCAGCCTGCAAGATTTGAGGTGATGTTTTGAACTTTGAACAAGTTACAAATACTTCCTCGAACAGCAAATGCAATAAATATCTCAGCAGAAGAAATTTCTTTGACTTCTTTCCCTGGATGAGATCCAGGGAAGAAAGTGGGGCCAGAGCCGTTACATGATGAGGAGGAATTTAAAAAGTCAGCTTGAGGAACCTCAGCAGAAAGCTCGTTTCAGGCTTCGTGTGAGTTTTTGATGAACATTTATGGTGTCTTGAGCCATTTTACTCATCCCTGTTAAATAGGGGTTGCATCTGTTAAGTCCGTCAGCGAGGAGCCGCTGTAAATGTGAAAACCAGAAAAGCCTCTGCTGAAAGTTTGAAACCAGTCCTCCTTATTTATCAGTTTGGGTGGAATTGAGAGCTTGTTTTCCTTCTGTCTGGAAGTGTCACCTGCAAGATCTCCTAAATCCTCCACCCTTCCAAATTTGGGTTTGCCTTTGATTGGAAATTTGTCTCCAAACTCAGCGGGGTGGGCTGGGATCACCAACTTCCATGACAGATAGTCCTTTTAGAGTAAATAGATTTTTATGCTGTATTTATGAATAGTGAAAGTGAGTGATGAAGGGGGAGTGACACATTTTCCTTGAATTACTTTGTCACCCAGAGCTGTTCGAGCTCCAGGCAGTCGAATCAGTTGAGGCCTGCAAAAAGTGAGTGATGTGCCCTTCTCTCCGAGGTAAAGAGATATTTGTAGTGGCACGAAGCAAGCTGGGAACATTTCTTGTAAGATTGCCCAAAGGAAATAGCACCGTGCACAACTGGCTTTTTGTAGGGAAGACTATATTAAAAGAAGAGAAAAAAAAAAAAAAAAGAACATAGTCTAAAACTATATTTATTTAAAAAAGGGGGAAAAAAAAGAAGATGACATATTTCAAGTCTTGCTGAAACGCCTGAAAAGTTTCCCTGTGACACCAAATGATCTAAGTCGTGTCTCCAAAGAGCAGCTCATCATTTTTCAGACAACAGCAGGAATTTGTGGCTGACCTCCTGAGGGAAATGGTCAACTTTCTCCATCTTTCCTCTCCGTGCCAATGTTTGCCTTTAATTTATGTTGGTCAGTTGAAAATGGAAAGTTCAGTACCAAAGCTGAGCTGAGGAGGGAGGAAAAAAACGCAGCATGAGAAAGGAGTTGTTTTGTGGGATGTGTTTTCCGAAGCTCTCTGGTTGTACCCAGGCTGTCCCAGTGTTTTCCAGCCCGATTCTCACCCCCGTGCTGCACAGTCCCAGTGCCCTCCCCAGATGCAGAAATGAAAGGCTGCAGTAATTGAGGTCAGTTGTCGTTCCTGCTGACTGTTTGCAAAGGGTTTTTTACAAGCTGTCAGGCCACCTCCATCTGCTAAAGAAGCTCCACGACTCTCCCAGCCACTGCAGCGTGTTTTCTTTCAAAATATCGTAGAGGAAAGTGCTTTGCTTTGGGAAAGATATGGGAATTTTCACTGAAAGCCAGGAGCCTGGACTCTATGACAGACATTGGTATCTCAGCCTCTTGTAGACGTGTAGATTTAGTAGATTTGGTAGTAACTCTCTTGTAAATTTGTAGGTTTAGTAGATTTAGTTGTAACTCTCCTGTAGATTTGTAGATTTTTGTTTAAAAATTACCCCAAAGTAGCACAAGTCATATGGGGGCCTCGGCAATTAACGTGAAGAAAATGAGGTGCACCAAGAAGACAGCACCCAAAAATGGCACAGGAGAAGTTCATGCTCCAGGTCGTGAGAAGCAGAGGGGTAAAAAAGCTGCATTTTGGGTTTGTTGACCCTGTTTTGGTGGGATGAGGGCGGGGTGACCCTGGCTGAGCACCTTCCTGCCCCAAAGGAAGATCTGGGGGACAGCAGGAGGTTCCAGAGGCACTTCCATGATGCTTCCAGAAAAGCACTGAGGTTTTACCACTCCAGGAAGATGCAGCTGCTTCTGCCTTTCCCAGGCTGAGATTTAACACCACAGCAGACGGTCACTGATTTTGGATGGGCTGAACGTGCCCAGCCTCACAGACACCCGCAAGAAACCCTTCTGCTCTGGCCTCTTTAAAAGTTCCCTTAAAAAATAACAATCCAGGTCTCCAAAAAAAGCAACCAGAAGCTGATTAAGCTGAAATCTAAAGGGCAAAGCTGATTAAGATTTTGTGATCACCAGAAGATTTTGTGTCACTGGAAGGAGCATCACAGTGCTGCTGTTTGCCAGACAACATGAGGTACGGATCTTGCCAAAGACAATTTAGAAGAAAGGTTTGAGATTTGTGCAGTAGACTTTGGAAAAAGTCTCCATCCTGCAGGTATTTATTACTTTTGCAATTTCTTTTCTATCTGTAGTCTGCTTTTTGCTTGTTTGTTTGTTTGTTTTTCTGGTAAGGAGCTTTAATCAACAACCCATGTGAGGTTTTTTTCTTTTCAAAAAGGCTGTTTGTGCAAAACACAGCTTCCAAACCTGGAGAAATGCAGAAATTTAGATTTTTCATCCAGAACATGGTATTTACAGGCATGGCAAATGTAAATGCCATTTAAATTGAGTTTAAAGTAATACTTACACCAAGATAATCCCTTGGATGGTGTTTTACCCACTTGGGAGAGACCATACTGCAAAGAAAAGCTGAATTTCAGCAGATCACACACTTTCTGGTCCTAATGAACAATCCCAAATTGTGTCAACATGAATAGAAAAGGGGTTGGCTTGTCTGTTTGTCTTCTGCTGGTTTGTTTTTTCCCCTTCCTCTGGACCACAGACACATCATGCTGTCTCATACTTTTCCACACCCAGGACATTGGAAAGAAGCTGTTTAATAGTTCAGCTCCTGCCAGAATCTCTCGGACACGAGCCCATTTCCAGGGCTTCCAGCCAGGATTGCCACTACCTGACACCTCACCGGCCTTCCTCCCTGGTCTGGAAACACCTGGACTGCCCTGCAGTGCACATCTGGATGAGGCACAGCTGCAAGGGAAGATCAGAGATGTTGGGAAGATCTCGGAGCACCAGCCGAGTGCGTAACCCTGCAATCACCCTCAGTCCAGCCACGGTGGGCTCCTTCCTGGCTGAAAGGTTCCAGCTCTTTCCCATGGAATCAGCCTGTGGCACAAGCTCCAGATACATCAAACTGAATTCACCTTTACCCCTGCGGTTTCCCAGGCTTTTCCTAGGAAAGTCTCTCCAGCTGATGAGGGGAAGAAGAAGACACTCGTATTTCTCAGCAAGACCGGCGAGAGGACGATCCACACCCTGCACTGGCTCCTCCATCCCTCTCAAACTCCAAAACTCAGCTGAAGCAGAGCAGACTCTGAGCCCTGCAGACCACGGGGCTCAGTTAGTGATGAGGACAACTCTCAGATTTTTGGGCCAGGTCTGGAATGACGTGTTTTAGGCACGGATTGCTGGGAATGGCCAACTTTTCCCAGTTGGGAGCGGGCAGAGGGTGCTCCTGTAGCCCAGGGCGCCTGTGCATTGTCTGTGACAGCCCTGGCAGTAGCAAGTTGGGCCCTGTATGTGAAATATGGTATTTTCACACATCCAGGGAATGCCACAGTAAAACAAGGAACTGGTGCAGTTTACGACTGGGCCTCATGCTGAGTCCAATTAAACCTACTGTTTCCAATCAGGTTTAATGTGAGGATAAAGTGAATGCTCCCTGAGATTTGGAGGAGGATAATTTGTCAGTAATAATAAGTGTAGACAAACAGGATGTTCCACAGTGCAGGGGCCTGATTAAAACCAAATGTGTTCCCAGGGATCCTCTCGAAACTCCTGGCAGCCAACACAGCCAGCGTTGCTTGCAGCTTACAGCAGCTCTTCTGCAGAGGCTTGCAGCCTTTGCAATTCTTCCTAAATCCCATGGAAAAAAATCAGAGCCAGGCCATTGGGTCACCCAAGAGCCATCTCTGTGCGTTGCTGTTGGTTTTTGAGGTTTCTTTTCAGAGCGTGTTTCAGCTTTATAACCTGTCAATGCAAGGACATCCTAACAGGAAAGGGAAAAAGTCTTGGATTTTCAGCCTGGCCCTATCCTACTTCCTGACAAGAGCCTGTCTAGCTGGACTTAACATTGGCAAAAATGCATTTCCTGATCAAAATGGGGTTTCCTACAAAAGGTGAATTCTTTCTTGATGAACTTTACCACAGAAACAAAATTTGCCGTCATCAGACCATGCTCCAAAAAATCACTTCAGCTTCAGGGGAGTTTATTGAAAAGAAACAAGGAAGCTTTTAAACTATCCCAGACTTCAGGTTTTAAATTAGACTTGAGATCATTCTAATAACCTTTTTTCTTGTTTCCTAAAAAAGGATTTTCTCACTTCTTGGCCAGATGGGAGCCTGGGTACCTCAGTGCTCGTTAGTCAAGTTACAGTCCCTGGGAAATCCGTGGTTACCTGGTGCTGGAGAGCTGCTTTTGTTCATTAGAGACAGCCAGCCTGAGGTCAATGTGCAGAGCACTTAACATACTAACAAACCACTAATTAACCCAACACAGAAGCAGGAGCCGTTCCCAAAATGTGTCTCTAATTCCCCGTCTCTCCCTGTTTCCAGCAGCACAATGGATCGAGTGTGGAGCGGGGCCGGTGGCACGGACCTGCCATGGGAAGGGGGTCCCACTGCTGCAAGCTGCAGAAATCTGGATTAGGATGGGGAAAAAGATCGCTGAAATAAATGCAAACCTGGATGTTATACGCTGCTGATTTTCCCTGTTGCCCAGGAGGGCAATTGCCTCCTCAAGAGCCTTCTTTGGGGCTGTAGCTCTCTGTCTGTTTAAATTTATATTTGCCTTCAGGATGGTTCAGGATTACTGGAAATTTTATGTCTGGATCCTCTCTCTCCATCTGCCCTGGAGGCACTTGCTTTTTTCATCGACAGATTATAGGAATCACTGCAATCCTCAAAAATGGGGATTCCCTAGGAGGTCTCAATGCTTGTTTGGTGACACAGGCAGTGCCTTACTTCCAATAACATCCCCAAAAACCTGCATTACTTCCTTACATCTCCTTCCTTAATGAATTCTTGTTAGGAAGGTCTGATGAGCTCCTTCCAGTGCCCTCAGGACCAAATAGATATTTTTATATTTTAATATATACTTTCTATATATAAACACAGATAATAAATCCCTTTCTAGACTATAAACGGAGACAATCCTCTCACTTGAATCCCAAAAACCCTCATGGGTGAGTTCCCATCAAAAATGGAGCACACACAGAAAAAGGTGGAAGTTTTAATGTCCCAAAATACAGTTCTGATGTGTTTTTGGGACATGTCCCCAGTGAAGTGGCCTTGCAGGAGAGGAAGGCTGGACAGGTACTGAGGGGCTTATTTCAGTCTCAAAATGGATGGAAAACTCCCTCCTTCCTTTCAGCCTGGAAAAAAAAATGCAGGTGAGTTCACAGGATTCTGTTTTGAAGAGGCCTGGAAGAAATCAAATTTTGGGAAGAAGATGTTTTGGGGTACCTGAAGATTTGCATGTCTCCGGCATAAAAAAAATAGAATTTCCACAAGGCTAGGAACTGAGATTGAGAAAATGGCACCAATAAAGCAAATCAAACACATCCTGGGTGGGAGCATGGATAGAAAAAGGCCCCAAAATCAGGATGCTGTCTGACACAGTCATGCCTCACTTTTTCCTTACAGGAGTGACAGTGGCAAAGATGTTCTTTCAGGTGGCAGCAGCTTCTCCAAAAACCCCTCGATGTCTCTGAGCGAAGCTGCCCTGGACAAATAAACGGTTTGATTTAATTTAGAGGCTCAGCTTGTTCCCAGGGAAGGGTAATTGGATCCATGGCAGAGAGCTGGGAAGGGGGCCTGAGATGAAACAAAGGAGGCAGCTCCGCTGCTTGGGATACTCCTTTTCTCCAGTGGAAATTTCTTGAGGAGCAAAACCCCTTCTCCAAGCAGCAGGGTGATTTCAGTGACCTAATTTCCTGCCACTGTTCCTTCTCCTCTGATAGCAGGGAACAGCGTTGGTTTTCTCCTCCTACAACTACACAAACAAAGCGTAAAATGAGCGGGGATGTTTGATGCCAAAAGCTTGCAGAAGGAGAGCTGCTCTGGGCTGGAGACCTTTGCAAAGAGAAGGTGTTGGGGTTATAACAGGATTGGTTCTGCTGCTGCTGTGCTGCAGCTTCCAGGCTTGGTGCATCCAGCTCTGCTGAGAACACCCCTCAAGTGGTGAGGAGGAGGCTGGAGAATTCCTGAGGGAGCTGGGGAAGGGGCTGGAGAATTCCTGGGGAGCT